>CM032179.1:8521559-8542098 GCA_018908115.1 Anopheles rivulorum
CGTGCCCGGCAACTGAACGCCGGTTCGGTGTGTAAAGTCTGTAAAGTCTGCCTGGGAAGGCAAACACGGACACTGCCCTTATCTAGCATGCGTGCAAGTGTCACCGTATTGCACTTTCGCACACCGTTTAGTGGTGTGCGTGCAGCATCCTCAGCTGCAGTGTGCAACAGAGCAGTAAGCAGGGCCCGTTGCACATGTGTGCGGCGACTTTTGCGTTTGCATTCACGTGCCCCGAGGATCTCTGTGTCCAACACTGTCGACTAATGGCAGCAGGGCTTGTCCAGTGCAACCGCCTGCCTTTCCGACACCTTCAGGCTTGCTGTGAAATAACCATTTCATCCCAATCGAAGACACCCCGCAGTGGGGAAGGGATTCGCCACAGTGCGGAACAACCTCTAAAATATCTTCATTCTCCCATCCGCCACATTGCATGCAACGAAGCAGCGACGCACACATACGCACGCCGCAGGAAAGGAAAGCGAACGTATCATGTTGCGCGGAAAAGTGATGCGTTGCAGGACACATCTTTTACGCAATTCGTTCCGTCGCTGCGCGGCGAACGTGTGTGACGACCCCGTAGTAGCCGAGGGTTTTGGCATTCCCCCTGGAGTTCCGGGAAGTAGGTTTCCTTCGTGTTTGGAAGAAAAAAGGGGATAAAGTGGCAAAGAACAGCGCATACGTATAAATTCGCCCAGCGGTGGCGTACTGTCTCGGGCTTTTCGGCTAACTTTCTTTGAACACATGTGCAACGGGATGATGCCTGAGTTTTTTTCTTTTTTTTTTTTTTTAAACATGTAGGCGTATAGGTAAAAGGCCATCGTGCTTTCAAAGCAGAGTGATTTAAAAAGAATGAGTATTTTTTGCTCTCTCTCTCTCTCTTTTTAAAAGCAAAGTCTGCTGTAATTTGCCTACAGTCTTACCACTCCATAATGTTGTGTTTCGCCTTCGTTCCAGCGCCAACTTAAACGATTCCATCTGTGCAGCGTTCTGCTTATTATCGTTTTGCATCCGACACATCCGACCAGGGAGGCAAACGCCGCAAAAGCTCAATAGTGCACAGACCAACACTTTCCGGTCGCTCAAAACCTACTACTCTTTCAGCAGTTTTAGTGCACCTACCGCCCAAGGGCACCAAGATTCAGGCGAGTGGAAGATTGAATGAAACTGCGCTGAATGTTGGTGTTGTTGTGAGCCGTACATATATACATATATATATATCTCTCTCTCTCTCTGGCTTTAACGACCTACTCGGTCATGCCGGCCATCAAATGGCTTACTAGACTATTAGATACCACGTAGTTGCATAGTCAGTGCTCACTACGGGGGAACGGTCCGAATGGGATTTGAACCCGGTCCGGTCGTGTTAGGAACTAGCGCCGTTTCCAAATACACCACCGAGCCGCCCAATATATATATATATATAATATGTGATTGTATTTTTGTTTTTTGTTCTTCTTCTCTTTATAGAGACATTGAACCATAGCCAGCTTCACTGCGCCGTTAATGGAGCAGAGGCATTCATTCAAATCTCGACTCACGCTTAATGACAACCTCGTGAAGGACGGTCATCGCGATGCGGCGAACGTACGCCGGACACGACGCCTTTAAAGAAGACCTTTGTCGAGACTTTAGCTCTCCAACGTTCTCGGCTCTTCTCCACACCGTTCTGCTTCTTCCCTTCTCGCCCCGTTGCTGTGCCCGTCTGCCCCTGCTTAAACCCTTTGCTCGTGCCAGTGGCATATATATATATATATATATGTGTGTGTGTGTGTTTGTATGTGTCCATAGGTGTCTGCGTTCCTTTGAACCGGTGCCCGTGTCTCTACGGTGCAGCTTTGCTACTTCCTACAATAAAAGGCTTTATATTCTACCCGTTTGCTTAATGTACGGGCTGGAAATGGAATCGCTTGTATTCATCATGCCTTCTTTCTGCCCGATTTCAATCGTTCGGCGTTCCCGTTTCGGACGGCTGGTGTTGCATACGGCTCCCTTATTATGCTTTCACCACCGCCACCCCATCCCGCTTCGCAGCATTGCGCTTCGTACGGGGACGGGGATGCTTGTGCCGCATCAAACATCTTCTGGTATCTATCGACTGTAGTATTCTTTTTTCGCTTCTTTCTTCCGTCTCGCTGTTCACCCGAACATAAACACCAGAAGCAGAAGCATCAGCACAGTAAGCAGTAAATAGCAAATAGCAGCAGCATAAAAGCATAGGCAAAAGGCTGCCCACTGCCGATGACGATGACGGGTGGTGATGGTGCTGATGATGATGATGATGATGTCGAACATGAAGGAAGAGGACAGATTAGAGACAGAAGGCGAAAGATTGGGTGTGTGTGTGTGTAAGAGAGAGAGAAAGAAAGAGAGAGAAGCAAGAGACGTTGCATATCCTGAGTTTCTGTACCCAACAAGGGAGAACCGTGGATCGAGTGGAAACGAAAACGGGTGAACAAAACAACATTGGAACATGGTGCAAAGGAAACTGAGAGAAAAGCGAATGGTGAATGTAAAGTGAAGAAAAGCCGGGAACAAACCTCCCGATGGGCTCGCAATGGAGAGGAAAACGGTGGTTATAAGGGAGGAACATGAATATTACGAAGAAGAAGAAGAGAGAAAAAAAAAACAAACGTAAAACATAAATGGAAGGCAAACACGGTTAAGTGAACGGGCCCTTGGTATGATCACGTTGCGCTGTATGGTGTGGGAAAGAGAGCACAACCAGCAACAAAACAAAAACGCAACGTCCAAGCATAATAAATACAGTGCAAAAGAGCAGGAGATACAGTGAATCTTGCAGACTACAGTAATACAGGAATGGAAGGTGCAATTTCATCGCCTGAGAGGAAAAGAGAGCGTACTGTTGTCCCTATGCGTGTGCACTGGTGTATGTGTGTGTGTGTGTGTGTGTGTGTGTGTGTGTGTGTGTGTGTGTGTGTGTGTGTGTGAGTATGCATTCTCATGCTCAAACTGATGATGTTCGCCGCAGTAGTGTTTTTTTTGGCTTCAATTTGGGAAGTGGGTGGACATGGGCTGACAGAAATCTGCGCGAAAAAACCGCGCAACATTGCGACACACATGAGCGCAAGCACCGATGACGTGGGCAGGTGATACGTGTTCGCGCTGTACGATTCTCGATGTGTGCTGCACGTGGTGAAAGTGCGTGCATACCAGGAGACCAGTGAGGGAGGGAGGGAGGGTTCGTTAGCCAAATCGAGACGAGCTAGATAACAAAAACGTTTATGTGTGTGAGTGTGTGCGTGTGTGTGTGAGAGAGAGAGAAAGGGAGAACGACAACTGCGTACAGCATAATACGCGACAGCGAGATATGAAAAAAGTGGTTGCATTGGTAACAAAAAAATACTTGATTAATCAACACACGCGTACACACACTCGTCCATTGCAAGAGCGTGTAGCGTAGCTACTTACACATGCGCATACATACGCGCATGTAAAGCCGTTTCGCTGTATGATCACAATATTTTATTTCTATGATTTTTCTCATTTACCTCTCTTTCTCACCAGCTATCGCTCTCGCACTTTCTCTTGGGGCAGCCAAAACTGTCAAGTATGCGTGCGTACCGATCGCCGATCAGAAGTGAGACCAAGCTCCAGCTCACAGCAGTGAGAATGAAATTAATTATGATTAGATCATTCTCACCTTCATCTCATCACAACAACAGTGGGCTGAAACTTCGTAGGCTAAAGGTACAGTGAAACCGAGCGCCTTACAAAGGGCAGGGTGTACAGTGCGGGGATCGCCACACTACCTGTCCGCAATGACCTTCTTCCAACAGCTTCCTCCTTTGGCTTTCATCCGGCACAGCCAAACGTAACGCATCGTGCGAGAAACGAGAGCTCGATCACGGCAGCGACCCGGCCGAAACTGTTTGACAGCTGAAGATCAGTCGCTAGTTCGCTGTGCTGCTGGTATTGGTGATGGTTAGCTGCTGCGGGAGATGACGTACGCGTTTGGAGGCTTTGTTTTCGCACATTTGTCACGGGATGGAGATGCCGTACATCCGTACCGAACTGATTCGATTTGCCAGGTAAGAAGTGCGTTTTGTGATCGGACATTTGTGACAGCTGGGGTCGTTTTGAATGTCGAGATTTGAGAATCTAGTAGCAACGGGATGCTGGATCGTTACGCACGGTGGAGTGCAATGGAAGCGGAATGGTAAAGATAATGGACTTTTGATCTTTGGCGCTTTATACACACCTTCCCCGCGCAAGACATGCTAGTGTTGGTGATCATCGCGGTAAGCACGATGCACGCACACCTCGGGCCCAACAAAAGCGAGATGAAGGCATCGGGCTAAATGCGGTTGAAGCATCATCGCAGCAAAGCGGGGAATTTTTATTATCGTATATGATAACATGGCGTGGGCGATGAGCAAATCCAATTATGAAAGATACACAATTACACACACACACCCACGCACACAGCAACGAGCGCGCGCGCTCACAGGGCTCTTATCGATGGGTTGCGATCGCGTTACAGATCCATACCATGTGCATACGCTTATGGGAAGATGCAGAAGCGCATAGCGACGCATCAGCAGCTGGTTGGGAAAAGGGACAGCTGATGAGGCGGGGATTTTGCTTTTAGCTTTTTTTTCATTTTTTTTTTTTGCAACATACGGCCTTGCCTATTCATGCAGCTCCGGTGTAGGTTCACACATGCTGTCGTAACCATAAACAGAGGTTGAACAATTTTGTGTCCATCGTAGGCTCCAGTTAGAGGGTTGATGGTCGGGTTTTTATTTTCTTTGGCAAATGTTCCGTGTTATTCGTCAGTCTTAATGAAGAACATATTTTATGCTGCTTGCTTGCAGATAAACAATGCACTACTTACGATTGTGTTTACTATCAATCCGAAAACCAAACTTACAACACGGCACAGCACAGCACACACACACAAATAAGCACAGTTGAATAAACTACGGTCCATTTAATTTTCACAACCTGCAGGCTTTGGGAGGAACGCACTGCGAGAATGGTACCCGGCACGCAACACCCATGTAAAGCAACATTCTGCGTGCGTATGTCTACCGTGCGGTACGTTTAGCCTTGCTAGCATCTTCTTACTACGCTTAGTACGTTTGCCGAATCCTACTGGGATGCACTTTTTATTGAGTAAAATTTAATTTAAACAAATTTCGAATCCTAATTTCACCCGCTTTTACCGTAACAACGCACCGTCACACGCCGTGTGAACAACTCGCGTACACGTCCTTGCGCTTCGACGTTTTCTTGGGAAATAACTGCAATCTCGTTTATCCGTGTTGTATCGTTGCAAATGCCACGGGTAAGCCGAACTGGTTAACCATTTGGTAACAGCTTCGCTTTCGATTGAACGGGTGGTGAATATGTTTTTAAAATACATTACTCATTCCTGTTCCGCGAGAAACATATGGACTTCAATGTTCTGCAAGCAAATGAGCAATAAAACTGTCTTAAAGTTCTTAACCCGTAGGAAAACCCTTATGAAACTGGATTATACAAAGTTATTTAAAAATCAAGTAAAACATCGCAGCAAAACATCGCTTCGAAAAAAGTACTCGAAAATCCAGCAATGAAAGTTTTCATACGCGATTTGTTTTCAAGCAAATTTCATGATTTAAATTTTAAATTCATAACCTGTTTTTTTCTCGAGTAACCACAATACATTGTCTTTTATGATAAACTACGTAAAAACATCTCTTTCACCGTATGATTTATGTTGAGGGAATCGAATTAAGGGTGTAAAGCAAAGAGATCATGTCGTCGTTTTTGAAATGCATGCTGTAACGATACTTTCATAAAAGCATTGCCGTTAAACATGTTCCCAATTGAACAGATCGAGGGGCAGGGAAGGAATGAAACGAAATCAAAACGAATAAGTAACATCAGTAGCATAAAGTTTGTGTTGTATATGTGACGCTGCTTGCAAAGTGAACATATTATCATTTATTTTAACACTGACACGTGCACACAACCCGGCACGTTAGATCAGGGCTGGTTGTTGCTGATCAATGCTTGATGCCGTGATGAGCGAAAGCCCGGACTACATCAAAAGATACCCAATACAGGTGCATCTGTAGCGGATTATGAGAGACCCTCCGAATCATTACAGACCACCCGTCTCCATCGCTACCACCCTGGCCGTTTCATGCGACGCCAATGCTCGCCCCCGGCACTAGTAAGGATTCACTTAAGGGAAAATTACTACACACTTCCTACCAAATCGGTTGTAGGCCGTGCAGCCGCGCCAACGCGTCGCCAGCGTGCGCTGTATAGTGTTACGGGTACGGGACCAGAACCGGATTCATGCAGGTTCTCACCTCGGCCGCCGAGTTGCCTTGAATGAATCCTTACACCTCTAACGCCACCGTTTCGTGCCGTGCCGTACGAAGGGAAAATATTTCATGCGAAGGAAACCGCAGCACTGCCAGCCCATCGTTTCGATATTGATTTCCATCGCAGGCCGTACCGTTCGTACCGGCGGTCTCGGTTACATTTGCATCCACATGTCTTTGCCCTGTACGTCGGCCGCCATCTTAACGCCAGTTTCAAACCGTGTGCAAAGTGTGGTTGAAAGTGTGGGTGTGTGTTTTGCTTTTTTGTTTGGAAAAGAAACCGATCGGCAGTTACTTTAACCTGGCCAGCAGGTTCAGTTCATGTTGAATCGTGTAGCAGTACACACCGGAATTAAGTTGACATCACGCTCCAAATTATCGAGTGAATGTGTGTGTGTGTGTGTGTGTGTGTGAGGGGATGTAAGAGTCTGGCGTTTACTTTTGGTTCCCTCTAGAGGAAAGACATTGGGCCGGAAGTGCGATCCACACGGCAGCCCAACTTTATGGACTTTCGCATACCTGCATATGTGTGGGCGAATGTTTGCCGGGTGTGCATGTGTGTGTGTGTGTGTGCGTGTGAATGAGCGGCTTTAAATGGTTTTGGAAAAATTGCCAACAACAACCGTGTGCATGCCCCCAGTCGTCACTGCCAGTTCCATGACCAAGCAATCCGCTATCAAACTGCTCAACATGGTAGCGAACGGACGCAAGAGACACTCGTCGATCAATGAGCAGCAGCTAGTGCCATTGGAGCCACCGGGAAGCTGTCTCTCGTCACCTCCGCCGGGCGGTGCCAGCCGCTGCTATCAATCGTCGCTCCGCAGCTACAGCAAGTGGTCCCCGACGGAGCAGGGTGCGACCCTGGTGTGGCGGGATCTGTGCGTCTACGCGACGGCCAGCTCACCGCACGGTGAGCGTAATGGCGGTTCCGGTAGCCAACGTGCCTCGATCAAACGCCTCATCAACAATGTGAGTGGTGCCGTAACACCCGGGACGCTGATCGCCTTGATGGGCTCGAGCGGAGCTGGCAAGAGTACGCTTATGTCTGCCCTGGCCTACCGTACACCGCGTAAGTTGATGCGTACAACCGCAACATCGCAAGAGTCTCTCGCTGACACTACTCCACACGAGAAATAGTACGATCCAATTCCATAAGTGATTTCGCCAATTCTCATGCTTAGCTATCTAGTTACAAGACACTCCCATGCACATGAAAGCCAAGAGTACCGGACAGCGTAGTGGCGTTAGTGAAAAGGCTCACTAGCCGATGCTCAACTTCTTCACGAGCGAAAAAGTATCACCATTATAACCTACGTAAACCGCTTTTATAGACAGGCACACTATTCAGTAATATTATGTATCGTCTTAGTTCTTCCGCTTAATAATGCCCCTCTTAATGCGTTGCACTCCTCTTGCACCTTCCCCCTCCTTCAGTTTCTTCATTGAATGAAATGTATTGGAATAGTTCTGCAGCATTAACAAGGCTTCTTCGGGCGGCTTCTTAACCGGTCTGCACACGTATTTCTTCGGAAGCTACGGTTTAAGGGTGTATTTCTTGAAACGGTACGTTTGGTAGTTGTGTACGTATCGCTTCCTATCAATACCGGTAAAACACATTACCTGGCTGTGAAGTACTATAAACAGCTCTTTCAAGTGTGTACTTCAAGCTTTTTATTCACAATTGTACGCTTCTGCTAATGGCAGGACAGATAGTCGAGCAGGTAAAGTATTGCACAACAAAGCGGAAAGCGCGCGCGCGGACTGGGTTCAAATCTAGCTTGTACCCTTTCCCATGATTGAGATATATAGGGTTGCACTTTTATTCAAGTGCCACATTTATCTCAGCCACTTGGGTAAAGACTATAACGCTTAGCAATAAAGCAGCTGAAAGGAGAAAATTCACAAAAGGGATTAATTTCGAAAAGAAAATATTACACCATTAGAAAAAGGTTTCACTTTCTTTGCCCTGCACACGCTGTTGTGACACATGATCCTTTCGGTTTTCCCTCATATCTTATTATTGATTGTTGTGCATAAACCCTGACAATAAATACAATATTTCGTTCGTTTACTAATGCCACGCACCTAGCGGGAACAGTTGTACAGGGTGATATACTCGTAAATGGCCAACCGGTCGGCCCGTACATGTACCGGCTGAGCGGATTTGTGCACCAGGACGACCTGTTCGTCGGCTCGCTGACCGTGCACGAGCACATGTACTTTATGGCAAAGTTGCGGCTGGATCGGCGTGTTGGTCACCGGGCAATAGACCAGACGATTCGCGATCTGCTCGAACGGACCGGTTTGGCGCGGTGCTCCAGCACGCGGATCGGCGAAGCGGGCGACGGCAAGATGCTGTCCGGTGGTGAGAAGAAGCGGCTCGCCTTCGCAACCGAGCTGCTGACGAAACCGACGCTGCTGTTCTGCGACGAGCCGACGACCGGGCTGGATTCGTACAGTGCCCAGGCGCTGGTGTCGACACTACAGCAGCTAGCACGCCGTGGTACCGCCATCATCTGCACCATCCATCAACCATCGTCCCAGCTGTTCTCGATGTTCGACCAGGTGATGCTGCTGGCGGAAGGGCGCGTCGCGTATGCGGGCCGGCCGCTCGATGCCCTCGCCTTCTTCGCACAGCACGGTCACGCCTGTCCACCAAACTACAATCCCGCAGAGTATCTGATCGGTGCGCTGGCCACCGCACCCGGCTTCGAGAAAGCGTCCCAGCGGGCCGCCCATCGGCTGTGCGATCTGTTTGCGGTCAGCGAAGCGGCCAGCCAGCGCGATGTGCTGATCAACCTGGAGGTGCATATGGCCGAGAGTGGTGACTATCGCGTGACAGAGGAGCAACATCTGACCGGTCGACCGCACTGGCTGCACACGACACTGTGGCTCACGTACCGGGCACTGCTGACCGTGGTGCGCGATCCTACCGTACAATATCTACGGCTGCTACAGAAGATTGTAAGTCACGAGGAACAACCCTTCCTTCCACCATCCCAGCTCTTGTGCTCACCGCACGAAACACACACACTCACTCTCTCTTTCTCTCTCTCTCTCTCTCCGGGCAGGCAATCGCACTGATGGCGGGACTGTGCTTTACCGGTGCCATCGAGCCGACGCAGCTTGGAGTGCAAGCAACACAAGGCATCCTGTTCATCCTCATTTCGGAGAACACCTTCACACCGATGTACGCGGTACTGTCCGTTTTCCCCGAAACGTTTCCACTGTTTATGCGCGAAACGAAGAACGGTCTCTATCGCACCTCGCAGTATTATGTCGCGAACGTGGTTGCGATGCTGCCCGGCCTCCTGCTCGAGCCGCTCGTGTTCGTGCTGATCGCGTACTGGCTGGCGGAGTTGCGCCCTACGTTCTACGCTTTTCTCGTGACGGCGATCGCGGCCACGCTCGTCATGAACGTGTCGACCGCGTGCGGCTGTTTCTTCTCGGCCGCGTTCAACTCACTGCCGCTGGCGATGGCTTATCTCGTGCCGTTCGACTACATCCTCATGATCACATCCGGTGTGTTTATCCACCTGAACACGATGCCGGCCGCGACCCGCTGGCTTCCGTACATCTCATGGATGATGTATGCCAACGAGGCCATGTCCATCGCCCAATGGGAAGGTGTCACTAATCTTAGTGAGCGAACTACCAAACAACCGTACGACTGTTTGCTGCTTATTTATGTGGAAACTTTTCCCCTTTTTGCTTACAGCTTGCCCTGCTGTTGATGACAAACTGCCATGTCTCCGTACCGGTAACGATGTTCTCGAACATTACAGCTTCCACGAAAGCCACCTGGCGCTCAATCTGTGGGCGATGGTGTTTCTGTACTTCTGCTTTCACGTGCTCGGTTATTTATTCTTGTGGCGCAAAACTAAGCGTTAAGGTGCGTGTGCAGGCACGTTACATTTTGTCCGACACCGATTATACGTCTCATCCTGTTTAAATACACTAGGAATCCTCAGATGTGCTGTTCTTTTTTTATTACCGTTTACTGCGAGAACTATTAGAAATTTCTACTTTTAAATTTACAAACCCCTGTAAGCATGCTTCGCTAAATACGTAGCGAACATAATGACAATTCCAAGCTAGCATCGATTGTGCTCGTGATCACCGATTTCGAGCAAATAAAAAAATCCCAAATATCACTAAAATCAGATGTCAAACTTCACCAAAAAAAAAACATCGCTTTGTGGTGAGTTTCATTCAGACAGCGTCGCCATTCCATTGGCAATGGGAATAACACGAAGTTTTTTTTAATTGTTATCGCGATGGTTTTCTTATACAAAAGATATAAAACATAAATCTGTGAATGATTTTTTACAAAGTAATCGGAATGTTTTGCTGCATTGTTTCAAACGTATATAATTATGTTGATAACATAAATGCATTTTGTTTTGCAGGGTTTTCGTAACTAAAGTTTAATTTGTTTCAACATATCTATGAACTGTAAAAATTGAAATAAAAATGTGAATATAGTATACTGCGTATTGTGGAGATGCACTGTACAGTGGTGAATTTGTTATATTCACCAGTAAATATTATTGTTACTTGGGTTGTCCATTCCTCCATTCCTGCCTGTTCTAACTGGCCATCAGCAATAAGAACGCGTGGGGTCATAACAAATGGTGTTTGTATCGGACATTCGTTTATCGTTCGTGCAATCATCGTGCTTGTAATGCAAAAATGGCTCCCTACTCATCGGAAAGTGATCATCAAGCAACACCCCAGCAATCAAACAAGGCAATGGAGGGCACCGACATTTTGAACCAGCAGCCATTGAGCGAAGCGACGGGTCACATCCATCGCTACAAGTGTGAATTCTGCCAGCAAACGTTCAAGCGACGCGACGATCACGATCGGCACCGTTTTTCACATACCGGAGTGGTAAGCTATTCAAGGCAAATCCATAGTAATTTGTCCGGTTTGGTGTAAATATTCAAGGATTCACTGTTGAATTCCAGCACGCGTACCCTTGCCTGGAACCAAGCTGCGGAAAAGCGTACTCCAACCGATCACATTTGTTGCGTCACATGCGAACGAATCATCTCGAGCGACCCGAAACTTCCCGTCCGGAGGTAGACTGCAAGCATCCTAACTGCGGGATGAAGTTCACAAGCAAGCACGCCATGAAGCGTCACTACCAGACGAAGCACATCCTTGGTAAACCATACGCTTGCGATGTGTGCAACGAGCGGTTTTGGCGCAAACTACAGCTGAAGCTGCACAAGGTACGTCACACTGGCGAGTATCCGCATCGGTGCGAACACTGCAACCAAGGTTTCGTCAACCTTAAGTCGATGCGCAGCCACCGATGCAAACGCAATGCACAGAAGTGTACCGACTGCCCGAAGGTGTTTGTCCGATGGTCCGAGTTGGTAACGCACCGGCGGCTTGAGCATCCGAGCCAGTTCCAATGTGACCAGTGCGACAAACTGTTCCACACCAAACGCAACCTCAATCTGCACGGCCGTGTGCATCGGACGCAGGACGAGTGTGTGGTGTTCGAGTGTCCGCATCCGGGCTGCCCGAGGTTTTACGAACACGAGCGTAATCTGTACGCGCACGTACGGGCGAAACATGAAAACCGCAAACGGGAAGAGCTCAAGTGTCCGGTCGAAGATTGTGGAAGGGTGCTGGCCACCAAACAGAAGCTGGAGCAACATCGAAAGTTGCATCTTCGCGCGTCAAAGACGGCCCGGGGACGAAAATCGAAAGAGGACCCCTTAGAAGGATGCAGCAAGCATATGACCAACGTTAGGGTATCCACTGCTAAACCGGACGAAACATCCACCACAAAGGATGAATCTGCTGCGGCAGTACCGTCAGACCAAAAGAGTGTACTCGATGTGACCACAGATTCGGAGGTGGAAAACGTGCAAACGGTCCAGGATTTGCTCGAAACGCATATGCAACGCTTGTGCACCCAGCTCGACACGCTACGGTCGAATTTAGCTCCCGGGGCAAAGTGAACATTGAACATTTATCAAAGTGGAAGATAGCATTTTTGTATCCTATATGCATCTGCTATATTAGGTAATATTATTTAGCAAGCATCTTCCACACACGAAACATAATATATGCATCGAAGAATTCAGATAAATAAGCATGCTTTAGGATTTGGGTTGAGGCAAATTATACGTTTGATTACAGTCTTAAGTCTTTCTGTGAAAATTTGTTAAGATAGTAATATTTGTACAAAACATCAATGCTAGGTACTGCTTTAAGTTATGGTTATGTATTCGTGCACACATCACGTGTGTTGCAACTATGGATACATTACATACCGTTTGTAGTTTAGCTAGGATCTAAAGTACAGAAGCATAATGTTGTAATTATAGTAAATGTTGCGTACCAGGGGAAGTGTGAAATAGTCTCTCTCACATGTATTGATTTTGCAGTTTAATTTAACATTTATGGAATATTTATGCTATTGTGCTTCGAAGATTGTGCCATGTTAGAATTCGTATTTAAGAGAATTTCTTTCGCAATCGTAAAGCTTTTGTGTTGAAAACAATGAAAAGAAAATTGAATTATACATACACTAATAGAAATACCTTGTTTGCTATAGCTTTATTTGCGCCCATCTTACAATTTACAGCGATCCGGTTACCTTACGCTTTCGCATCGTTTCTTCCCACTCTGCTAGCTGTTGTTCGCCCGTCTGCGGTGCCGGTTGATAGTAGTTCTCGGGCGGTGTTCCTTCCTCCAGTCGTACAAAGTAATGGCAGTGCTTGTACTCAACCTCGCCTGTTCTCCCTCGGCCGTGCCGCCGTATCCCTTTGAATACGCGACCCTTCCCGCATAACGATTCTGCCACCCACAGGTTCGTCCGGTACTCGACGTTGTGCCGCTTGACCGCCATCTCGACCGCCTCCTGGATCGCTTCCTTCACATAGCTGGCACCCTTCTTGTCGATGAAGGACAGCTGTTTGATCGCCTCGTCCACCGACATGCCGCGCACAAACGACGCAACGTACCACATCTTTTTCGGGCTGTACTTGATGTTCGTCTTCTGATGGCACACGTACGCTGGGCGAGCCGGTTCGTCCGGTTGTTGCGGCGGGTATATAACCTTGTTGTACTGCAGCCACCGTTGCGGCCCAGTGTTGTGACCGTTCCAGTTCTTGGCCAGTGCGTTGCCCGTGTGTAGATTGGCGGCTGCGATCAAACGAAGTGCTGCACCAGTGGTGCCGCCTTCCGACAAGGCGAGACGTTTAAATGTGTGCAAAAGGTAGGTGGCCATTGTGGTGTTTCGTAACCGGCAAAGGATGGCCTGCTAAAATGCGGTGGTAGGTTAAGTTTTTTCCTACTTTCGTGGGATGTCTTTTACTGCAAAACACCCGGTCTGTGGAAAACACACAACGGTGTTATGTATACACAATGACATTAAACGTCAAAGCTGGCAGACAGAACAGACAGCTTATCGAGCAGTCGAGCAGCACTGCTCGACAGAGAGTTTTTCACATAACTCGCCTATTTTCTGTTTGAATTGATTTAAATGCGAAATAATGGATACTGTTCGCATTTTTAAATAACAAAACATAGTTTAACCTAAATCAAATACAAAACTTATGACAAACATTAACAGTAGTAATGGTAATAGCCAAATTGTTCCCAACGAAGAAATTCTTTTTTATTTTAAACCAATTTGGCAACACTGTTCCTTAAATGTCATCAATCGCCATACATGCAAATCGGAACTCGCGAGTCCTTGGGAAATGTGTTCAAATGCGAGAGCAAGAGAGAGAGAGAGAGAGAGAGAGAAATGCCCGCGTGAGAGGGTTTTTCCTGACGTTTCGAACATCGTGAAAAAAAAACCCCGCACTCACCCTCGGATAGGCGTGGGACAATACCATGGATGAATGCTGTGGGGTGAAAGGCGGTGGGACGGCGAACGTTACAGGCAATCGCAACATATTTTCCCTCGCTGGCGTATTTTTTTTCCTTCCTTTCTGGAAGAGAACTCCTTGCAGAGAACACTCACACAGGTTTTTCTCTCCTACCCGTTCCCCCATCCCATCCTGTCCCCTTTCCTTCCCTTCATTCTTTCTCCAACCAACGTGCTCTTCAGTACTGGGCGCCAGCGCGCAGTGAATTTTCCGCTCTCCGTCGTTCGTTATTATTTTTCATCGCTCCCGACGCCTTGCACAATCGGTACCGACAGCACCTAGCAAGCAGGGCAGCTAGTTCGGAAAAATTGGGAAAATATCGAGCACTCTGCTACGGTTTGTGGCGTGTTAAATGGTGCAGGCGAAGTAGTAGGCAGCACATAACGCTGCCCGTACCAATTTTTGTTTCCGTGCGTGCGGGCAACTATTTCGGCAAACTGCTGTTGGAAATTTTCGGTTTCTGCAATGGTGCGCGTGTGGTGATGTGGCGCTAGATACGAAAGGATAGCGTTTTCGATGTGTACGGTGTAGTGCGTTATTAGCCGAGCGCACCTAAATCGAGGTAAAAACGGAACGACGCGTACGGCCAATTGTTGGTCAATACGGTTCGTGAAAAATAGTTAAAAAGCGTGCAGCAGCAACGATTGCTGCTGGTACTATCTCACCGCCCAGCACACGCAATACATTGAGCCTGGTAGTAGTAAAGTAAGCAATGGTAATTGAAGAATCGGTACTGTTGGTAGATAGTATAGCTCGAAGTAAAAGTTTCTTAGGCATAGTGACTGTATATTTTTTTATTTTATCTCCTGAAAAGTGGCCTGGAAAATCCTTCAATAGAACGCATATACACACTCACATGAACCAACGCACACAAACACACATACCCAAACGCATACACATGGTACGAACTACACGCGCGCGCATACACCCGCAACACAGGCAGTGGCTGTAGGCGCGCTCTGTAGCACGACAGGAAACGGATGCTTGTTTTGCTGTAGAATATGGCTGTCCGGAATGGCACAGGCTGGGGCGAAGGTGAACTATATATCCTTACCAGTTGTGCGCACAACGATGCGTCTTGCTGGTGTATCTCCCGCCCGTGCTTGTAGGTGCCTAGTGCACACGCAGCATTGTTGTCGCACCCGTTTCGTGGTGTTTGTTCCGGTGTTTGTGCGTGCGGGATGAAAACCTGGCTCCAGTATATCCTTGAAGCATAGTGAAGAAACCATTCCCATTCACGATCGAACCATTTGGAAATAGGCGAGTGAGCGAGATAGAAAGACCGAGAGAGAGAGAGAGAGAGAGAGAGAGAGAGAAAGAGAGAGAGAGAGTAAGAGAGAAAGAGAGAGAGAGAGTAAGAGGGAAAGAGAACGGCAGGGGAAAGAAGGAAAAATAGCAAGAAATGATACAATCAGGGCGGTATAGAGCAACCGAATGACTTACGGCTTGTGCATCTTTTCTTGGCATTATTTCGATCCAAACAGTTGACACGAATGCAGAAGGGATAGGGTGTACGGCGTGACGGTACAATCAGGCACCACGCGTCTCCATCGGTCGGTCAGCCATCAAACGAACTCGTTCTAGCCTTCCACGCTAACGTCTAGCCACCAATCAAACGCTACCAACCAACCGAACCGATCAGCAATACATCTCGTCCGTAGCAGTTCCATCACCTGGCAGTCCTGTGAGTACCTTGTGGAGAACGGAACACTTACCGGCAACCAGCAACCGACCACAAGCAGCACTTCCTTTTTTGACATTTTTTTTGTCTACTTCACGAACGAGGGGTAAGTATTTCGGCGAGGCAACATATGCAGTAGCCTGGTGGTTAACTGTGTTTACAGTGGGGTATTATCTAATGGTAGCACTAGTGCCTTAAACGCTTTAGAAGTACTATTTCAAGGCAACTTACATGACATCAGCAAACTAATAATAGTTAGCGTAATTGGTACAGAAATATGGTACAAATTTCAAGAAGCAATAAGGCGCTTTCATTTATTCAGTGCGTCCAGGTGGATCTCTCTCTCTCTCTCTCTCTCTTTCTCTCTCTCTCTCACTCTCTCTTAACGAATGTGGAGTTATGTACCACTCCGTTATGAACCCTCCGTTTCTAAAGTTTGTCAACATTTTGGATCATTCACGCTACTTGTTTACGTCCGTACGTACCATGAGTGGAGTATCTCGCTTTCTTTTATTGGCATCTTCCCATTTCTGCCCAGCCATTCTGCGTATCGTTTAAAATTTTTCCTTCATTCGTGTGGACAAATATAGATTGTTGAAAAATACATAAACACACACGAACAGGGTTACTGGTGAATGGAAGGCGATCAATACTACGGGAGATACTAAGACGATAAATGTCAACATGCGAGCTGACATTAATGACAGTTCCTTCCCACTGTGCGGCTTTGTTTTTGATTTGTCTTCTCTATGCTTTTGTCACTGTCGTAGCTTCGGTGCGACATTTAATGGAATTGGAACGATACAAAGAAGATCGATGATTTAGTTAGTCTTCTAAAGACTAGATATAGTAGATATACTGAATGGGTTTGCATTAAAAGAAAGCCCGAATATTAATTTCGTGTCCTTCCTGTCGGTGGTACTTCTGCACAGGTTTGCGGTTTCTGCTAGGCGCCCGTCGCCCCAAACACAGCCCACGTGCCGCAGCGAGGACGAAACCGGTCGACGCGAGCCGTCAGCTCCAGCCGGACTACGATGGACGCGACGGTTGACGAGCGAGTGCCACCGGACGTACCGGCATCGGCCAGAATGAACTCTGGTACGATTGGAAATTCTCAACAGCCGCCACCGCCGCCGCCGCCGCAGCAGCAGCAGCAGCAGCAGAACAACCAAAACTGTCCACATATGCCGCAGCAGGACCTACACCAACATCACGAGCCGCACCAACAGCAGCAGCGGAATTTGATGGACAACGCACACGCCAGTCTCCCCGGTGCCATCCAGCGAAAGTCACGCACCAACGATCGAAGTAAAGAGCGGTCGGCGCACGTCGAGCCACCGACCGGCCCGATGGATCTGGACACTGGCCACTACGGCGATGACGGTGGAGGACCTAAAGGTGGCAAAGGTCCATCCGATAAGGTAACTTCCGGCGGGTATTGGAATCGCGTTGCCATGTGCGTACATCTCGCGGTACATCCTGAGGTAGATTACCACACCAGCCGGACATTTCGCTTACTTCGAACCCCAGTGAATCATCGTTTTGCCGGTAGCGTTTTGCGTATCTCGGCAAGATACTTCTGTAACGCTTCTTCGTCTAGACTTCTGTCACTGGCAACCGGAGTTTCTGTCGGTCGGTCGAGAGCGCCACATTTTGGGGCAGCTGAAAGAGTATTTTTAGAATCCCGTGCTGCTCACTGTGTGCTGTGGCGGGATCTTATATATCATTTTTTTTATTTTGTTTCAACTGCAAAAGCTGTAATCTACCTCCGCGATGGGACCATCCTAAACATTTTGTTTGGAAGGTTGTAATCAACCCGTGTTAACTACTTAAAGTTCTTCGCCAAAGAAACGACAAACAAAAACATCGCTCGTTTGCAACCTATTTCATAGAACGTCACGCTATTGTTGCGTAGTACGTGTTGGTACTGACCGTGGCCATCACGTAGAATATGCTTCCGGGTGTGTAAGCTCGTTGTGTTTGATATTACCTTTACCGAACTTTTGCCTTCTACCGTAACCAACCCATTACTGTATGTTCTCTATCTCTCTTTCTCTCTCTCTCTCTCTCACTCTCTCTCTCTCTCTCTTGTATGTTTTTTTTCTCCTTCTTCTCTTTGTTTTATTTGCTTACGTACGTCGTTGTGGTGTCGGTAGCTTGTGGTGCACCTCATCATTGGCTTCCGTGATATCTGTGTGTTTACACTAGTGCTACCGCTTGGTACCTTGTTCGTTTGCTTCGTCTCCGCTTACGTCTTCCAGCCAGAGGAAATACACGAGACGCACTGTCGGGTATGAAGTTTTAATCGACTTAATTGAACGTTTATACACCTGTGTACATGTGTAGGTCATCCAGCGCGCGTTATGCCCGGTGTGAGAGATAGTTCTGCTGGCGTGCGACTGGGAAGAATCCGTGCAGCAGCAATCCCTGCCTATCTTTACGTTCGTTGGGTGAAATTAAAAAAAAAACTGTAACTGAATTGGAAACATTTAAAATAATGACAGAATGGCGAACATTACAAATTAAGAATATCGGTTGAAAACTTTCAAATCCATCAAAGGCTCCAAGAAACTGTAATATCAATTCGTTTTTCGATTTAACCAAACATACTGATTGCATTTCTTCCCTTAAGCGTTTGATCCGCTAATGGAACAATCTCTCACATCGAAACAGCAGTACGCAGTGTGTAATTAGTAATTGTCTTCTGAGTTGTCCATTATTTGACCTGCGTTACATGTTGAGAGTGCTTATATTAAGCAAGCTAGTATTTCGTTACCACTACTTGACGCTTTGTCTCTTCGCGCTGCGCAGGTGTACAATATTATACCGTCAATCAGTGCCATCACAGGCGTTAGTCCGCAAAGGTACCTGTGGCGTGTGTCGATTGCACTGCACATCGGACCCCGCTTCATCATTGCCTTCGTCTACCGGAACTGGTACCGTGCCATGGTGGCCGGACTCAACGATCCAGGCGTAAGTAGCATCGATCTGGGAAGCTTGCACCTACTAAAGCATCGCTCTATTCTGCCATTCTCTCGCATGCCGTCCGGCAAACAGCGCATGTCGAAAGCCTGCCGGATGATCAACATCGTCTACTGGCTGAATCTGGTAGAAATTAGCGCCCTGTGCGGCGTGACCTACATCTCCAACAAGGAAAACTATCGTAAGTGCTTTCCACCGATCTGAGCACATAGGTTCGCCAACGCTGATCGCGCTGTTTGTCTTATGCCACTTTCGCAGCACTGCACGAGAAGGTGTTTATCATCTTCATGACGACCTCGCTGTCGTACATGCTGGCGACGCTGAAGCTGCTCAAGATTCTGCAACCGGACGGGCCGCAAACGCCGAACGAGGAGTCATCGTTGCGCTACAAGCAGGCGTTCTTCGCCCTGTCGATTGCCAGCACGGTCGGGTTGATACTGTTCTTCCTGAAGCATCGGTTCCTCTGCCAGGATCTCGGTAAGGCATGCAAACCGTACCAGCGCGTCATGTTTAATACAACGAACCGTTTCCAAACCGCAGCGTTCAGCTGGTTCGCACTGTGCGAATACATCGTGGCGTCCGCCAACATGGGCTTTCACTGCACCACCATGCTGGACTTTCCGACCGAGCACTTTCTGATTGCCAAAAATGCGAAGCAGTACAAGAAGCAGCAGACATCGCTCGGCTGGAAGGTCGACTGAGCGGCGTAAAGACCGGACCGGAGCGCGACCGGCGCGTGTACCACAGCATACATGCATGGTGTTAACGTTTAGTTACGTTTTCCTTACGTTTTGTATTTGTTAATTGGCGTGCTGGTTTAGGCGGGCCCTAACGCACTTAGTAGATGGCAGCCATTTTTGACCGTTTTTGCACCACGATTCTTAAGTCGCCATTCATACTAACACAGTCCCTAGTCTCAATCCTAGTCTCGGCAGCGTGCCGGTGTACGTCACTTTTTCAGTAGGTGAATGTATGTGCGTGTTTATGTGTGTGTGTGTGTGTGAGAGAGAGAGAGAGAGAGAGAGAGAGAGAGAGAGAGAGAGGAAAGAGAGAGAGAGAGAGAGAGAGAAAGAGAGGGATTTTCACAACACCATCGCCTAAGCAGGACGGTTAGGCGTGCGAATGTACGCTATGTACTTGCCTAATGACAAAAGTTATCGGATTATAGTTGACGGTACACATTTTTAGTGCAAACAATGCCCGGTATATAGGTATCGATTTAATAATATAAATATAAATTGATATATTTGTATACATATATCCAACCATCACAGCCTGTAAGCGTATATGTATATAAAATATACTGTTGTATTGTTTATTATTATATCGATAGATTATAAAGAGCGAGAAGGGAAAACAATAAACACACACACACATACACACACATGCAAACAAGAATAATTATTTAGACAGTGTCATCCAAACCGCATGTTGCAACACAACTTATGTGTATATATATGTATATATATATTTATATATATATACAAACATACATACAAATACATATATATATATATATATATATATATATATATATATATATATACATATATGTATATATATGTATATATATGTATATATATATATATTGTATATGTATGTATATGTATATTTATTGTGTATGTTTATGTACATATAAG
>CM032179.1:8546948-8642786 GCA_018908115.1 Anopheles rivulorum
TGGGGCTACACTGTACTGGTCGGGCCACCCGTATTTTTGTCACCCGTCGGCTTGCGTGTGTGTGTGAGTGCGTAGTAGTGTTTGCGTTTTCGTGTCACGCGCGTTTGCAGCACCGGTCGGGCCAGTCGCTGTTCGCAACCGATCCTCAACAGCAACGGTCGCAGGACATTAAGAGGTGACTTGTCGCCGCACTACGGCGCACAGACAAAATTCAAGATCGTCGGTAACACGGTGTTGTTTGTCTCTGGGTTTTTTTGTTTGTTTTGTTTTTCCTGTAAGGCGCTAATACAAACTCATCTTCATTTTGTGTGCCAGTGCAAAAGTTTGTGATAGTGAATGTGGTTAAATTAAAAAAAAACAACGCGCAAAGTGTGCAAGTGCGATAACGTATCGAGTTCGAAAAAGAAAAGCACAACAATACACAAGAACAACTTAAACACCCAAATTAGGAAAAAAAAATCAGCCACGGGCAGCAGAACGCATTTTCGATATCGAAAGATCGCAACACCTGCACGGTGTGTGTTGTACGCCGTTATCGAACGCTCGACTACTTCAGTGCGGTTCTATCGCTTGTCGTGATCGTATCGCACACGCTTCGTACTATTAGCCGTACGGTTGAAAGTTTCATCGCGACCAGCGTACTGTCTGTGCGTACCAAACAATTCGAGTGCTATTCGAGTGTATGCGTGTGTATGCATATGTGTTTGTGCGTGTCGGTGCATGTGTTAGTGGGCAGGTGTCAGTGACAAAAATCGTTTCACCGATAAGCGATCTAGCAACAGCCGGCAATCAAACAACCATTTCGCTACAATCAAAGCCTAACAGCGTCATACGATCGCCATCTTGCGGCCTGGGCCGTTTGCCGTGCCCACCATCAATCGGTTCCCCGTGCTTGCAGTGCGTCACCTTCTAAACCACCCGCCCTCCCACCCGCTCCAACATACGCACACACACACACAGGTGATTGGGTAGTGGGGAAAAGCAGTTTACCAACATCCAGACCCCAAGGCGCACGACAAGGAAGGAAGGGCAGGAAAGGTTTGTGGGTGTGTGTGTGTGTGTGTCGTCGTCGTCGTTTTCCTTTTTCCTTCCTCTTCTTTTGTTTGGGTTTTCGCGGTATTTTTTTTTCGGTTTTCGGACCCTTTCGACGCGTTTCCGCGAGACCACTTTAGCGGGTGGTGTGCCGGAAGCAAGGTACGGCCGCCAAGATTGACAAAGGAAACTTCAACTTTTTGAACCCGCTCGCTTATCCGACGGCGGCAAGCGCGGCGGCAGCGGCAGCAGCGGCGGCGGCAGCGGCAGCAGCGGCAGCCAACGGTGGGCCGGGTAGCGGGGGCGGCATCGATAGCACCGGAAGTAGCGGCGGAGGCGGCGGCGGCGGTGGTGGTGGTGGTGGTGGTACCGGGGGCTCGATCGGAACCAACCTTGCCGGGTTGGGCGGCGCAACAGGTGCGGGAGCGGGCGGCGNTCGGTGCATGTGTTAGTGGGCAGGTGTCAGTGACAAAAATCGTTTCACCGATAAGCGATCTAGCAACAGCCGGCAATCAAACAACCATTTCGCTACAATCAAAGCCTAACAGCGTCATACGATCGCCATCTTGCGGCCTGGGCCGTTTGCTGTGCCCACCATCAATCGGTTCCCCGTGCTTGCAGTGCATCGTCACCTTCTAAACCACCCGCCCTCCCACCCGCTCCAACATACGCACACACACACACAGCTGATTGGGTAGTGGGGAAAAGCAGTTTACCAACATCCAGACCCCAAGGCGCACGGCAAGGAAGGAAGGGCAGGAAAGGTTTGTGGGTGTGTGTGTGTGTGTGTCGTCGTCGTCGTTTTCCTTTTTCCTTCCTCTTCTTTTGTTTGGGTTTTCGCGGTATTTTTTTTTCGGTTTTCGGACCCTTTCGACGCGTTTCCGCGAGACCACTTTAGCGAGTGGTGTGCCGGAAGCAAGGTACGGCCGCCAAGATTGACAAAGGAAACTTCAACTTTTTGAACCCGCTCGCTTATCCGACGGCGGCAAGCGCGGCGGCAGCGGCAGCAGCGGCGGCGGCAGCGGCAGCAGCGGCAGCCAACGGTGGGCCGGGTAGCGGGGGCGGCATCGGTAGCACCGGAAGTAGCGGCGGAGGCGGAGGCGGCGGCGGTGGTGGTGGTGGTGGTACCGGGGGTTCGATCGGAACCAACCTTGCCGGGTTGGGCGGCGCAACAGGTGCGGGAGCGGGCGGCGGCAGCAGCGTTGGTGGGGGAGCGGGCGGCGGCACTAGCACGGCGTCGGCGGCTGCAGCGGCGGCGGCAGCGGCAGCAGCGGCAGCAGCGGCGGCAGCGGCAGTGAGCGGCAACAACCATCCGCACCATCCGCACCATCCCCATCCGCACCATCACCACCATCCGCACCATCACCATCCGCACCATTCCCATCCGCACCATCATCCGCACCACCATCCGCATTTCGGCCCGTTGGGTGGCGGTGTGGACGCGGGCGGCTCGATCGGTGGACCGGGCGTCGGGATCGGCGGCACGGGGGGCGGCGTCGGTGGCGTAGGCGGTGGTACCGGTGTCGGTGGAGGCGTACCCGGAATAGGCGGCGGAGGAGTGGTAGGCGGTGTGGGAGTAGGAGTAGGAGGAGGAGGTGGAGGAGGTGGAGGTGGAGGAGGAGGCGGCATACACGGTCTTAGGATGGACTGCGACTATTCGAAGCTGTTCTACGCTAAACGTAAGTACACCGATGGTGCCACACTAGGATAATAAGGGAAACTGTATAAAACCGTAAAATCCATCGTAAGACAGCCGATGGCCGATGGCTGTCGTCCCGGAAGCGGATTGCCCACCAACCGATTGGTTCCCCGGGAAATGTGACGCATTTGCTGNGGAGGTGGAGGAGGAGGCGGCATACACGGTCTTAGGATGGACTGCGACTATTCGAAGCTGTTCTACGCTAAACGTAAGTACACCGATGGTGCCACACTAGGATAATAAGGGAAACTGTATAAAACCGTAAAATCCATCGTAAGACAGCCGATGGCCGATGGCTGTCGTCCCGGAAGCGGATTGCCCACCAACCGATTGGTTCCCCGGGAAATGTGACGCATTTGCTGCTCGAACCAAACGGTCGACGATCTACATCTACGAGTGGTGGACGGGATGGATGAAGACAGTGGGCGATGTGATGGTTAAAGATGGTTTCATGTGTAACAAGAACCACTTCCGCACACTTTCGCAACCAGCGCGCACCGAACGAACGCTCTATTTTTAAGCGCGTTTTATGCCTTTGCCGCCCGCCACCACGAGCTGGTGCGTAGGTCATGGATGCAATAGGGTGGGAGTGGGGGAGGGGGAGGGATGAGGTGAAATATGGAGAAGAAAGAAATATGGTGCGGGGAGGTGATGGGCCCACATCATGGCCACCAGGGAGGGGGGGCGGGGGAAAGCAGGCGTACGACCATGCTCCAGACCTCCAAGGATGCGGCACACCGCCGGAGTGTTTAATGATGGCGATAATTGTGCCGGTTTTTGTTTTGCTTGCAGCTGTAAGCGATTAAACCGTGTCCGCCTCTGCACACCCTGTCCCGGTGCGGACATACGATGCGACATCGGGATGCGTTGCAAAAACAAAAACAAAAAGTACGGTGGAATGCAGCTTGGATGTGCACGGGACACGAGACTCGACCTTTCACCGGATAAGCGGACCACACGGCTAATAGGGTCAGGTGCTTTTGTTTCTAATGTTCATTCCTCTCAAGCTGGAACAGTGAGACGGTTTGCTTAGTTTTTAACTGCAGTTGAGGTTTCTGGAATGTTTGATATAAGTTTCAAACTTGATTTAAAACAACGTTCTTGGCCACAGAGTTCTTCTCATTACAACTCTCACGACTGGGTTAAAATAATTAGTAGCAAGGCTAAAAACTTCATTGTTTAAATGTTAGAACGAATCAGGCCGTATTAGATATAAAAACTTCAACTTACCTGCTGTTGTGTTGGTTAATTGATATTATTTTATAATTAAGTACATTGTCATCATTTGCATTGGCTTCGGGTCTCATCATGAAGATGGAAAACATCAAATTAATAGTCACCTATACCGAAACTTTACAAAAGCGTAAAGTTTTGGGACGTCCAGCCGTTTAGCTCGAACTGGACCACTGTGCAGCCCGTTGAAACACGCATTTTCCTGGGTGTGTTTATTTTCAGCTACGCAACAGTAGTGCAGGCACCCAAACAAAATAAAACAAAACGAAACCGAAGCAAGACATAAAGGTGTACCTTACACATGAAGGTACATCAGAGCCAACCTGAAGGTACCAGGCAAGGTGCTGAGCGACCAGAAATGTACAAACGACCGCACCCGGTAACCATCACTGTAATGGATGGTGTGGTTCGTTTGTGTGTGTACACTTTCTGAAACGATATTAGGTGCAGGTTTTGATTTATATGCCGACTGCATCTCGATCGCACGCTAATGGATGGATGAGTGCATCGCTAAGCAGTGTCGCTTTGATGTAGCGTTCGAACAGTTTCGTTTGAGAAGATAGGTCCGTTTGTGGAGCAAGTCCTCCGCATATGATCATCGGGAATTTCAAAATGAAATGAATGATTGTATACCTTACGGCTCTTGATTGCATTTCCTTCCCAATTGCTCTTGTTCAATTGCAACCTTATCTTGTAACATTCTGCCAACCCAACATACATCGGAGGGGAAAACAGTTATCAGTTTTCCTTACATTTCGATTTTATCTGGCGACACTCGCTCGGCGAAACCATGCAGTCGGACAGCATGCTGTGGTATCGTACAATTGGGATCCGATCGTGTCTGCTAGATGCTTCCAGCTCATCACAAGCACACATTCACACCCGTTCCAGATGCGGCATGGGACGGAATGTATGTGCTGACTGTGCAGACCAAGCGTCCGGTGGCAACGGCAGCGAATTCACCCACATTCTCCAAGTACGTGCTAGCCTTGCCGATTGCAACATGATCCTCGATCGGCTTCCGTCTGGTTGTTGACACTGCCAGCAACGTGCAAAGATCACACTCATCGCTTTCCGTTTCCTCGATGATCGGCTGCTCTGCAGCGTGCTGTGCTATTGTTTTGCTAAATCTTCTCCTTCGCTCTTCGGCTGTTTCCCTTTCGCAATCTCATAATTATACTCCGCGAGTGGGTAATGCTGATGCTACCATTTAAACAAAGCAAAAAAACACACATACACACACATCGTGTACGATTGTGTCCCATCTGTTCGTCCGGGTCGCACAACAGCAGCATCGATCTAAAACGATGAGACAAAACCTCTTGCAACGACAGCTTTATTAGTTATTTTCTTGCTATCGCTGTTAAGTTGTGTTTTCATTTTTTCTGCTTACTTTGTTTAGTGCGCAACATTCTTTCTCCGGCGCGCTGCCGGTGCCAGGTTCTGCTTGATGGTCTGCTTCCAGCTAGGATTGCCATAGGTGAAGCAATCGTGTAAACAAAGGGGCTAGCGTGTTTTGCAACCGATGGCATACAGCACACGGAAACCTTGGTTACGGTAGAATTGGAGGCTTTGATAGATGACACCATTGGAAGCTGCTGAGCAGGTCCATTTGTTTAACTGCAGATGCATGGTTTTAAACGAGCTGCTGACGACATTTCGTGGATTAGCTACTAAACTGCCTACGCATAGTGATGACTAATGTAATGAGCTAGAGGATGCCTTTGTCTAGTTTCAAACTATTCAATTATCCATTTGTAAGGATTTCCGTGTACCTGTAATATTCATTATTGCTATATGAGCACCGATGGTTGCGCTGCAATAATACATTCCAGCACGGCCATCAACAGCTGCCCCGTTACATTAAGGCGATGGTTTTTATCATTATTTTTTATCGCTTTAACCTTTGTCCCACGATGTGTTTCAATCGACACTGCTAATGAATGTACTCCAGCTCGAACGAGATAGCTTAGCGGCTTTACCGCACCAACGAAACAAACCAAACGCTGCGCTTGTCTCCTTGTCAAGCGCATCGATAGCGCCCAAACAACCGAACCGCGAAAAAGAAAATAAAAGCCTTGGACATCTCTTGGCCGTCTTGCTGCCGGTAATCTATTCAACGTTTTATCGTACATTGCACATGCAGTCCAATTGCACATGTTTTTCGCTCACGTTAGGTGACCTGCATCCCATTAGCGAATAGGTGGTTATTTGGATCCAGAAGATCTCAGATTTAGGACTGGCTATTTAGTGACCCAAGCATGAACATTGTAATGGTTTTTAATTCAAAGCGAATTTAATTGTAACAAACAGGGCGCCTCCATTGGTAAATGATAAGGCTATAATCTTAAAAACGGAGTTTTTGCCATGACAAATTAAATCAAGCAATTGAAATCAATCTTCCTACGATAATGAGTGGATCTATCAGTGCAAGAGAAAACAAAAGTATAAACATATAATTAATATTCTCATATAATATAATTAATATAATATAATTTATATTCTCAAGGGGCGACCCGGTGGTGTATTTGACAACGGCGCTAGTCCCTAACACGACCGGACCGGGTTCAAATCCCATTCGGACCGTCTCCCTGTAGCACGGTCTGACTAGCCTGCTGCGTGGTAAAATTAGTCTTATACGGCCAGGTCGTTCTAGCATAAAAAAAATTCTCTTATCATCAAGTTGTCAAGAGGCGAATTATAAAAAGGGTAGTAAAAAAATGTAAGCTCCTTCACACTGGTCACAGATAAAAATTATCTTAAAACGGTAACGCTTAATTCAGCCTTAATACTTCATAAAACAGTAGCTGGATTTTTTATGGCAAGTGCCATAATTTTTTTAAAAAATTCATTATTCATTTATGCATTCAGATCGACGGATTGACGGATGTCAAGCGACGTGTGATTGTGTCAAACAAAACAAAACAAAAACACAAAATTTGATGCAATTTTACACCAGCCAGTCCTTGCAAGAGCAAACCATGTTGGTGACAAATGAATTATTTTTTAACTACTTCACGTTGACACATTTCAAGCGACAGTTTTACAGCATATGTTTGCAACGGCTCATTAAACAAAGTTAATTAAATGCACAACAATGCTTCTCGTTTGAGCGTTTGATTATTTATTTTCGATTCTTACCATACCAATAATAAAACGGTAGCGTGCAAAAGCGATTGGGATTCACGCTTCGCGTCCGGTACACTCGGGTAAATAGAAATTAGAAAAACATCCTTCCGTCGCTTCCGTCCATTGCTCCATTGGTTATTGTACGGCGTTACAGTGTGCATCTTACCACCGATGCACGGTAAAACTTCCTCGCTTACACATAAACACACAGATACACACACCGTACACACGGTACACATGTGCGGGAACACATACGCATCGGCTGTTTTGCAAATGTGCGCCAACGTTGGGAGTGAAAAATCGCTATTTTTAGCGTTTCTCGCACGCAAATCACGGCGTAACCGTGTGGTACGGGTGGGTTCAAATGCGCGTTCGCCTCCTACCGTACCAAAAAAAAAAAGAAAAACACTGTTCCCTACTACCGGCCCCCTACCCCCCCCTCCCTCTCTCCCCCACCGACCTAGCTCTTCACTTTGCTTTCACCGCTTCCTAACGTACCGATCGTGGGCCCACGTCCGTGTGGGTATGAGAAAATCAGATGATTTTCCCCGTGAACGAACAAATGCAGGAAACCGCGGTGGTCGGGAAAATCCTTTACCAAGCTATGCCAGCGTGTTTGGAAGAAGAAGAAAACGATCAGCCTCGGCCTGCTGTTCGCAAACCGGACCATTTAGAAGAAGAAGAAAAAAAAACCGTCACCGTATCCCGAATCTATCCATCTTGTATAAAAACAAAAAGAACACAAACAAGTACCTGCTTTACGCTCTTCTGTTTTTTTTTTATTCAACTCTTACTGCCCTCGCCCTCAGCCCTTCCGCTTACCTTACGTTCCCGTTTGTCGTAAGGGTGATGGATCGTGCGGCTAAAGCGGTAAGGGCGGACCGGTTGTTCCTGCTAAACTGTTGCTATTTATGTACCATTTCACGTTTCTGGTTTTTCCCGGCGGTTGATTTTCATTTTCGCGTCTACTTCGCGACCACCACGGTGACCGCAGAATTATGATGAATGCCTGTACGTACGCATACGCATACATACATATATATATATATATATATGTGTGTGTGTGAGGGAGTGTTCATGTATGCGTAACGCTAGGTGGGTATGAAGGCAAACCAAAAAAAAAAATGGAAATAAATGTACAAAACTCACGTTCGCAGGACGCAGCACGTTGCCTAACAGTTGGAGCGCAAAAAGAACGAAAACGAAACAGCATTGGTTTACGACGGCTCTCGAGACTATTTAAGTACGCAGGGAGAAGAAAACTGAAAACCCACACTCAAACGCCGTACCGTCAACCAAGCCGTACCAAGAAGAATCATCCCTCTCCTCCCCCCACCCCCCCACAACCTCCTCCCACACCCCACGCACACACATGCATGGGAGCGTGTGTGAATCAAAAGGAGGAAAAAAAAAACATAAAGAAATTAATAGAACCAAACAAAACGCTGCGTAAATAAAGCAGCACACCAATCTTTGATGGTTGATGGTGCTTAAGTCTGCTTCATTTGCTTCGAGCACCGTGTAACATTGTCTTACCGGCGGCCTGTCGATATGCCTAATCCCGCACCGTCCGTTTCTGCTCAGCGAGAGCGGGGAAAAGTTAAAAAGGTAGTGCGGGATTAGTGATTAGGGCAGCTTGACAATGTGGTGCGCAAGGCGATGTGGGCAGCTACTTTAAACGCAAACACACCTTCTTAGGCGGGCAGCCACTTGCACACGGTGCCACTTCATCGATAGGATAGATAGATGCACGTGCCCGCGTGTTTCCTCCCTTTTTTTTTTTTGCACATTCTATCCCTACCCCTAAACAAAGACTACTGGTGGGACAAGGAAGAAAGGAAAGGAAGCGTGGGGTGGGGTGGTAAACGCGTGCAGTAAACATGGCGGTGCCGGGAGCGAGCAGAAACAATAAGGGACGGAAAAAGAACACATTGCATGGAATAACACTTGAGCAAATGTTCGGACTAACAAGAGTGCAATACATTCGGTGGAACAACAGATCATTAGAAACGGTGCTGACTGGGAGAGGGTCGCAGAAAGAAAGAAGAAAGCACCCACAGCGTTGTTACGCTGTTTTTGCTGTTGTTTTGGCAGCTGCGACTTGCAGTTAACTAGATGATTGTTTTTGTTTATTCAATGCAATATAAGCAACCAACAAGGAAGCATAATAGGGAGCAAACTATTGGAGAAAAATGGCCAAAAATTTACTTGCGTAGAATTTTAAATTCATTTTATGGAAATTACACGCTAATAAAAAACATTGCTACTGTTGAATTATGCTACTGTTGAACTGATTTTCGTATGGAAAACCCGATGCAAAAGAATAATAAATTATTGTCTCGTATAGGTGGTACACGCGATAAATTATATATTATGAGTTGCTCATATGGCACTCACATCAGAGAGAAGCATTTTACAACGCTGCAAAGGCTACCAAAGATACACAACAACTAACCACACCTAAATACGCATCCGCTTCGTTATGAAATGAACTAAGCGTGCAAAACAATTTCTTGTACAAACCGCAACCCACTTCAGAACGATAATAAAAAATGAAACAACAAAAAAAAACTCCCCGGGAGCTACAGGATCGCACGCCATCACACCGGGCGTCCATTTTATCGGCAAACTTTCATCATTGGGAAAGTGTGAAAATGAAATGATGCTGTTGACCGCTTCATTGCCGTTCATGATTTGCCGATCGCGGGTGGTGGGAGGTAGAGGGGTAGGAAGGTGTGAAGGTGAGCGGTGTTTATTCTGTTGCACGGGCCTGAGAGGATTAACTTTGATGATGCTGTGTGGGTGGATGCGGTGCGGTACAGTGAGTGAGTGTGTTTTTTTTTCGCAACCTGCCCAATTTTCCACCCGAAAGCTATAAACAAATCATTCAAGGGTAATCAACTGTCGGTCGTCCGTGGTACGCGGTAGGTGTGTATGCGCGCGTGTGTGTGTTATTTTTTTAAATGCATTTGTTTGTTTATTTGCTCATGTCTCATTGAGCAGTTGGTGTTGGTGGAGTGTGGACCACCCACCCACAGTGCTAGCGGGAAAATTGCGCCTTGCGATCACGTTCCGCAGTGATTTTCGATGCGCATTGTTGTTGTTGTGCTTTTGTGCTGTTGTGCTCTCTCTCTCTCGCTCACGCTCACTTCGAACCGTGGCCAGATGGTTTTGATAAAAAAATTCTTTTTTGTTCAATTATTCAAACCACACGACCAACATCGATGGGTTCATTCGAAGGTCCATTCATGACCGTGAGTTCCCACGCATCGCCCTGGGCCGGGTCGCTCAGCGCCTTCGCAGTCTCCCGTCACTCAGGGTGCACACGAAAAGGCGCAATTTTTTAAAACATGTTTTTCGAAACATTTCATTTTGTTTTTCATTGCAGTGTATCGACTATTTCAATGCTGCGGCTTAAACTCATGCGTTGTTCCGTTTTGTAAGAAACGTCGCGAACTAAAATACCTTTACTTAAACCGTGTTCGACTGGCCACTGGCCGCCCTTGTTTTATACATATATCTCTTTATGATTTTGTTTTCTTACCCAATGCGTTTCAGCATAATATGCTCCCGCTCTTGGAAAGGAAAAGGCGATGGAAGGCTAAGGGGGAAAAAAACGGGGGAGCTGGGGGCAACAACCTTACCGCTTGCCCCAACCTTTACTTTACTCTACAGATTCCCACCGCACCAATGCCGGTTAGCGCACCACTGCAAAAGCATAAAAATGTAGCTCATTTTTAAATACCATTGAAAGCGCGGTGTAATGGCGACCGGTAAAGGCATCCGGCGATTCCAGCGGCAAACGGGTAGATGCGGCAGAAGCGGCCTGAAAGAGTGTCGGTGTGGAAAGCAAGCAAGAACGCGGCCAGCTTTTCGAGAAATAGAAGAAAGGGAAAAGGGGGGGGGGGGGGGGGGGGGGGGGGGGGGGGGGGGGGGGGGGGGGGGGGGGGAAGGGAGGAGGGAGGTGCTGAGAGGGCGCAGCAAGGGGAGCTAGGGTAAGGGAAAAAGTAAAAATTAAAAAAAGCGCGAGCGCACACACACACACTTACACATTAAAGAAAAACATCCATGGCGACAGAGTGCGGTACACTCGAAAAATTATTTTTCCTTTTCCAGTAACAAGTTTTTCATCCCCTGTTCGCCGTCCATGCTTCGGCCACCCGCTCGCGTTCCTCCCATCCACCCGTCTGGCTCATGTTTCATCAAAAACTAGCGTCGCGAGTTCGCTTGATCAGCACAGCACAAAAATACTTCACATTCCACATCGTTTCATACCGAGTGCTCCGGCATTTCCCAGCGCGCTCCTTGGCCGCCTTTCCGTTCCATTTCTACCAAACCCGTACTCCCTTGCGCTTCTCTTCCTCCCCCCCCCTTACCCTCCCATCCCTTCCTCCAACCGCTCCTTACTCACTCTGTCAAACCTTTAAAAAAAAGCGAGCGAAGCTTAACTACACGCGCACCGCGATGCCGCCGATGCAAATAAAACGCGATACCAGTATCCTTCCACCGGCCATCGTTCCCCCTCTTTTACCCCCTCACTCCCCACATCCCTCCCCCCTTCTGTATGTGCCCCTCATACCCTTGACACGCTGTTTTGCTCTTTTTTTTTATTATCGGTTAGTCACCTTTTTCTTTTGTTTTTTAGCCCGTCATACCGTTCAGTTCAGTCGATCTTAGCCGAGAAAGAGGAACAAAAACATAAATATATATGTGTGTGAGAGAGAGAGAGAGAGAAAGAGAAAGAGAGGGAGAAAGAGAGAGAGGATAAAGTGTTCCGTGAAGAGTTAATGGACAGTTGTCCTTTTGTTTGTTTGTTTTTTTTTGCTGTGTGTCGCAACCAATTCGCATTCGATTGGAGCCGAACCGTTTCACACGGTGACTAAGCTGCGAGCACAAAGATGAAGGGAACCAAATCATACAATTTTGCGTTTTGCTTCGTCGTGGCGGTAACGATCCTGCTTGTTTCGCTTTCATTTCGCCCGATGAAAGATTTCTTCATCAATTATCCACCGTAACTGCGCGATTAGCCCATGGCGCGGGATCCGATACTTAATGTGTATGGGAGCGCACGCACGTGTGTGTGTGTGTGTGTGTGTGTGAGTGCAGAACTCACCCGGCAGGATATGAATGTTTGCCGGTTGATAAATAAGTGTCCATTTGTTTTCCCGCAAATCCGATTTCCCCGAGCGGCACCGGGAAAAGTTCGCCCCGATTCGACGCCGGGGTTGGAATTTTGGGCAAGAAAGTAATGGCGCTAAAACTTTAGCTTGCCTTCCCCCAATCTGTTAGCAATCCCATCCACTTTTTTTCCTCCACCTCTAACCCTCCCCCCCCCCCTTCCCCCATTCCCTGCCACCTCCACCATCCGCAAATATAAGCTAGCGAAGGTGAAGCGTGTGCCAGGGAGGGAGGGAGGGAAAGAGGGTGTATAAATTACCCTAATTATTCGCTGCAAATTAAATCACTTATTCAAATTAATTATTTCTCGTTCGACACCAGCAGAAGCAGTATTTGCCAGTGAGTAAGCGTGCTCCAAACAACGAGTGAGCAGGATAGCGCACCATTCTCATTCGGCTGGGGTCATCGTGAATATTCTAATTTAACGAATAATTCATCCCATTTAGTAGGAAGTCTTCAGCTGCAGCTTGCTTTGTTCTCTGCCGGAGCACTAATCGATGGCAGTAATTTATCCACCCACATGTACTGTAGCCTAGATGGACAGCGCCATCTCCATCGCCATTTGTATAGAATTATGAAAGGATTACAGGGAGAGAGTAATATGTTGTGCTTAAACCTTGTAAGATGTGCAATTGAATGAAATTGTTGTATCAATCAATCAGTTTTTCCTGTGCTGATGAAAACTAGACACCGATGTATACTGAAAAACATGGTTGGGAAGAGTAGGCAAAGGGGTAAGGAGATCCACGAAGGACTTCTGGAGAGGATCCAACTGCGAGCCCAGGTGGAATGTTTCTCTACCAAGCAGAATTGCAGACGTTGTGCTTCCTGCCCACGTCCTGCAAAACTTGCCCTTTGTGCCATCACCACCTACTGGAAGACGATGCCGAATGCCTCTTTTCCCCTCCATATTCCACCGTCCCCGTCTCCCTCGATCTGTTCCCCTGTTGAGTTGTGTGTGTTCGGTTCGCTTACGTGCGGAATCTGGAAATTGGCCTACGCCGTACGTGCTAATGGAGGTGCACGGACAGTGCAGTGTGACACCAGCGGGCGAAGAGATTGAAAGGGAAACACTTCTTGGCAAAACGGACAAACATTCTTGCCGCACGGTTGTCCCGTTCCGAAGAGAAACCATTCAGTGCAAAAGCGGCACATCGGCATTGCCGTGCCGTGGCAAAGGATCCGGAATCGAAACTCCTTTGCACGGTGCACGCTGCATAGCTTGCATTGTTTCGCGCTGCATGCCCGCAAAAGGGTCAGCTGCAACGGTACGGTGGAGCATCCGTTGCAGGACTTTCTGCATCTTTACGAACCCACACATGTGCACATGTGCGCTTCCGTCTCAGCAAATAGCGTGTTCGTACAAGCGATGGAAGAGAGAGCGAGAGAGAGAGAGAGAGAGAGAGAGAGAGAGAGAGAGAGAAAGAGATAGTGGCATCGAAGACACCGTTGCATTGCAACAGCCGAACGTGTGAATCCTGCCAAAGGTTCTCCAAGGGTCAACTGGGATGTGAAGCAGTGGTTGGATAAAGAGGGGATTGGAGAGCAGAAGAAGTAGGGGAAAGGGTGATCGGGATGGTGAAAGGAAGGGCGATGGACGAAAGGGGTAACAAAGATTCCTTCGGCGAAGGAACATTTCTTGCATAGTTTCAGGCCCGATTCTCCGACCGACAGTGAAACCTGGGCTGTGTCGAAAAAGGTGAAGTGCCTGTTCCAGACGACGAGGCTAAACGAGCGCGAGAAAGACGAGAGTAGAGCAGCACAAACGCAACGTATCGAAAAAATGAAAGAGAAACGGTTTTCACTCCACCGTGAACGGCGGTGCACACAAACCTACGTCTTGCTGTCCTTTTTTCCAAAGTCACCAAGTTACCTGTGTCGTTTGGTTTTTGTGTTAGTTTAGCTTGCTTTTGTATAGCTAAATTACCTTGCATTTTGTTGCTTATATATAACAATGCATAAGTTTTTTTGGTATTATTCCTTCAAGCCGGCATGTCAAACAAATGGCCCGCGAGGTCGTTCAAACTGGCCCGCAAAGTAATATCGATAACTTTGTCGGAATGCTGCAACTAATTAGAAACCAACGCAAACGGTCAGAAAAATAGGAGCAATATCCCAATACGTTGGCACCCTGCCACTTTGATCTACTGGACATACAAGATATGAAACATTACTATGTGAAATATAAAACGTATTTTTACCATCCTCTATCCTCTGTATGTGTTAAGTTATCGCAACCGTTAGGTGTTTTTTGCAAGGGTATTAAATCATGCTACCACCACCACACCACCTCGGCCCGAACCAAATGCCCGACCGTACTGCTGATGTTCTTGTTGCGGTGTCTACACGCAGGCATGCTGAAAATCTCACTCATTTTCTTCCCGAACCACGCAACAGGCCTGAAAACGAAAAGCGTTCTCCCACGGAATAGCTGGCTGTGCAGCCCGTTGGCCGATCGAGACCCGTCAAGGTGGGCAGGAATGTCTGTACGCGAATACCCGTGAGGCCCTCGCACATCTTCGGTCGGTGCCTGGGCCGAGTCGGTCGTGGAAAGATGGCCGACTCGATCGATCGAGGGTAGAGAGAGGTGGATGAAGGATAATGAAGGAGAGTATGTTACGTTTCTACAAAATGCGCTAATTGGTGATGCGTTCAAAGCATCACGGCTACGGCAGTGCTAGATAAAACAATGTTAATTATGTGCGGCGTGATAGTACCGGCAAAACAGCAACCACGTCTGAAGTCGTCGCCAGTAACATCTTCCATCTTTCATCTTCGCTTCATGGACGGCAGGGTGAGGGAGAGGCTGGGAAGCATGTGCACAGGTGCAGAACGGTGTACATGCTTCCGTGCAACTGTTTTGCCCATTTCTGGAAAATGCAACCTCCGCGAGTGCATCCGGAACAGTGGAGTCAGTTGCAGCACGGCATGAAAATTCATCACATCAACCAGAACTGAATGGAGTGCAGTGAGAAGGAAAGGCTGGGAAGCGGGTGGTTGTGGTTAGCGAGAGTTATCAACCAGCATGTCTGAGGGTGGTGATAGTACAGTCTCGCTTGTCGCACCATTAATGATCTCAAGATGGTTTGAAAGAAAAAAAGAAAAAAAAAGAACGCCGGTCACTCGCAGCGTATCCTTGGGAGGATCTTCATGCAAGGTTAGCGGCGCATCCTGATGTCACAACTTCATCGCTTAGTGTAAGTACCAAAAAACAAAAAAAAAAAACAACCACTCATCGCTCGACGGCGATGGTGCGAAGGCGCACACAGACAGCAGCTCGCTCGCTCTGGCGTGTAGCGAGAGTGCGCGCGCGCACCCGATGGAGCAGCCCGCCGTTACGGTCGATGAGTGCCCGCAAGCCGTACGCAGCGCAGGCAAGCGTGAAACAGCGTGAGTGACCAGTGAACAGGTGGAACAACGCGTCCGGTGTCCTTAAATTGTGTCGCCCCGGTCCGGTGAAACGGACGATAATGAAGCGAGACGGCGTGGTACCGTATCTGTGGAGCCGAAATGGGATGGGCTACGGGCGCGATAGTTTACCACTCGATGGAGCAGCCCACTGTGAAGGCGGAGCAAACGATCGTGCGAACGCTGTTCTGGGTTTGCTGGTGGGAAAGAAAGGTGAGGCTATTATTGCCGTAGTACGGTGCCGTATCGTATCCATCTTCATCTGGATACCCCGCGACGGCAATGGCTGCCCGCACGGCAATGGGTATCGATCGTGTCCGATCCGTGCGTACCGATCAGGTATCCTTCGGTGGAAGATACGAGCAGAAATCGTTTGCACAATCGAATACCTTGCGAAAAATTCCTGCTGCCTTGATCCGCTCGATGTGTGCTTGCGGTGAAAGAGGATCTCGCAGTAACGCGACGTTTTTTTTCCCTCTGTTTTTTCCTTTTCGAGCCTCGCCTTGCGTCACAATGTTTGCACCGGCGGAACCTTTCGCAAACGCCGATATGGCTTTTGATCTTGTTGCGCTGTTCGCAAAGATGCGAACATGATTTTTTGTTTGTTTCGCTGTTGTTTTCCTACTACATCTACTCAAAAAGTGTGGATGTTAACCAGAGATACACAGAGAGAGAGAGAGAGAGAGAGAGAGAGAGAAAGAGAGAGAGAAAGAGAGAGATGTAGAGCAAGAGAGAGGGAACCCTGGCTGAGACTTTACATCAAGAATGTTGAACGGGAAGATTTCTACGTGAAACCTCACTTCTCTCGGTGTGCCCTTGTGGCCATCAAGGAGGAGAAAGGGGCAATCCGGGGACACAGCACCAGGGGACGGGGTGGGACAGGGGGCTCAACACCAGGGCGGGAAACAGGTGGGGTTCTGGTTCGAGAATGCCGGGCAAGAAAATGTAACAACCCGTGGCATTCCTGCTTCGAGCAACGAGCCCAAAGCATTGACGCTCCCAGGGTAGGCAGATGGGACCGTCAACTGTAGGAACGATAGCATCACGGCTAGCAAGCGGCACGGCCGACCGCGGCGAGCACACCGGTACTGCCGGCGTTATCGGCGGGGCTGGTGCACGAAATGTGAGGATAAAATTAAATAAATGATATAAGATTGCACGTATATTTTAATTCGAAGCCAGCCAGTCCGTTCCGCACCCGCGATTCCCTGCGCCCAGGCGGCACTAACAAACTCGCTTCCCAAACATTCCATTCCGATCCGCGCCGGTTTCCCGTCCTCGCACTACGCAAACCTCGGTTGCCATCCCGGCACTACGGTGCCGCGCGCACAGAAAAGCCAAAGAACTCGTAAGGGCAGACGCGTCCCGTCCCATCGGGCTGCCCCGAGGTTACTGTGTTGCTCTTGCTTTTGATATTTCTTTGTTAAAATACCGAAAATATTTTCTTACCTACAGTATGCGACTCGCTACGTTGCCCCACTGTTGCCCCGCGCCTTCTCAATGCAGAGAGAGAGAAAGGAGGGGGGGGGGGGAAACGGGGGTTTCACCATCTTTCTTTCCCCCTCCATCTTATCCCTCGTACCTCCTTCTCTACTTCTCTTCTTCTTCTGCAAGTGGAGCAGCGTGCCACGGTTAAAGATCCCTAGATGGAACCATCATCTTCGGCTCGGAGTGTGGGACCATCCCGTGAAGCGACCCGTGCAGAAGCGTCCGTGAAGAAGCGGAAGTTTTGACAGCCACAACCGGAGGGTTTTAGGGGAGCGTGACGCAAGTTAGGCACGTCGGCTGTGAGATGGATTCCTTCCTTATGCTACGATGGTCTTTCGGAACGTTGGCAGCAAAGCGACGCCCTGGGAGCTGCGATAACTGACTAGCGACATTCGACTCGAGGTGCTCCCAATGCGCATCTTTCGCGTCGCACATGATCTATTCGTTCGAGTGTGTCGAACACGACCGTTCGAATGTCGAACGTTCGCAGCGTATCCAAAAACTGCTCCAATAAATCTGAAACAGTGGGATTGACGTAATTCGTCGCAGATTTTAAAATGCCTCAAAGAAGTCGGATCCGCAATAGCAGGGATCTCAGCAGAGCGTCACTTTCATTGATGGCGCTCATCATTAGCGGGACCCGTCGCTAGATACGTGGGAAGGAAGCGGCCCAAGAAAAACGAATCGCTGTAACAGGCAAAGCGAAACACCGATGCGCAAACCATCAATGCACCGACATTGACATTTGCCCAAGTAAGAGTATAACCAGCGATGTGCATCGATGAGTACGCTCCAGTGTCGGACGGTGATATGTATTTGCTTTGGTCGGGTGTTCTCTCCACCCTGCCCCAGGTACTTTTTTTCTCATGCCGGCCGGCCATGCTTACCTTTTTAGCACAATGGTGCACAAAACGGTTGAGAAAACCGAAATATTCACCTTCATTTGCACGCTCCATTGCGCGCTTCCTGCGCCCCAACACCGCTCCCCTTCGCCACATGCCGGTTCTCACACCGCTCGGTGCATGCATCCTATTCAGACATTCCTTCCATTCCGTTCCCCTTCAGTTGTTGCTCGGTGTGGTGTCGGGTTGGCCGTAAGGTTGTGCCGTTTTCTACCAGAACGGCGACCGTAACCGAGGCGGTAACAAGGCGGGTAAAAGGGGTCGAGCGGGCTGATAAAATATTTCATGCCGATCATGGAACGTATAAGAAAACAATTAACAATGCCGACATTAGGAGCAAGCATCACCGTGCACGAAAGCAAGCGAAACGACGCTCATCCTGCCGCCACCTTCACCTTCCCTTACCCACCTCACCTTCTCCCATCTCCCACTCTTTGCTCGCCGTACCCAAAACGCTTCCCGCGCAAACGAGCTGCGGCATGGGTATCGGAACGACACAAAACCATGCCATGGGGAAAAAGCAAAACCAAAAAGGCACAAAGCGAAAGCGGAATTCTCAAAGACGCGCCCGCATTCCGGTGCTCCAGAATTTCTGCCATTGCCTACGGTAATCGGGGGGACGCTATCTCAGCCCCAAAACAAGGCGTACGTCGCCTGCCCAGCGCTCCTTACCAGCAAACCCCGCAAACAAGCGACTCGTGTAACGAAATGGCTATAGGTATTGGTTAAAGGTTCTGTAGGGTTGCCGGCTTGCGTTCCAAGAAACGCGCGTCCGCCAGGATCGATCACGGTTGACGACTGGCAGGTCCCGAGTGACATCATCCCGTTGCAGTCACGATTGCTAACACCGCCTCCGTCCACCGTCCATTTCTGCAACGAGCTGCAAACAAGACGAATGGAAAACAAAAAAGAAATCAAATCAAATCAAATAAAAGCAATTCAACCGAAAGCGCTTGTGCAAACACTCCTGAGTAACCGGCATTTCCCTTACCGGTGTGGACACTGTCCACACTTGCTGGAAGCGCACTCCACGAGTGAGTTCCCATCGTAGGGCTGAGTGGCACAACATTACAATCGCTCGCGTCTCGTGGGATATGCGTTTTGTTTTGGTGCGAAACGCGCACGTGCAAACACAAAGGGCGCCGCGTAGCGTAGGTGCGCCGTACAGGTTAACGTGCGAACGGTGTGTGTGTGTGTGTGTGTGTGTGTGTGTGAACCATCCTCCCTTTTCCTAACGGTAAGCTTCCATCCCGTTCGCACACTCTGCGGCTCGAGGATCTCGCGAAACCGGTCTCTTTCCTTGCGGGAATGAATGAAAAGCACAAATTGCCAACTTGTTGCTACCGAGCACCTGTTTTCCATTTTTTGTTTTGTGTTTCTTTCCGGTATTGATCATCTTTGCCGCCTTTTTTTTTTGCTTTACAAAACCATTCCCTCTGGATCACTTCTCTTACGCAAAAGTTTTTTGTTTAAGTGAACGTACTTAACGTGTAACCTATTCACAAAAAAAAGAACGAAAAGTTATACTTCACTCAAAGGTTACGGTTTGCCAGAGGAAGATAGTTCAAAGGATTAAGAAGCAGATGCGAAGACCCTGCTGAAGGTGTACTCACTGCAGAGTGAGTGAATCCGACACCGTGTCGGAACAACTTCTGCTTGATCCTTGAACCTGTCGTTATCTCACTATAATGTCGTCACTCATTTGCCCCATCGTCTTCCCGTCCCCCATCGGAACCACTCTTTATGCTCCGTTTATTCATCAAACACATTCTCTAACAAGGATGCACGGAGGGATAAGTTTCATGGGAAGGAATATTATGTATTGGCGATGAATAGCCAAACCAATTTCCTTTTCCCTGGATAGCTTTCATTGCCACTTCCACGGTATCTATCATGCTCACTCTATCACTCTTTCTCTCCCCCCCCCCCCTCTCTCTCTCTCTCTCTCTCTCTCTCTCTCTCTCTCAATCTTAATGTTTGCAATTATAAAGAACTCCTTTTGCAATAGTACGATTCAATCGTTTCTACCAGAATTTTCAAGCGATGCCATGCTTCACCATATCCTCTTTCGGGCGCTCTTTAACAACCTCTCTCCAACGCCACTCACCTAGGATGGGGTTGCTGGTACCGGTCAAATTCCATTCTTATAAAATCTAAGTCAGATACTCGTTCAATTGAATTTCTCCCTGTCTTCTTCTTGGGAGCAGTCACATCGTGCTTCACTCCATTACGAATCCTCACCAACAACCATTCCATAAACGAATAAAAAACAAAATAGAAATCACCACGAAGCATTCAGTCGGGCAGAGCCGGACAAACAGATCAATCAATTTTATTGATTTCCCAACAGCACGCCATACCACACCTCACCATTATCTGGTAACCTTTCGTCGCCTGGAGCGGCTAAAGGACAGCCGAAGACGCTTTCGTTAGTATATACATCTATATATATATATACATATACATATATATATTGTACGTGTGCGTGTGTGTGTGTATGTAGGTATTGTTAAGGGATGATTTTTGCATTATCCTTCCCGTTCTCGCCTATTCCCGTAGCCGTGCGTTTCCACAGGTTTCGATTTCCACTGCTTGCAATTGCTTGGGGCTTTCACACACAGCAAACACTTGTCGATGCTCTCTTTAGATTTTCCCGTTCGCCACGATGGTGACGGAAGGGGCACGTTCGTTTGTGAGAAAAGGGGACGAGTGTAATATTGGGTGAGCTTTCCGCCAAATCGTGACCGTACTAATCGATACGGCTATTAAATCAACCATTCAACCATTGACTGGCTTCATTCTTACCAGTATTGCATTTATTTTCTGTCCAGGAAATCCCCGTTAAAGTGAGCGGCCATTACCTACCGTGTCGTCAGCACCAAGGGTATCACCTTTACGCAAACGATGTGCGGTGGATTTTGTTTTGTTTTGTGCACGGTGCCGTTTATTTGGGGCTTATTGGGAACACGCCAGTCAAATAACCGAGCAGCACGGGTATATTTGGATTTTGAATTCTATTTGTTATTGTACAGGGTTTTGTTTGAGTAAGCGATATATTATTATTATTGTTAATAATATTACAGCTTCTGTTCCGAATGGATATTTGACGCATTGTTTGTAGATGTTTTTCCCCTTTGACGTAATTGTCTTGCAGTGCTGATACAGCACGGTTAAACAGATACCCATGGTAGAAGGTGCTCAAATACCCAGCGTAGTACTGAATAAACACAATTTTAAATGCATTGTCATCAAGTACACCACGTGCCCGGCAACTGTTTCTAGTCTGGCAAAACAGCTGTGTAAGATTTATTTCACCCCTTTACCCCGGACGTACCGCTTCCATTCTATTGTTGCATACTTTGTACGAAAACTTCGCCAACAAAACATTCGCGCGCCCACACGATTGAGTGAACCGAATGAGGGGCGAATAAAAAATCTAACCTAAAGCGGAAAATTTTGCGGTAAGCTGGGATGATCTTAGAAAACCCTTTCCAGTCGTTACGGCTAAATAAACCCCGTCTAGCCTACAAAGTAGCACATGTGTACCAACTCTGTGTTTATGTTGCGTTTCGGTAACTAAAATCCGTTGTAAACAGTCGTGGCTGATCGATTTGATTATACCGTGTTCATTTGCCCTGACAGGTCGCATTGCTCAGATTCACCATCTTGCCATTCATCTGTTTACATACGCTTCCCGGGGCTCGCAGCGTTGCGTACTTACGCGTTTGTGTACCAACCAGAAGTATCCGCTTGACAGTCGTACATCTACATAACGCACACAAACGTCACTTGCTAGGTAAACACGTTTGGTTTGGCGGTTTCATTATTTGCCCCGTCAACAGTCATCCCGCCTTACACTTGACCGCGTGGACCACCATTCCGATTATGTTTTGGGTTGGTTTTTTTTTTCTTTTTCGTTTTTTGCCTCCCCCATCTTTACACGAGTTGGCTCCCTTTTGTGTGGTGCCAGCTGACTTCAACAGCTAACGGCGCCCGTCAAGAATTCAAGCAATATATATCAAGCTCCACATGTCGGCCAGCAACTGCAGCAACGCATCACTGCCCTCGAGTCCTTCGCCGTTCACTGAAGCTAATCGACTATTCATAAGCATCGGCCGGAATGCCTTTCGACCAAGCACGGTGATGGGGGCTGGGCTGGAAACAGGCTGACCCGATCTGAATGTCCGAATGTGTGCTACAACAGCAACAAAAATAATAAAGGGCTACATTGGCTACAGACACTGAACACTAGCAACAACAACAACAACAACAACAACAAAAAGCGACATGGAAAACCTCCATTTGCTGGATGGTTTCTTTTTCGTAGAATTTAGGAATTCGAAAGAATTTCCAGCCCACTCGAGGAAAGGGTGGCGTTCCATCCATCATGCCCTACTGCTGCAAAACTACTGGTGCCCGGTGAACTACCATTCCAGTGTGTGATCCTACCGTACAGTACGCTCGCATATTGGTCCCGCATTTCATCTGAAGTGGTAGAAGAAATGAAAATCCAAAACAACGGCAGCAACAACAACAAAAAATATAACTCCCATCCTCCAGCCCCCTCCCCCCCACCCCCCTCTCCTCCTTTACCGTTGCCTGGTGTCTGTTCCGTTGCCTGGACTGATCGAAGGGTTGCCTAGCACGACGTTGAACGCAATGGACAAGCACCCACCCCTATTGTCACCCGGCTATGCTTCTCTCGCTCTCTTTCTTTATCTCTCTCTCTCTCTCACTCTGTTTGTAGCGTTCGCATCAACTGCTCAGCTCATACATATATTAACATAAAAATTTATGCAAATTTAAATATTTCTCTCTCTCTGCGCTGGAGGTTACACTACCTTCCTTCCTCCTTCTCGATGGGTTTCGGGTGCCGGGGGTTGATTTGATGTCGGTCGAACTACAGGCCAACGAGTCATTTGGTTCATTCCCTGCCCAACGCCACCCCCAAGCTCCCTTCCTCTCCCGCGTTTTCGGTTTCCCCACAAATGCGCGCTGGGGGTTTCCCTTAAGAATTCGGTAAAGCCCCGAGTGACAGTTTGGTCAACCGGACAGTTCCGTCTTGATGCTCACACGCCTCCTGTGCACCTCTACCGAACGGTAGATCTGGGTAGACGTTCACAAGCCACTGCTCCGAGATCAGAGATCTGTGTGGTACGGTTTGAAAGCTTGCAATATTCAACCATAGTGAGGTTATACCATGGTTATCAAACATCAAATGTACACGGTTTGTGCTCAATGCTGGGATTGATCTGCAGGATTTTTTTTAACTAAACTAAACTAAACACTTACTAAACAAGTTGGTTAACATTAATGTTAAACATTACACGAAAACTATCCTAAAGCTGCACAAAATTCTGCAGCTTGCAGTCTGGGCAACATCTGTAGACGTGACGCAGTGTTACACACGTGTACGAGCGAAACAAAGACAGTCGCTACTCCTGTACGCTGCTTAACAATACACGCGAAAGCGAAAGGAGCTGCTTTATGGTGGTGGGAAGCTAGGCTGCCGGGATTGGAACTTCCCTGCACGCTGGCCTGGGGTACGGACAGCGTCACAAAAAAAAGCTGTTGGTGTAGCGGAACGGGGAAAGAAAAGGAAGGGGAAGGATAGGTTGGAAATATGGATGGGAATCGTACCGGGGCAAGGGAGGAAGCAAAATATTCTCACAAAACATGGAAGAAACATTCCACCGGCCGGATATGGAATTTCTACGCCGCGAACGCACGCAAAGTCCGCGAAGACCCCGTAGACCCCACGATCAGCACCCGAAAGCCTTCAACCGCGTGGCGATCGAGGGAAGTTGTGGGGAGAGGGAGAGAGAAGGTGTTCGGGAGAGAGGGTGTTGTTGGAGAGGCGGGTTGCAGCGGTAGAAACAATAACGATAAGAATAGTAACAGCGAAAATTTGCCACGAAAAAACCCAACCCACTCTGAACTGGATCGCCAGCAAACCCCTTCCACGGTTTATACGAGCGTATAACAGCAATGATAGCAACAGCCAGAAAAAAAAATACGAGCAACCCTTTACCAAACGGCGGGACCACGTTACGCCATAAGGGTTGGAAAATGTTGGCTACCGCCGCGAAGGGTGTTGAGGCTATCTTACTGGAACCGGTAAAATTGTAAACCAAAGGGCAGGGAAAGAGAGCGACGGGAAGGCTAGCGAAAAGCAAAACAAATAAGCATGATAGAAAACGACACGATTTCGAGTGTCTCACGAACTGTGAAGCGGGACTTGCCACGTAAAACTGCCGCCATTAAACCCACGTTGGGTGTGTGGAAAAGTTCTCACCATTGTATGATGGAGTATCAATGGCACTAGTTTTACGTGCAATCTCGCGATGTTCAACAGGATTTACGCAAATATGGTAAATTGATGCGTGGTATGCATTTAGCGAAATACTTGCCTGCTAGGTTAACTGATTTGTTTGAAGTACATCAATCGAACCTTTCAAATTCTTTTTCTGTATCCAGCTTAACTAGTTGTGCAAAAATGTTCCAACAGCGCTCGATCTAACTATGCTTCGCACAATATCATTGACAATTTAATTTTGAACCCTGCCGGTCTGCTTCTGTCCCTCCGGTACGCCCATTAACACCATCGTGTAAACACCCGATCGACACTATTTGTATGATGAACGTAATCCATTTTCTATCGGGATCACATGATTAAACCAAAAGCAGTCTGAATTTCATTAGCAGCACCACGTGCAAAAGATGCACCCCTCGTCCTAGGGCAGAAACCGTAAAGATGCCTTGCCCTTCGATGTGAGTGGATGTGGATGCGTGCCCTGCTTCCGTGACGAGTTCTTTACCATGTCCGTCCGAATGTGCAATATTAAGAGCGAGGGGAGCGAGCTAGGGCGAAAAGAAGGATGAAGTAATAATTCTAATGTTTAATTAAATCGAGCTCATTTTTCGGTTGGCCAACAGCACAAGCGAAACAATGGAGTACCACTGTAACGCATCGCCTGACGCAATTGATCCTTTGTGGAAAGCGATTTTTTACAGACCATCTTTAGAGGGTCACTTGCACTTGAACGAAGAATATATATCACAGGAATGATGTACAGCCTATGGTCCATGGTGTATGTGTGTGTGTGTGTGAGCGTTGAAAATCCTTAGGTGCAGCTGCAGAGGGTTGCACCAGCAATTGCGCACTGCATTTGAGTGCCATACGTAGCGTCCTACAGCCTTATGTCCTGGACGGTTTTGCCGAGATCAATGCTGCCGGGAAATTATTGCTCCGGCGAGCGGTTTAAGATCTCGGCTCGTGGTTCCTGGTGGTACCATAAAGCCGGTTAGTGTTTTGGGGTGGAGCATACAACTATTTCTTTGCCAAAACCGTACACACTTCTTTACTCGTGCACCCAAACTACCTACTCCGCTTGGAACGGTCATCAGGGGCAGGATGATTTCCGAAACAGACGTTGTGTACGTACTTCCTGACAACATTCTCGGCCTCTGCACAAGGGGAATGCGATCGATCGTGCTACGGCACCGAAAGGTTCGGGCCGTATAATTACGCCTTCCGGTACACACCCCTTTTATCACTAAATGCACTCCCGAAATGGGAATGAAGATACCGCTTGCCATGGCAAGATACTAGTAGTACCTTTCCTCCAAAGCAGCGGCCCGGGAGTCTTGTGCTCGGGACGTCCTGGAATGCCTCCAGACTGTGCAGCCGAAATCAAACGACCGGACCAGTCACGATGAATACTACCAAACTTCCAACCCATCCTGCTATTCCTTCGCCTCTTGCGCAACGACTCGCTCAAGAAAGACCATCAAACATTCCAAACCATACGAACACGGACGCCGATGTACACGCGGTTTGTATCGACACCGTACGCTTCGCATCTTGAAGTACAATTTCATTTTTCGGCCCAACGCTACGGCCCCAAAGCGCACTGGAATGTTCGCAGCGGCGAAGATAAATCAAAATTTATTTCAGAATATCTGAAGCTACCTATACCACCCATCGCTCCAACAACGGCCCGTACAGTCGCTCTGTTCTGTCGCTGTTTGCTATTGGTCTGGAGACTGAGATTTTCTAGCTGCATCTGGAGCACCAGCGAAGGTGACGGGTGCGAGCTATATCGGTGATTCCTTTGTCAGTAGCACATATACACATATGCACGTTCACACACACACACACATACCCACACGCACACAGTGCAACCATCTGTAACGCTTCCAAAGACGAGCATGCTTGCTCGGGGATCGTATCGAAGCAATCCCGGTCCGGTCCGAGCGTTAAATTCCTTTCAATTGCTCCAATGTCCAGACCACAGAAGCGGGAACGCTTTCCCATAATCCTTTGCCACAGGCGTTAGAAACGGATCCGTATCCATACCCAGGGATGGGTGTCCCGTTTTGCATGTAAGACAAATGAAAATTAATTTTCTTCCGCTCTGCCGCGTGGTATCTGTTTTACAGCCAGCGCACATCGGCGTATGCACACCAAAGGAAGCATAGGGATATTGCGGGTGGCTGGGATGGGTGAATTTGGCGCCGCATGGAGAAGGTCAAAAGTTTATTGGTAGAAGAAGATGTATGAGATGCGTGCACCAACATCAGGAGCATACCTCATCCGAGTGGTTCTGAGCACGAGACTCCTTTCGACCGTACGACTTACGGGTACGACGTCTGTAAGGGAGAAGTCGACGGACGGCCGATGTTTCGTGCGTGCCAGGATGCGCTGTCCCGGGACGGACAGCGTCATTCAATGCAGCAAAACCCCTTATTGCAAATATCTTCATCGGATATGCGGTGTGCTTCCTCTTTTTGTGTGGACGCTTATTTCTTCTGCCATCTTCCGAGAAGGCTATTGTGATTTAAAAGCAGCAGGATTGATGACGGTATACCAGTAGCAGGCTGGTTCTGGGAAGTGTAATGCAATTAACCATTCACGCTGGACGTCTAACCCGAACAAGGCAGGACCTTCACTGTTGGGTGATAGTCATGCTAGTTCTTCTATAGATACCATGCAACGCAACAACTCGCAAAGGAACAGTGCGTGGAAAAAATGTGCCTGATTAGATATTTTAGNATTTCTTCTGCCATCTTCCGAGAAGGCTATTGTGATTTAAAAGCAGCAGGATTGATGACGGTATACCAGTAGCAGGCTGGTTCTGGGAAGTGTAATGCAATTAACCATTCACGCTGGACGTCTAACCCGAACAAGGCAGGACCTTCACTGTTGGGTGATAGTCATGCTAGTTCTTCTATAGATACCATGCAACGCAACAACTCGCAAAGGAACAGTGCGTGGAAAAAATGTGCCTGATTAGATATTTTTGCTTCTTTCTCTTCGAATGCCTCGTTCAGTCGAAACCACCGTTTATTTCTATTTTCCATGGAGCGTTTTGAAGGCAGCTGATAATGCAGCGTTACTACACAATCGACCCATAGACCCCAATTATGCCCGAATGTGTACAGCTCGTGTCACCGATTCGCACACGGTTTCGGATTGAGAAATTATCCAACGTGATGCGTTCAGTTTGAAGTTTTCATTTTATTTCGCCAAAAACCTCCCTTTGCCACCGCACGCGGATCCGATTTATGCGGTTGCTGTGAGGGTGTGGTGGAAATCGGCAGCTCGTTATTTGTCAGTTGGCAATCCTTCGGCACCTTCTACCCATCATTTCCGCCACTGGGTGCTCTCGCTTTCACACCGTGCCGGAATCATGATGTGCCATGGCTTTATTCTCTTCCGCTTTCCTCCGGGAAGGATGCTGGTGGAAGTGGGTGGTAGATTTAATAAAACGCACCCAGCGCATCCCCTTTTGTTCCGTTTCTGCCATTCCGTTTCCCTGTGCGCTACCGCACCACGTCTTCCGTGGCGATGGATAATAAAATAATTTACTTCACTCGCACACACACACATACACAAACACACAGGCTCCTACAGAAGGGTTGCATTCGTTGCACCGCAACCCTACGGTGTAGTCAACGGATACGGCATTTAATTTATGCTGCGCTGCAAAATTATTTGATTACGCCTGTCTGCCCGCAACCCGCACGCAATGCCGCATTGTCCGCTTTACAAGCGTACGGGCTGCTGCTGTAGATAGACGAGAAGGATTGGGGAGGCGAGAGAGTGCGACGGAGGAGCAGGAGGAGAAAGGGTGAAGAGATTTTCCGTTCGGTAAGGGGGAGGGCAAACCGGGGTAAAGGTTACGGGAATGCGAGCGATAATTAATTTCTCAAACAAAGTGCAGAAAATCCAACCGACACCGGATCACCGCCACCTCCATTGTAACCTCTCCTCCATCCTCCTACTTCCCAACCTCCCTACCTGGGGAAGAGTAAGGGGCTTGAACTGTCAAATCAAAATCATGACAAACGATGCGTGTGGCACCGTTTGGATGTCCTTTCAATTAAGCCGAATGATAATGGCCATTAAATTGCTTTTTTTTAATGAAAACTTGAAAGCAATGTTCCCGGAACAAAGTAACATTGCGTTAGTTTGTTTGTGCGTTTTGCAAATGATTTTAGTTACTGTAGATATGATGCTACAGCTTTGGAATTGTCCATACTCAAACATATATGAAAAGGTATCCGAATTAAAGGAGATAACATTTTGTGAGGCTGATTGCATAACTTTGGGCTTTTTCAATGCAAACTGTGTCGCTTATTATCCACCCCGATAGATGCATCGTTTCCAACGTATGAAATTTGCAAAATAAAAGGCATAGAGCTATAGCTACGATCACAACGAAATGCATTCTAACGATTGTCGGTTTTTATTCCTCCCAAACGTTCTTACTGCTTGGTTCTTATGCATTGCGTCGTGTGGTGCTACTAAGCAGCGGATCGTACTGCTGCTATTACTACTACGCACAGACGCGATGCTGACAATGCGTGCGATCGTTCTATGATTAGATGCATCACCCGTGTGCGCTAACAAAGCATACACCAACACCGAGGAAAGTAAATCGTGCAAGTAAGATCGTTTTTGTTTTATCTCTTTTCACTTTTGCTACATTTATTTTTTTTTTCCTCGGTGAAAAAAATAACTGAAACAAATTTCAACGAATCCCGAAACCAAATGGGCCGACGAAATGGTAGCGGAGAAGTAAATAATAGAGAGTATCAGACAGTAATGTGGCACAGGGAGAAAAAAGGGACATACCGGAATTCTTGCGCGAAAGAAGATAAACAAGCGGAGGGGAAGAAGGGACAGAGAGGGGGAGGAGGGGGTTGTAGTGGAAGGGCGGATATGGTATGTGCAGAGTCGAAAGAGGCGCAGCTCACAGCAAAATAAATAAAATAAATGGAATTTTGGGACCAACTCTCGGGGGGTTTTTCCGCGGAGCAAGACACTAGGATCGGGAACGAATAAAGAGAAAAAAAACAACAACAACAACAACAACAACAACAAAGATGCCCTTTAATGCGGAAAGTCCATGAACGGAGAGATGAAAATTTTGTATCAGACCAAACGAAGGGAAAAAAAAACATTCACACATACCCACTCACGAATAGATAGGGACGAAGAAAAGAACACACACAAACAACAAAAAAAAACAAGAAAAACTAACAAACCGATCCAGGCTAAATGGAACGCAATGATGCATTTTTCTCGCTCTCCCACACACACACGTGCGCGCTCTATTTTGTTTCCCGCGGCAAGGGAAAAGTGGTGGATTGTTTTATTTTTTCTACTGCAAGTGGAAGGTCCGATCGCGGCCCGCAATTCGCTGCGGAGGTAGATAAATATAGAGATAATAAATGAATTCCAAAAATATCAACCTCGAAAATATGTACCCAGCATGTATGCAGCGAGCGGTTCCGATTGCCATACACCGCCCTGGTACTCGCTTCCTGGAATGGTGCAGGGAAGAGCATTGGTATGCAACCCAAAGCGAGAGAGCTTAAGTTAAAGAAATAATCGTCACATTGCTGTTATGTTAATAAACTGTTATCGTGCATTTTATAGCGATGTTTTGCCCATTTAATGGGAACTTTAGCAACATACAAAAATAATACTTAACCACTGTTCCTTGCCCTGGTCGGCTAACCCTGCATGCGGCTGTCTAAGATCGAAGGATGCATTTTAGTACATAATGTCCTGTTCAAAACAAACCATGATGGTCAAAAATGGTGACCTAAATACATTCCACGCAGGCAGGACACGATTTGTGCTTTAAAAAGGTGAATCCCAACGACAAGTGCATTCAGCAGCACACCAATAGTAGCGAGGAATTATGTTTTTCCTCTTCGTTGGCGGACCTTTGCTACGGCAAAGGAGGTTGGTGTGGGGGCAGTGTTTGTGAAAATGTATTGGCAAAACTGCATTGCAACCAACATGCAGGCTTCGTTGGTGCCGTTGGAAATGCTACCAGTGCCCATCCCAAGACCCATTTCCCAGTTTCCGCGGCGGGAATGCAAACAAAATTGTTAATTAACATGTTGTGCAGCGCAGATGATGAGCAGGGCGCAGTCGCGTTATAGGTAGTGCGGGTTGAGGGGGGGGGGAGAGAGGAAGAAGGGGGGAAGTGAGATGGGTCTCGAAAATATATTACATTTCATTCCGGTAGTGATATATTTGCTGCTGCATTTGCTACCCGGCTTTTTTGTTCGGTCGGTGAGCAGAACCGGCGAGCAACGGCCGGTTGCCAATAAATCCTCGGTGGCCGAGAAGCCGCAACTGTGCAACAGACTCCGGCACAAACGTACGTTCCACCACCGACGACCGGTCTGCCTTGTTTTCGGTCAATAGGGGTTTTCCGCGCATTTTCCAAACGCGGGACACGTTACACTGTCCGGTGTGTTCGCGCACTAACATCCTCATCGGTTGCTTGCAGCAAATACAACAGAGAGCATGTGGCAGGCGTTTGTGAGTGAGGGATGGGATGGGAAAAGGGCACGGCTATTTTCCATTTAGTTTAAAAAAAAACTACGAAAAAAAAATTTGCACCAAACGCAACCCAAAAACCGTACGATGAAGCATTCGCGCCGCTTTACATATTGGCCCCGTGCGTGTCGGGCAGGTGGAAGTGGCCGGTGTGAAGGTTGGTTCACAGCGAAAGGTAGAAGGAAGTGAAGAAGGAGAATGTGCGGGGGGGGGGGAATGCACGCGAAATGCGAAATCGTTTTATTATACCAATATTGCATTTATTTATGCGCGCGCGTTTCGCTGGATTCAACGCGAACCTTACTTACATTACCGACTGCACTGTAAATACAGAGAGGGAAGGAGAGTTTGTGTGTGTGTGTGTGAGAGAGAGAAAGTGATAGAGAGAAGAGGAACGGTGGAAGGGAGGGATGCACCAAGTGCAGCAGGAACGTGAACGCATGACGACTTAATGAAGCTGCACCAGAGATCATCATAACTCTCGTTTATTGAGGCATTTACGCGGTTCGCGTTTTCCTGTTGACAGGACGACCTTTGCTTTGGAGTTTTTGTTTTGTTTTTGACACATCCAGGACAACGCCGTAAACAGACGGGCTTAGTAGGAAGGGGTTCCTTTTTTTCTTTTTTTTTTTGTTTTCGTTATTGCTATGTCGGAAAAAGCCGAAGAGGATCTGCACTGTATACATAAAAAAGACGCCACACAGGCGTCAGCCACATCTGTGCCGGTTCCGCAAACGATTGCATTGGCCCGCTGTGTCATCCACCGATAAAACAGGCAAATGAACAGCGTGTGAGAGAAACCAAATGAACAGTTTTTGTGTTCTATATATCGCTGGACCTGTCCTCTGGCAGGAGTACCGTGCGCACCGGGCTGTGCTAGTTGCTCCTGTTGCATGCTTGGAAGGTACGAGCACCCGTTTGTGTATGTGAAAAAAATGGAAGTTAAACAGGACAACAACACATTTCACAAGGTGCGTAGGAGATGTCACTTCCGGGGTGGGATGTTACTACCCAACGGGTAGCGGGCCTGGCGATGAAAATGAGGCGATGATACATTTTTATCGACTGTCATCTGCACGGTTCCTTTACGACCGGATGCATCCTTCGTTAGGTGATGATGAATACGTTCTGCATGTGCATGAACGTAAAGGAGTGCAATAGCGCGCCAGCAAGTGTTGCTGGATGCACTGCTATGATGCGCGTTGGTTCCTTTTCCTTCCATTATTCGCACATAATGATGTTTGGAATGCATGTAATTTAATAGTTGCAGCCACCCTGGGAAGATAATTCTGTTACCTTCATGCATGATAGGGATAATATGAGCTCTTGCTTTGGTATAATGCTGTCAACCATATTAAACCATCGTCTGCTACTGGTCTACCATATATATCGTCTATATATATATATGTATATATATTGGCAATTGACCAGCCAATTGATCGCCTGGAATGCTCTGGTGCTTCTCTACCCAACATCGGGAGTAAAAAACAAAAACAACAGCAAGTACCATAAATCAACACGACGCTGTTTACCCAAAGCATCCGGGGAAGCGTTCATCTGTGTAACAACAGTCAATAAACATCTCATAAAAACCCTTTTTATTGCTCATACATTTTCGCACCTTTACAGTTCATTGGTAATGACAATATTGTACCAAGCGCAGTTCCCGTTTGCCATTCGTCTTGCAACGCGTAATGACGAACGAGACGCTTGTTGACAGATGTGCTGCATACATTAGCACGTCTGGTGGGTGGGTGGGTGGTTGGGGTGCAAAAAAAAACCCTTGTGCGAATGCACAATTGCTACGATCAGCGCCAACTCGTAAATCAATGGCCATATGCGATTGTTGTTGTGTGAAAAGGTTGCACTGCAACCTATCACGGCTAAGATGGTACGGTGCATGACGTAAAATGAATGAAGACCCTGTTAAATAGATGCGATTGACGGAAGAGGCGAAAATACTTAGAAATAAAACCAAAACACAGGCAACACGTCTTTGACAGAAACGGATTGCATCTGTCAGTGGCTACGGTAACTGTCAGTGTGAACATCATTGAAGCTATCAATAATCCTTGTTGATTGATTACTATCGGCGATAAATGTTGTCTATTATTTTTTTTTCTGCGTCCAATAACTATGCTTACATTGCTCAACGAGCATCCACGTCGTGCTGAGTTGGATTGTGTACGATCATGTATCCGATTGTGCGATAACGCCATAAAAAATCACTTAATCGATTCCCTCCCAATACGCTGAGCAAACCCATCGCACCCTTCCAACCGAATATTCCCTTCTGTTCTGCTTATTCTGGATACGTCTGTGATTTGTTTTTTTCTTCCTTCCTTCCTTTTACCGCACCTAAGCATGTTCTACGTAACGCGAGTTGTCAGCGGGGCGCACCAAGCTTAGTTTGGGACAAAATTAGCTCTCCGGCTCGCTGCTCTAGCGCTTTCTCTGTTTGCTCTCTCCGTTCCATCTCGCTCGCAACACGGTGGAATCGAATCCTGATCCACTTTTGGGCCGTCGCAGGGAAACGAATGGCTGCACGGGAAAGAGGGAAGGGATAGCAAACCGTGGCCGAGACGCTCCATGTGGCCGAACCGGTTTTTTATTCCATTTTTGGTTCAGCTCCCCGCTATCGACGTGACGTTCGCTCCTCCCTTACTACATTCAGCAGCGGCAGAATCGCGGTACCCTCTGGCCGTTTACTCACCATCGTAAGCTGAATGACCGTACTATATTTCCAACGGGTACGTTTATTCTGCAGGACGAATGAATTGCACCACAATGGAGCAGGTCGGAAGCAATGCGAGCGTATTGCCATTTAGCAAAGTATACGGCAACGAGTTGCTACACAAACTAGAACATCAATAAAATCACACTAATAGGTACTGCCGTGTCGCGGGTTTGCAGGTGACCCAATATAAATGAGGACAAGCAGGGAATTATCCGAAAGAGAAACTAAGCGATAAGCGAAGAGCAACAGATGAAAGAAGAAACACGCCACTAAGCGAGAATGAAAGATAGAGGCGCGCAAGCGAAGAGTCATGAAAAGCAGAAAGATTGATTGAACCCCTACTGCATCGGAAGGTTAAAAACAATTTTCGAAAACAGTCAGCTCGAGATCAAATTCGACGACCACCAGTGTGAGGATTAGGTCGAGCAAAGGGCTCATCATCTCACACATGATACCGTGCAGTCAAACACGCGCAATTAACAGCTATTAGACATTAAATTGAATTAGTATTATTCAATATAATCGCTTTTACTGTCGGAGGAATCATATGAAACATACGCTCCCGTATGAAATTGCATTAGTTTGCCATAAACGCTTAAGCATTATTTTGTTACTCCCTGTGCATGAGTGCACGTTACTAACAATTACTCCAGGGCTTGTCAAACCGTTCCGCTTTTTTACGTGAAAGTTGCAAAAAGGTTTATTTTTTGTTCTCATTTTATTTCACCTTGTTCGCCACCGTCACTACCTTTCTTTCGCGTCTGTGTTGCTTCGGTTTCTGCGCCACAGTCACCGTTTCCTGCAGTAGCCTTCCCCTCCACCGGTTGCTTTCTCATTTCGATGAAGCTTTCGCGGCAAAACGGTGCACCAGAATCGGGAGAGTATCCGCACGTTCGCTCCTACGTCCAGAACCGGTTTGTGATTCATCGCGCGTCGCGTGAACTAATCCCCGCGAAAACGGCGCAAAAACACACATAGAGTCAACGATACACGCGCACTGCTTTACCGTCGGACCAGCGGGTTCGATGCTGTTTTCCATTTCTTAATTTCGTACGGTTTGATTCACATTCGCGGCTTGCTGCACTCATCGGCTACTTGATGTCGGACGGCGACGGAGATTTTGCTGTTCGTCCGCTCCCAAGCCATCACAATCGTAACCCATTGATCAACGGCTATTGATTGGTAGCGATCGAGGAGGGAGGGAGGGGGGGGGGGGGGGGGGGGGGCGCTAGAATGGGAACTTGTCGATCGATGACGTTAGCCGTACGAGAAGGTGTCGTTTTGGCTTCCGGTGTTCCTGTTTTTTTTGTTACATGCTGTTGTTGTTTTTTCTTTTTCAAATCAATCCCATGCCTGAGGGTTGTTCGGCATCCGCTACGCCACACGGTCAAGCATCCAACCGGTCAGCGTAAACGTTCTCTACGCAAAACCCGTAATCCGCTTAGTCAGTCGTGCTGGAGTGAACCCCGGCCCGACGTATGGTGGACCAGATGCGGCCGGAACCGGGTAAAGGGCAGCTATTTTTACTACCATGTTGTGTTTGGTCTGTTACGGCCAGCAGCTTCAGCTGCTCCAGTTTGGTCGAATGATTTATGGCCGGCCGGCATACGGGCAGCGCACAGCTTTAGCTTAGCCGCTTCTAGGAAGGATGCCTAATACATTTGTTTCGCAGTAAAGCACCATTTTATTGCCCGTTTCCAGGGCATTCGAAACAAATTGGTTTCCTTCGTTCTTCAAAATGGAGTTTCCATTGTTAATGCGCATGTTGTGCTAAAACAAAACTAATAACATAGCTGATACAATACTTAGATACAGCAATTACTTAGTGACAAATTGCTATCACCACGGTATGAAAAGTATAAATATATTACATAAATAAATATAATGGCACCATATTTTTGCTTTCTTCAATGCTGTTGTCGAATTCACTTGACTTTCCCTGTCACCGCACACACCATTTTACTGTTCATCGTCTAATACGCTTCCTGTTTTTTTTTCTTTCTTTCTTGCTTCTTCTCATTCCAGGTGAGTACGATGAACGGATTGAGGCGGAACTTCTGCAATGTTTCGGTATGTTTGTTTGGGTTTTACAATGGTATAATCGATGCGTTGCATGTCGCGAATCAATGAAGATCGAAGCGATCTAGTTGAAGTTTCAATGGAGGCAAACATCAGGAAATATGCACAATTTGGATCGAGTGTGCTAGAGTTTGTTTTTCGCTGTAGTTTGACAGGTGCATCGGATGTACTCAATGTAGGAGAAACACCTTTGCCAAATGAAAAGTATTATTATGTGAAGCTGATGAGCAACAAGTGTCCTAACCGATGGTTCTCCCAAAATACACCTCCTTAACCGATCTTACTCATTCCCAGTGGGCCCTTTTTCCGCAGAAGCGAGCTGCTTCTTACCTTGCTCACTTACTCATGTGGCCCCAATCGTGTTCTTCCATCGGTACGATAGCTCTCGAAATAACGCTAGGTAATCTTCCAAGAAGCAGCCTCGCACTAGAGCGAAGAGATCTCTTCTAGAGAATGAAAATATCAACAAATAACAAGAAAAATTGAACTCTCCAATAAGCGCCAACGGTAGGGTACCCTTCGGGTCGACGACCTCGTCACGCTTCCACATTAACACCGACCCTGTGTCGATCTTCTACCAACGATAAATGTGTTCTTTTCTGCAGTAAACATTTAGAACACCAGATAAACCATTTTTTCAATGGTTGTAATAATAAGCGAAACATGATGGTTTGGCACAAACATCATAGTGTTATGCTAAAGATGGAATCATTCGTTTAAAAAAAATCCCTTCCGTCGGCAAACCATATCCCAAAGTTCCTCCTTTTCCCCCGGCGTACAGAAAGAAAAGCTAGCAACAGCGATGAAAACACATAAAGGGCCGCACAAAAGGTGACAAGGAGGCAGTCAACACACACATACAACAAAAAAACAAAAACAAAAACAACCAAGACCCACGGCAGCGACACCGCAGAACGGGATGCCTCCGGCATGGACGTAAGTGTGGTGCCGTCTGTCGATGCCATTGTATCATCATCTTCTGCATTTCACTTTGCGTCCGTCCCAGCCGAGTGTCTGGTTAGGTATTGGGTTCCCGCTTTCCTTTCCCGCAAAACGCAAAGTGCCATCGGAAATCGGGTACGTGTAACAGGAGTACGATGCACTTTAGCGCGGAGCCCGTACGCCGTTTGCGCTTTTCCGCTTGTTTTGTCCTTGTGCGGCGTTGTATTGTGCCCGTATTCTGTGCACGCGTACAAACTTGATTGAGCCCACGCGGCCAACATGACACTCCCACATCGTTTCAGTGGTGGATCAATGTACGTTTGTGGCGAAAGGAGTGAGACACTAACTGTGTCTCGCTTGTATCGCCATCAATAATCGTCCGTTGCGCTTGGTGCAGTAACTTGTTGCACATCTTCAATGACTGAGAAGAGTGTGGCAGCAACTCTGCACTGTGGAAGCATATGTGTTGCTGGCTGGACTGACGGCGACCCCGTTGCACATTACAACCCTCTGCCAAACACCTGTTTTTGCTCGATGCAGCCATACAGCACGTGGAGCATCCAAGCGAAAATCTATAAGGCATCGTACAATCGTTTGCAAACGTGCTACCATCCCCACGCACACATGTGTCGCGACAGCCCAAATCACTGACACTGTCCATTGCGTTACCGGATACGCATGCGACCCACGTGTCCAGCCCGGCACGTGTGATGTGATGCGAGGATGTGTGCTGTTCCGATATCTTCTCACTTTGCGTGCAAAAGCCGTCACCATCGATGTTTTCTTTGTTCGCAAACTAAATCTTACACCGCATCCCCATCCCTCACCACCACTTTTGCTCCTGCTTTTCCATGGTTTCTCCCGTGCGCAAACTGTTTTCTTCCGATTGCGCGATTTATGATGCCGTGTTATAGGGTATGCGACCCGGTCGGAGTTAATCTCGCGTGTCTGGGCAGTGGGTGCCTGACCCCAGCCCCACCCCCGGTGGTGTATGCCGGCAGGCCAAACAGCACGTCGACGCTTTGGTCGTATTGTACCGCCGCACGGTCCGGACCGTTGCGACAGACGTGATTGAGCGCAGAAATCGTGCAAATATTCGACGTGCACTGTCGCTTTGTGTAGTCGCTAGTCGTACGGCGTAGCCCAGTGTCTGCCAGAACGTACGACCCCACCAGCTCTTGGGTGGGATGGGTCTCTTCAGCGTGACGCACGTGGCAACAACATGCAAAGTCACTGACGCGGGCTGTCCACTGATACAATGTAACGTACGCAGATACATAAAACCACAGCCTAGTGTAACAACCTTCCCGCAAGAAAAGCAAAAAAAGTGCAAAAAAGAAATAAACTGCAAAAATTCTAATAACATACAATGTCTAAACACTCAACTTCTCTCGGTACGTCCCGACCAATGGAGAACAGAACGTTGTTTTGTTTTATCCACTTTACAGACTATTTTTCCAGATTCAGCATACCGATAAGGTCGTCCTCTGGGACCTTTCTCACATTGTATAGAATTTAATGTCTTTTTTCTTGTGGTAAAATTTCGATAGCCAATTAAATTATGATAATGCTTTTTTGCCTTAGTTTAATTGTCCCAGTACGGTAGTAGCATTTTTATAGCAATTAATGTCTTTACAACTACCTCCGCATTTGCACTAAATGCGAACTATCAGGAGAATGTTAAGTGTCTTTGAATTTTTTGATGTCGTTCGTTGAGCGGTGCGTTTTGTCGTATGATGGATCAGTACTGCTACTGCTCCATCCATCACTGACCGCCATTAAAGTGGCTAATCAAGGCTTGCTTTTTATTTAGACGATAGGGTAGGCTCTTCTGTAATCGTCAAGCAAGCGTCACAGGCGAATAATTCATTCTAGACACCGACGCGACAGCAGCTTCCGCATTAGGATCAGAATTGATGAAGCTCGAGAGAGAGTAAGACACTCCGAAAGATATTAATTACCTTAGACATTCGATGTGCAACATCATTGTACTGTACATCAGCACACAGCGCAGCTGTCATCTGGTTACGAGCGATCTCTCAAATCGTGTTGCTCTTGATCGAGCGTTTTATCAAGTTTCCTATCGATACTCCGCAAGCTACCCAGATGGGTGAGCCCAGCATCCAGCAAGTGGTAGCAAGCGAGATGGAGCGACTGCCACACGGGCTGCGCTAGTGGTACCAAAGCTATCGACGGTAGCGATGGAGATATACACAATCAAACCGATCCGCGATCAGCGTTCCCCAATGACTGTTTATATGCGTGTATGTATGTGTGTGCTCATAGCTCCACACGAGATGAGAGCTTCGACGCGGTACGATGCGAACGATATATCCCTCTCATTTCCCTCTCACCACCAACACATTCAATGGAAACATATAGAGAAAGAGCACCCAGCATCACGTTCAAGTGGTAGTGCGTTATTTTACACGCCTTTTTCCTCTCTTTTTCGCTCAGCCTCACTCAATCTCTCATGGTTGTTGCGATCTCTCTGATCAGATACGGTGCGTCTCCATCGTTCTTCGCACTGTTAGCTCATCGTATTCTATCCGCTTAGGCCATCCAACAGCCCCCGCTCAACACCTAAACCCTTCGCGCGCGGGCACACACACACACGAACATCTCAACCAGTTTCAGTTTCAGTCCAGCGTCTACTCACGCTGGCGCACCTAAACACCGCACAGCGAATCGTACCCGCGCACACAAATATGAATAAGTATAAATTTATACAAACGACCGGTTAGTCGACTGATCGCCCGTGAATGGATGGGAATGGCAGGAAACGTGCGCAAAGCGGGACCGTAGCGGACTCGTGGCGCATGTGGGAGCAGAGGAGTTTGGGTGTGTGTGTTTTTTTTTCCTTCTATTTTTGAAACAGGTTTTTGCGTTCACGCGCAGCTTGCGACCGTGTGAGTGCACTTCTTCGATCTCAGCTCGAAGGAACACAGCGTACCAGCTGAAAGCAACAGTAAGGGCAAGAGCGAGGAACGAGAAAAAGAGCAGGGCCAGGCATGGGAGGAACGGGAGAGGCTGGCGGATGGCGGGTGGTATGGGGCACGATACTTTATTTTATATACGAAACCGTGATTTTGTTTTACAAACGTCATGGATGCGCTCTCGCGCAAAGATGCTGCGCGCAATGCTTTCCTTTCAGTTTGGGTTTTGCTGTTTTTCAAGCTTCTTCTTGTGTTTATTGCTATGTTTATTTTGCGCGCTATTCATTTGACACCGTGCGTGCAGTACACAGATGTCGGATCGCATCTGATAATAGGCGAGATGATGTGAGTGTGCGAGAGAGATAGAGGGCAAATAATTACTTTTTTTGTGTGTGCTAAAGATCTTTCACGTCGCAGCCCATCTTTCTGTAGAAACATTAATTACAAGATTTAAATTATATTACAGTCCGCACGAACACACTGTCATCGATACTACTACATTGTAAATTTTAAACATTCTCCCCGCTCATTCTCTTTTTCGATTGTCTGACGCTTCGCGGGGTTATTCATCGTTTATAGGCGAGTGTGAAGGGGTTTATTTTTATTTCAATGTTCCACACAATCACGTCACACGCGCACATCGCACGTTTAAACACCCTGGAGGTTCTAGCACACGACTCAAGCGCTATATTCTATTTGATGACCCGCATCCTCTGGTCGTTCCATCCTACTCGTTCCCTCTTCATCACATTCTTCTTTACCTTCTTCGCTACCTTCTGGCACACTACAGCATCCTTTCGCTGTGAGTACGAGTGCCCCAACTTATTATTTCTTTCCCCAATGCGTTTATCTCCCTTTCTCGCCATGATGCTTTCTCGCCAGACGCCAGCTCTACGCCGAATGGTCGCTCTCATCACCTCCACACCCCCCCCCCCCCCCCCCCCCCCCCCCCCCCCCCCCCCCCCCCCCCCCCCCCCCCCCCCCCCCCCCCCCCCCCCCCCCCCCCCTCTACCCCTCTCCTACCACCAACACACGCTTCCCTTTCTTTATCACTCACATTACACAGCACGGCACCCGTGTGAAGTAGTTTTACCATCCACTGCATGCTCGCTCGATCCAGGGCTCGGGAAGCGAACTTTTGGACACTTTAATTTAATCTAATTTAATCTGACCCTCTTCTGTAGAAAATTAATTTCATCGAAACATTCATAAAAACTGAAACTTCCCATTCTCCCTTGCTTTACCATTTCTTTCTCTTTCAGCATTTGTTATTATTGTGCTGTCGGTCGTTTTGGCGCCTTTCACCATCCCCATTTACGTTCTCTCCATTTGTATGGCACACCGGCTATCATTTATCACCCCCAAAAAAGCGAAATGAGCAAAAGTTATAGCGAAACTGAGCCCCAGAAGAGCCGGCATGAAGAAGGGAGAGTAAGCAAATGAGGAATGGGAAGGAGTGGGTTAATCGGGAGTAGAACATTAAAAGAGAAGTCACAACGTCCGGAAGGAGTGTGTGAGTGAATGAGAAGGCAACATGTCGGCACCATCCGAAATGTGTTTGCTAAATAATTCTTCATCTTTGTCGTCGCTGTCGTCGCCGTTTGCCTTTCCTAACTACGGTGATGACGATTGCGTCTCGTAGACTCTCCCCTATCCCTCCCCGAAAACTGCCTTCTCTGCTGGCGCATTAGTGTTGGTGTTGTGTTTTTTGGCGGTGAAGAAGATTTTGCTTTTCGCTTTCCCGTGGCCTGCTGCATCCCTTCCATTTCTGCTGTAATCCGTTACTAAGGATTGCTTAGTAACTTCTCTTTTTCTTTCATATCTTACGTGCGCCATTGAAGTATCTTGATGTCTCTCGGTTTGTTCTGATTCGCAACGATCCGTAGAGAGCATACTTGCAGATGGGTGCAGCATCCCGTGCAATTAAAATGGAAACGTTCGTTGCGCGGGCTCTTTGCCATCAGCACCAAGCGTTAACGCAAACGAGTGCGAGAAACAGCTGAGGATGAGTGTACGATGAGCTGTTGAGTGACTGTGAGCTCCCCAGCCGATGAATAACCACAAAATTCGCGGAACATTACGTCGGCTTCGATGGCGGTCCGAAAGGGCTGTTTAAATATAGGCCTGCTGGGGGTTAGTGCGCTACTGTTTGCGCCGAGCCTTTCGATTGGGCGGGGAGAGTGCGGGAGGCTTCTGCAGCATTGGTAAAAAGTAACGTGATAAATCTAAGAAGAGACAAAAACATATGAACATAAATAGAGGAAAACTACAACCCAAAACAACACATTCAAAACGTTAACAACTTCTTATGAGTTTGCTAAGTAAAATAAATGAACACATGTGATACTGAAAGATGACAAATCGAACATTACAAAAAAAATTATTCCAGTTTTATTTGGACAAATGCCAATGTTTTTGTTTTTTACTTGTATTACCTGTTACCTGTGATAATTGATACGGTATTAATGCTCTCGCAGCAATCGTTTGTTTTCAGACGCCTTGTCGTGACGGTGCAGTCTGTTAACGTCTCACTCATACTCGCGCGCGTTCCACGGCATGTTCCCTGTGGGTTGTGTTTAATAGCGACTCTATCGCTTTATTGTCATTGTCGTCATGTTTCACCCCGTTCGTTCTATCTATTACCCACACTTCCAACCCTTCTTCCTTCTTGCAAAACCCCGTCAGGGTACCGTTTTACATCGATAAAACCGTCTCGGCGTCGGGCTGTGGTGACGACAAAACGCAATGGAACGCTCATGTGGACTGTGAGCAGTACGTGCCAGGAGTCAGTGCTAGGAAATATGTTTTTACTAGGGCAGCTTTATTGGTGCATATGACTTATTTCTTCTCGCATCGTAAGTTATGTCTCTAAAAATCAGATATCACGAAAACGCTCGCCTTCACCATTTCAAAAGTGGTTGAAGCAAAGGACGCGATTCATACACCAAAAGAAAGCGTGTTAACTCGTAATACCTCGTAAGGATATTCCTATATGGAACGGTAAATGTATATCTAGAAATTATGGTTGCCGTTGCTAAATGTATAAAATAATAACGATTTCAAGTAGCTACGCTACTAGTTGATAATCCCTGCCAAATGGGATGACTGTACGGCGTGGTCCCGCAATGATCATTTATCCAATTAACTGACTCACACTCGCATTCACTACATGGTGCAATCGGTAGGTTGCTTTATCAATTAAATCTTCTAATTGATAAGGATGTGTTCGACTCCCGGGCGTTGCGGTAACACCAGACACTTGTGAGACAGCTTATGTCAATGGAAAACAATGTAAAAAATCATTGTTTTGGTTTTTGGACGCAATACTTTATTGATTAATTTATTATTATTAAATCCAGTAGTGTTGGTTCAGCCGTATTGTTTAACCAAGGGGTTACATTTTCTTTTCTGAACCATTTCAATCGGTTTTTACCACACCCGAGTGTGTTCGGTCAACGCAATAGTTTATTGTAAAGATTCATGTGAGCAATGTAAGCAATAGAATATTTTTACCCTTTCCCCCCATGTTTACCCATAAAAAAAACGCTTTACATCCGGAAATTTGGAGAAATAAGGTGATAAATGTTACGCACCTTTTTTCCCCAGGTTTTCTTTTTTTCTCCCCTCGCGCCTACAGGTTCTGTCATGTGTGTTTTGTGTAATAAAATAATAATACCCCCGTTTAGCGGTGTTTTGTTTTAATGGTCATCGTACAACCATCCGTCAAGTGCGCGCTCTACGTTCCCTCTCTCTCTCTCTCTCTCTCTCTCTCTCTCTCTCTCTCTCTCTCTCTCTCTCTCTCTCTCTCTCTCTCTCTCTCTTTATCACCTTCCACAAAAGTGATCGCTACTCCATGATAGTACCACCACCTTCCTCATACTTCTATTCTGATGCTGTTCCGTTTATTGTAAGGGCGCGCGTGTCACTGTGTGTGCGTACATGCGTTGCACTGTACGGGCTTTAAGTCACCCGATTCTACGTATGTGCCGGTTTTATTTTGTCTTTCTGCTTCTTTCCCTTTCTCTTCGCACATGACTGTCGTTCCGTTTTCGGTTGTCGTCACTCTCGTTTCATTTTTTTTTGCTCTCCTGCATGTTCTCTCTCACTCTCATTCACTCCCTCGCGCTCTCGCACCCGTGCCAAGGCGTTAAAAGGGAAACCATCAATCGAAGGGGTTAAAACCGGTAGCAACTCATCGGAAAAACCAGTCACCCATCATTTTCATTGCTCTCGGAAAATGGAAAGAAAATAGGGAGAGATGCCACAGCACCACCTTTACCTTACGTGCGTTATAACACTCGGCCCGGTTTCACCATCGCGCCAAGCATTAGCAATGCGTCTTTCTGGACGATTCTAATGCGCGCTCCATCACCTGAGAGTGTGTGTGAATGCTGAGTGATGGAAAAATTTTCATCGACGCTGTTTGTTTCTCTGACAGTGGTTGTTTTCTTTGTTACTCTGCCTCGTTTGCCTAACGCGCATTCTCTTATTTTGTTTCTCACTTTTCTTTCCCTCCCCAAGCGCTCTCTTTCGCGCTTGTACACGCGCGCCTCGGTACGGTAACGGTATAACGAACGCATAGCGAATTGAGTGCCATTGGACGGGCACTCATGCACTCACAAGTAGCCGAGCCGCGTGTGCGCCGTGTCACGGAGTCGTATGCGAGCTGTTGCGTTAGCTTCCCGCTTAGTTGCGTTTTGAGTGTTGTGCTTATAGCGTGTCGGTGCGTTCGTCTTACCAAAACGTGTTCCTGTCGCTTGTGTTTCTCCGGCTGTTGTTTCGGTGTGTGTTTACTCGGGTGCGACGGTACGCTCTTCTTTTCGTCGTTCCTCTTCCTCTCCGTAATGTGACCGTCTAGCAACACCTTTTCTCTTTTGCTGCTCAACCCCACCTACCCGCCAACTCTTTAAATACTCAATACTATTCAAGTAGAAGAAGAAGAGAAAGGAAGGCATAGAGGAGCAAATGGGGTAGATCAATTAAAGAGCATCCCCAAATTGAACGCCGATAATGTAGGAGAGAGAAAGAGAGCGCAAGCACTAGCCAAAAGGAAAGAGTAACAAAACATCAACAACGCCAAACGGTGGAACAAACAATCAAACAAATAAACGCAGAGTTTTCATATCTGTACCGCTTGATTGTACTTTTGTGTATACGAGTGTGCTCCTATGTGTGTGTGTACGCGACTGTTTGTGTGCATCTCGTAATGGCGCGCGAAGACACTGCTAGCGCCAGTTCTATTGAATAACAGCATTTAGAGAGCACTAATGGTTGCATCTTGTTGCGAACTGTGCTAATTAAAACAGCGAATCCAATCGAGTACGAGCGAAAGAGGAAGAGAGAGAGAGAAAGAGAGAGAGAGGGCGAGAAAGAGATTGGTAAGGAGTGTGAGCAAGAAGGAGCGAAACGAAAGCCATGTAAGAAGGAGAAGAGAGAATTATAAAAAGGATTCGAAAGATGACGAGGAAGACAACACAAAAACAACGCATTTGATGCGTTTCTCTTGTCGTTGATCGAAATTAGGCAAATTAATTTCATTTCTTTTGCGTGGTTAAGCACATCTGCTAAATGTGTGCGTGCGTGTATGTGTGTAGCTCGTTATGCGTTCGCCGGATGTGGACGGGCAGGGAAACAGATATTAATTTCCATTTGACATCAAGAAAAGTTGCTCTTTCAGGGCAGCATTTTGAATTACTTGCGCATTAAAAGGCCACTTGTACGCTACGGGCGGCGCACTTCTGTTGGTTCCGTTCCGTTATATATTTGTGTGTGGCTTCATGTTTTATTTGCTGTGCTTATGATGAGGTTGCCTGTTCTGATCTGTGTGAGGTTAACCTATCTTTCACGCTGTTGTTAGAATTAGAGTTAGTGCCTCTGTTTACCAACACTTGGCAGCTAGTCAATACACGTTTACAAACACTATTGCAACAAGCCATACGCAGTGATGCGTCAAGAACGCCAAGGAAGACAGGTTCGGTGGAATCAAAGTTTTTGGAATCAATTATCCCAACCTTTTCCGAGCTTCGAATACAGTTGCTTACGATGGTGATTTTCTGTATTGATCGGCAATGATGCTTTCAGTGCGGCGAGAGTAGAGCATTTCATCCCGCGTTCGATTGGACAAGGTGTAAATAGAAGAAGAAAGCAAAATATTAAGAACAAAACACACGCTGAAAAACATACGTTGGGTCCCCTGGAAGGCTACACATCTCGTTCTTTCCTAGCACGCTACCATCATCGCTGTCGCTGTTCGGTCACCCATACATTAACGTACTAGCAACGCAATCTTACCACCTGAGCGTCATGCTTAATTTGTAACAAGGGGCGAGAAAGAGAGGCATAAGCTGGTCAGGAAAGTAACACACAAACCACACCACAAAATACTCTCCACGCAAAGCAAGAATCAAAGACACCGTTGGCTTGTCGGGAGAACAGGGAAGGCGAAAGCGTGAGACAGCGTAGAAAACGACGATCGAGAAAGCCCCAAGCGCTGTGTCTGGCAGGATTTGTGGCATACCCAGCAGGAAAACTGAAAGCATAGGAAATCGCTTAAGATCGTTAGAGGATCGTTCTAGATTAAGCGTGGAATTAATTACGCATGCACAAACTCTCTCGTGCACACACATACACACGCGCGCAGATAAGCTTCGCAATGATTCAATTTTGAATGCAATAAGAAGAACGAGCGACAGAGAAAGAGAGCGCAAGAGACAGACAGAGAGCGAGAGAGCGAGAGAGCGAGAGAGAGAGAGAGAGATAGAGAAGCAGCGAGAGTGAGCGCTACGGCAAGTTAAACGCAATGTGTGGATGTACGAGGTGGCGGAGAGACGCGATCGTTCAAATAATCCACTACGCCGAGATAATGAATTAGACAGAAAGGTAAAGTGAACCGGAGTGAGATGCAAGCGAAAAGAATGGTGGAAATAAGAGATAGGACAAAACAAAAAGGGTGATGTCCCGCTACGTGGTACGGTGTGCACTGAAGAAAGAACTTTTATAGATGAAATGAGGGATAGGAAGGCTAGCAAGAGAGAAAGCGCATCCGAGCGTGCGAGAGAGGAAAAGAGCAAAGGCATGCAACACAAAGGTACGAAGGGAATGGAGGTAAAACTTGTTTAGAAATGAAAAGCCGATATTATTAAACGTCACGTACTCTTTGACTTGAAACAAAAAATTGGAATTAAACGATTGGTATATACGTAAGGGAGCAGAACAATCCATGGTATTGTATGTGTGTGTGCGTGTCGATTAGCCAAACGCGTTTGCAGTGCGCATTCACGGCTGTAGGGCCGCGAAGGATGATAGGAATCAGCAGAATTCACGTAAAACGGAGTCGTTTGAACGATCGATTATGCGAATCGCTCACTAAACCCACCGTGTATGCTGTTTATGCTGTTTCGGATATACCATTCTCTATGCTGTTTATTACAGGCGTCGCCCGTATTATGGCTTTGTGCCAGTGGTGACGTGTGAGGATCAAATGCACTGTCGCTCTGTTTCATGCGCGCATTGTTTAAGCGTATTTCCTTTTTTTTTTGTCTCACAAAGCTCGATGTTACTTTGGATGGACCGTAAGGGATTGCTTGTTGATCGTGGGAAAAGAGATAGCAGATCGAGAAGTCCTCTGCAATGCTCTTTGGGCTACTTTTTATAATCGTGCTGTGACGACACGAACTATCGCACGCATACAAACACACGCTGCGCATCGGATGAAAGGTAGGGAAAAGATGAAAAAGCAAACGTCAAAAAACGGTGCGGTGAAAGGATCTCGAGACGATATCTCGTTTTTGCTCTCCATTCCGTAACTCAATACCCGCGCTAAGTAAAAGATCGTCTGCGTGTGGATGTACGTATACATGTGTTCTTTTAATTTTCTCCCTCCTTGCTGCACTGTCGCTTCGTACTGCAAAACCCTTTTTTTATGCGCAGATTCGCTTAAAGTTGTCGGTTGGGTGGGAGTGCACAGGGGCATGGTGTGCAGATGAAGCAACAGGAAAACATAAATCAAAAAGAACAACCGTGCAACACAACAGACCGCGTTGTGTATGATGTTGAACGGTTGCTCTAGCGCCAGTGTGTGACCCCCTTGTATGAGTGCGTATGCTGAGAGCGAACGCGTGCGCGCGCACATCTGTATGCGCGTGTGTGCATGGGAGCGTGTGCGCGCGTGTGTGTTTAGTGCCGTTCAATTCAAAGCAAATGAATCGTGATCGGATTGAAATCGGAAAATGGGCGAAACGAACACACCACCAACCACCAGCAAGCCCGAGGGAAGAAGGGGGGGGGGGGATTTTAACCCACCTACAGTCGCGTGTGTGTGCGGTGGGGTTGTGTGTAAAACGAGCAAAGGGTGGGGGGGAGGGGGGGGGGGTGGTAAAACCGGTTAAGTGTGCGCAAAGAAAACCCTTCTTTCCCTTTTCGTTGGTTGTTGCGTTGTTCTCCTGGCTCCCGCTCAATACCACCAACAGAGCGTTACTTGGGTATTATGAAATCTCGATCGTACACGGGCGCGCAGAACAACACCACGATCACCGCCGCACACTGATTTCTCACTGTCCTTTTCTAACGAGACAGCGCACACTCATACTCACGCACACATATGCACACACCCTTAGTGACGGATCGAATCCCGGCGGCAATCAACCAGATGAAACGCAACATAAAATGTAAGAAAAAAGGAAACTTATCGACACTCAATCTCGCATCTCTTCTATCAACCGTGAGTGGCTTCCGATCAAAGCAAACAAAATGAGAAATATAACGCACAGTGTTATTGCGTGTGTTTGGGTGATGCGTGCGTGTGTGTGTGTATGATTGTCGTGCTGTTGTGTTATTATGTGCCTGGTTGTGCCTCACTCAGATTGTATTCGATCTCCGCAACACAACGAATCGCAACCGTGTGTGCGTGTGCGCGTGTGTGTGTGTGTGTATTAATAAGTTGTATTGTGCCCTACTCGAGTCGTCCAAATGCTTGGCAGGCAGGATCTCAATACGTTTTACAATCAAAAAAAAAAAAAGAAACAAAAAAGGAAAAGAAAAAGAAACAAAAAAGTAACAGCAAACAGGCAAACACACAAGGAAGGGTGACCTTAAACGGTGTGTCATCGGTCACACTCCCTGCCCAACGCACACTATTACTCCCCATTTCTGAACGCCGTGTGCGTCATCGGGATGTGTACGGCAGATAGACGGAGCGAAAACGAGAGCGCACGCGAGAGAGAGAGCAACACCCGAATGAGAGAAGAATGTTTGTGCGAAGAGGGGGAATGTAAAGAATGTTGAACAAAAATTCCTCACCTATGCGAAAACTGCGCACCGTGAGCGACGCACTCACATTCCGATCGCTAGCTCACCCGTGTGCGTTTGCGCCGCGCATAACCAGCAAAACGATCTCGATGGAATGAGTGACTCTAGCGTGGCGGTCGCTAGGCCACCTGCCCTACTGGGGAAAAAAAAAAGGCGCTCCGTTAGGAACGCTTCTCGATGAGTCAGCTATGCTCACGAGCAAAACACACATCCACGCTTGTTGCTGTGTGTGTGTGTAAGCGGGTTCATTGTTGATTTTTTTTGTTGTTTTGTTTTTGTACAATTTTACCATTTTAAATGAATCGGAAAGAGCGGTCTGATTAATGTGTCCAATCGTGGCTCAAAGGGCATCCGCTACTCAATGTTCAGTATCAGAATTGCAGTAAATCGAAAAGTAAATGGAAAATGACAAACTATACATGACCGTTGCCTCGCACTCCCCCTGCCCTGATAATGCCTGTATGACACATACACACGCGCGCGCGCGTGTAAATACATGAGAGGAAATTTGCATTTTCTGTAATCCCTTTCCATTATTTCTTTCATCGATTGCCGATAGTTTCTCGTTCACTCGCTGTTTCTCGCGTCGCTCAGCTCCGTACTCGTGTTTGTTTGCTGGTTAAGTTCAACATCGGCTAGAGGAAAAGGGACTACGAAAAGGAATGGAAGTTAAAAGGAAGCGCGTGTGCGTATCAAGCTCAAGCCTAGGACATTGGCTTTCAGCGCAGTGAATGTTTTTCTTTCGTGTCATTAGTTTTGGGGTTTTGGATTTTCAATTTTGCACGTTTACTGTTCTTGTTTATCGCACACTATTGTCCGATGAACCTGCTCCTCTGCTAATCTAAGTAATGCATTTTTTTTTTACATGTACAAAATAGTGCGACACATAAAACGTGCCTCAGCTCAGGGTGTGCTGTTGCTCGATCGAACTCGTCAGCGTTTTACTTGTCAGCTGCACACATGCTGTGAGCAGCAAAACAAAAAGCCCAAAACAGAAAATCATATAAACAAACCATTGCCCAAACTCTATTCAGTGTGTTATGATTTGGTTTATGCTGTGTGAAACAGGTAAAGAAAATCCATTTCCTTGCCGAGGCGAATTGTGATAAGTGCAAGAGATTATCCTGATGTGTGTGTGTGTGTGTGTCTGTGTTGTTACCCCGTCGTGTGCATTTATTGCTGATAAGCCGTGAAACACACAAAACACACAACGTGTAAACGTAGCAAAACAGAAAATAGTAACAAAAAAAAAAACGTAATTAAAAACAAGCAACGCTTGCTATCGGGAGAAAACGTTTCTTTTTCCTGCAAGAAGAAACATAGCCGTCAAGGTCGAGAAAAACGCGTGTGTCCAGCGGAGGATCAGTTCAGGGTTCGGCAAACGTTACACAAAGCAGCAGCGAAAGCGTAATAGTAGACAAGCAAGAGAGTGCATCTCGGTACGGCCACAACACACCATCAAGCAAGCTTCGCCATCCGTTGGGCAGAATAAATGTTAATTTTTGGAGGTAATGTTTCGTTTTTCTTCTTTCACCGTACAGCGCAACACTTATTGCATGAGTGATTTCAATTTCCCGAAAATTATGCGTGTGCATTTTCCACTGCTTTTATCATGCATGAATGTATGTGTGCGATGTTTTTCTTACCTAATGTACCTTGTTACCTAATTCGTTAGTATTTTTGTTTGGTTTTTTTTTCCTGCTCCCAATAACTTATTTTTGTTTTGCTGTACAAAAACAAAAAGGTTTGTTTTTACAAACGTTGCTCGTTTGCTGCACCACCGAAGCTTTGCGTATTCATACTAATTTCCCTGTGGATGGGAAGCGATTTTGGCGATCCACCCGCACGCACTCTGCCACACGGTTCATTCGCAAGGGTTCATGCACGGAGAAACCGTTAGCTCTAAAATGCATTTGTGGTATATTTGCGTGTGCACGTGTTAGTGTTTTTGTTTGTTTGTTTTTTTTTTATTTAAACCCTTTATCCCACTTATTACCAGTAGTGTGCGGCTTCTTCAACAGGAAATCGTCCTTTCTTAATGTGTGTTAGTGCAGTAGTGAATAACGCCCACGGGCAACCGTTTTTTAACTGGCCGACCGTTTCTATTGCCGGCGTGCGGCACCGACGTGTCTTTTTGTAGTGACGACAAACAAGATTTAGTGCTATTTTTTAGTGTCTGTTGCGTGCGTGCAGATCAAACCGAGAGTAGATCGAGCGAAACATACTTAAACGGCCCCGGTTTCGCTTCTCTCTACCCTTCCCCGCCCTGCTTCGTTTTCGGTGGCGATCTGTGCGCAAAAACACACACACACACATACACGCCTTGCATGAAGATAGAACACGAAGCGGACGACTGTAAGCTGCTCCAGTATAAGCGACAACTTTACCTAGGTAAAAACACATTTTTTGGGATTTTCTATTCGGTGGCGGTTTAACCTTATATTGCTTATATTCTTCTCCCTTAGTTGTATAGTAAGTACAGATCTTGGTTTGTTTCCCGCGTATGAATGAATTATCCAAACGACAGAATTGGCTTCGAACTTTTTGTCTGCTGCTGGTATATAGTAGACATTCTTCTGTTCCCTGGTTACATGTAACAGACGTACGTCTATCTCTTCTAACCATATTTGAGAGCCGCTTTGTTTGCTAAAATATCCAATGTGTTCAGTATCATCCTGTAAAGCTTTCAGAAATGTAAACCCTTTAAGTCAAGATAGGTCATGATGGAAGATGGTATTGATTGTATCAGACTATTTGCGTCAAATATATTGTTCGTTTAACCGAAAACAAGTTCGCGTTGCCGCGTTGGTCACGCTCTCAGTGCAAAGTTAAGTTTGCGCTGCATGATTCATGTACACATCAACACGCGCGTCACATCACTGTCCAGCGTACAAAATTGTGTGACTTGAAAGGAACGAAAGCAAGAAAATAAAAGCGCAAAAGATGTATCCCGAAACGGTGCAACCGCAGACAGACAGTAACGTTTCTGTTAAATGTGCGTTGCAATCACCTACCACCATAAGCAGGAGGCCACTAGGAATGGGAGGTGTTATGATTTATGAGTCACAGACGCATTCTGTGGCAGAGCGTGTAAGAGTAAAAACCCTTAGTTCCTTGTAACCACCGTGCGCGCACTGCGTCATCAGCATTTTGCTCTGCTCTGTGTGTCTCCGTTCGTTCGCTTCCTAGCGCTCGTTGCTCGTGTCGGCGGTGACCATCTTTCTTTCTTCACGTGCGTACGGGCGCTTGTATGTGCGTGTGTGTGTGTGTGTGTGCGAACGGGGCCAAAGACGGTTTGTGGTTCCGATTTTTGGGGTGGTGCGTCTTGACCTCAAAACCACTTCACTCACCGTGTCCAGATAAGTTTGTTGTTGACACGGTGAAAGAGACAGTAGATGATACGAAAGAAGAAAAATAAATTGGGACAAACATTTAGCAGAAGTGCAGCCGAGAAAGAGAGAGAGAGAGAGAGAGAGAGAGAGAGAGAGAGATAGATAGAGAGAGAGAGAGAGAGAGAGAGAGAGAGAGATAGAGAGAGGGAGAGTTAGGAAAGATAACGCAGGCAACAAGTGCGTAAGACAGCTTAGGCGACGCGATGGTTTGAGAATGTAATATAGCGTGTCGAGGATTGTTTGCCATCTTAGCTAGATCTCGACGCATGCTATAAGACGATCGGAAAGATCGGTGACACATTTCCACGAATGCAAAACCAAACAGACAATGTGATTCTAACCTTCCCGTTCCCGCTCATCACTCTTTCACTGTTTTATTTTTTTCGAGACATGTCGATGTCTTCGCCTGTTACTCACCAGAGTGAGGACTTGATCTTTACCCGTCTCACCGGTGCGCGCCATCACACACGTGACGTCTTGTTACGGTGTTATTCTTGCTCATCTTCCGCCGGCGAAACACAATACAACACCTCGCCAGCCAGAGGATACACCTCAGCACTAGAATTTGAAATTCAAATTTGTTGAAACTCGCTATTAATTTTCGGGGAAGCACCACCAACACCTATCCTGCCCGTTTGCTGGTTGGGCTTTCGTTCGTATGCGCCGTCGAAGGGGAGCCAATATTGTTTGCGACGAAACGCATTACCATGAACTATACCGGTGGTGGTGTGAGGATGCGATTTCGTGTAGCAGATAGCACACGGGAATAAATATTTGAATCGATTTGATTGACGCGTTGGTTCCTGGAAGTTGGGCCAAAAACACCGATCCGTGTTGTTTCTGGTGCGTACAATTTATTCGGAAATGAGCAGAGCAAACAGCAAGCGCTTGTTAGTGTTTCGTTTGGATGTTTTTAAATGTGCAGCTGCATTACGGATTTGCATGTCGCTTGGTGTCAAATACCGCGAGCCAGACGTGCTCGTAAAGCTGACAGGACCTTTGGGTTAGCAGCGGAGGGCAAACATATTTCCATCCAATTTGTTTGTTTTTGGCAAGTCAATAAACACGAATATGTGTCATAGTCGCAAATTTTGAAGCATCAATAAAATCCCGAGTTATCAGTACCTAGCAGGTGAGGCAATCAAACATTGTATCCTCATCTATCGCTCAAGTAATTCCTCCCGCGTGTACGGCACTCTGTGCCTCAAACCGCTACGCAACGACGACAGCTGACAGCAAAAACTTATCAGCAACACCCCGGGGTGCCAAGATGCTTACCGGCTTTATTGCCTTCGCTGGTGGTGCACAACTTTTCCCACAATCGGGCACACACCAGAGCAGAAGCTAAGCACAGGACCACAGTCGGCTACGCTTCCGGTTTCTTGGGTTCCCTGTCTGGCAGTTATATGGCAAAATGTGTGGCCAAAATACGATAGCGACGAGACACGGGGGCTGTGCACCGTACGATCCGCGCCCATTCTCATTAGTGCAGCGGCGAAACCCGAAAAGGCGCGCCAAATGAACCATGAACGACGTCTGCCGAACGGACCCTGGTACCAGGTAGTTCCCGCGATCGTCCCGAGCTGAGCGCTCTCTGTGTGTGCCGGGACGCGTTCCTTTAGATATGTTCTTGCCCTCGCAACCCCGGTCGGTGCCTTTCGTTCCATTTTTGATTACCGTGCTGGCGATGGTTTGCTGTGTGTTCAACCTCAGGTCAAGTAGCATCCACTTGTTGCTCGTTGCGAGGCAAGTTGCGGGCGCATTAAAAGTCAAGCATGCTGCCGTCGTGTTTGCGCTGGTGCGGACTACCAGCCCGTTATGCTCACAGCATAAAACGAACCCATGGGGATGGGGAGGGGGAGGTAGGGAGCGGGTGGCATTTCCATTGTCATAACAGCTTACACCCGGTGCATGTAATCGATGTCGCGCTAGCACGATGGCCCCCGTACGCGAAGCAAAAGGAACAAGCCGAACCCTTTGGAAGTTCTCTCGATGCGAGCAGCAGGGATGTATGCATGTGCTTGTTTTGGTCCTCTTCACCAATGCACCACCGGTTGCGTAGGTGACAACAGCACAATCACGCGGACGCGGGTAGGTTCGAGCAACAGCAGCAAAAGGCGGGAGTGAAATAATATTTTCCCGTGTGCGAATCTGACGGCGTTGTGCAATAATGGGACGTATCGTGTCCCACCCTACATATCCGCCCATATGATGTCTAGCGCTGCACGCGAACATTACACAAAACTTGTAGACGAGGAAGGGAAGGAGGGTAGGAGTGGAGCACGGGCAAAGGGAGGCTTAGGAGTAGAATAAACGCCCCTTGCTTCCACTGGCAGCGGCGCAACCGGGCGGAGGAAAGCGGTGGCTACGAAGGAAGCATAAGGAGGTTGTGCTTAGTATGCAAACTGCATCGTCGTCAACGACGGTCCCCTTTTTGGTGATGGCCAAGCAACAAACGAGAGAGAGAGAGAGAGAGAGAGAGAGAAATAACAACAACAACAAAAAAAAGCAACCAACTGTCGTTCCAATGAACCGTCAAACGGTTCAACTTGATCGGAAGAAATAAGCAGACATAATGCTGGCCGTCGGTCGGCTGTTGGTGAAGGAGGAGGGTGTCGCGTTGAAGATGTCACTGGCCATTTTTTTTTTGCTTTCCTGCGTTCTTCCGGGTGCGCATCCCTTACGGTCGCGGTTCAGCTCCAGCAAACCCAGGTCGGAAAGTTTGTGTAGGTGGTGTGCTGTACGCTTGCAGTTTTGCATAATGGCACACATACATACACACACACACACACGGACGCGCTTGCTCCACACCCACATACGTATGGGCGCTAGGGATGCCGCTTGTATGTTGTGCCGTGTTGATGAGCAAAAGGTTCGTGAACTTCAACGGCACGAAGAAGAGGGCCACAAGTAATAGCTGCGGGCAAGATGGTTGGTGCCGTTCGACCGTATCGATGGACAGGCAAGCAATTTCGGTGTCGCGACGGATGCACACATTAGAAGAACCTCAGCCCTTCCATTGTGTTGTTTGATCTGTCTGGGTGCATTGATTTGTTTGCTTGTTTTTTTCTTTCTTTTGCTATTCATCAATAAGTGTTTGTTGCCTGTTTAGAGTTTGTTGTAGATGTTGAACCCGCTTTATAATTAGCTTTTTATTTTCTTCCTACAATACTACATTTGTTACGAATACTTACGAATGCGACTCATCTCAAACTAATGATTGTAGCAGATTTGAGGGAGCGTTCCTTTTGAATTATTATGGTTCTTTATGGTCATCCCTACCGAGCGTTTGATTAATAGTCTCAGCAAAAATGATATTATACGTCTTAAACAAACTACTGCTTAATACGATGCAAGAGGAAGATGTACGGTGGGACTATCCCGAAGTAGTATACTCTGAGCGCTGAGATCCACTAGCACAAGTAAGCCGTACGCATCAGCGTTTCTCACTCGCTTCATGCATACTAATTTGCCACTGCGTTGTGTGTAAAGCGGAGCACAAACACTAAACCCACTGTTCGCGCGCGCGCCATCTTCTAAGCAGCCGGTTTTGCGTTCTCGAATGTCGGTGCGTGCGTGTGCCTTGAGGGCGATAGGTTCGAGTCAGCAGTTTGCCCGGTGAACCGTTCGCGATATTTCTGCTGCGACTGCTGCGAAATCCATTCCCTTTTCCACGAGGCTTTGCAAGCGAAAAGAACACATTTGCTACGTGTGTGTTTGGGTGTTCGTCTTATTATTTTATTTTATTTTTTGGTTGTTGTTGCTCGCAGCATACACTAATCGCATTCTTCTAGTGTACAGCATTCGAAACACAAACACACACGCAGACGTTCACTTTTTGCACCTGGCGGTTGTGTGGCGTGGTGGGGGAGAATGAAAGGTGATCCGCGTCGCTCTGGTGGCAACTGGAGCGAACGAACGAAGGCCAGCTGTGCAAAGCTGTATCGCCACCTCCCCCCCCCCCCACCCCTCTTTCCCTTCTCCTTCTTCGCCAAACCACTCACCCCCCCCCGCCATCTTCTGCGGTGGCTTCGCTTTGCCCAGAACCTCGGTTGCGGTTTCACGTGGATCGATGTGTAAATGGCGAGAAGTGAAGGGAGGAAACCATGGGGAGGATGGGTGAGTGGGGGATGTGGTGGTGGCTTGATGAGTTAGAGGCGACAGAGGGTGTGAGTTATTAAGTTAGCCAGATTGCATGTATTTGGCTGCGTGTATATGTATGTGTGTGTGTGCGTGTATGTGTGTGTGCACATGACAGCTCGAGGTCAATATGAGCTTCAAAGCGACAGTTTCTCTCTTAAGCAACAAGCAGAAAAAAAAACACACACACCAAACAACATAAGCAATATAAATCAAAGACAAACGTAAACTCGCACTATACCCCACACACGGTCCCTTCCAATCGATTGTAATCGAAACGTAATCCAAATACAACACCCTGCTTTGTGTAACCCTTTCGTGGTATTATCATAGGAATCTGTTGATTTACTTGCTAAGAATGGCTTTGACATCAAATGCCCATTCGCTCATGTTTATTAAAAACCTTACTACATAAAAGAAACACAAATACAAGCAATAGTTGCAATGCATGCATAACTGTCACCCTTTCCCTCTGGTGAGGATTTTGCAAACAGCAACATAAATTCACAATTAGCACGCAAAGTTAAAGGTTTCGTATATTTTCGACCTGTATACCGATTTTTTATAATGTCACAAATTTAAAGCAGAGCTACCCTGGTTCTAGATAAAACAATGATCTACACCCGGGATTTGTTGGGCGGCCCGGTGGTGTATTTGGCAACGGCGCTAGGTCCTAACACGACCGGACCAGGTTCAAATCCCATCCGGACCGTTCCCCCGTAGTGAGCACTGACTATATGCAACTACGTGGTATTTAATAGTCTAGTAAGCCATTTCGATGGCCGGCATGACTTGGTAGGTCGTTAAGCCAAAGAGAGAGAGAGAGAGAGAGAGACTCGGGATTCGATTCCTTCCGGGAAGGGTAAGTTAAATATCAAACCCATAAACAACGTTCCCAATAAGACCATAATAGTTTGTTGCTTACCATGCCTACATTCGCTGTACAATGTTCTTTATTCTCGAGCAAATTAGGGGAAAAGATTTGCGTACATAAAATTACCCCGTACGAAAAATGGCCACACACACACAAAAAACGGCCATTTGTTTTTTGGGGTGCTGTGGGCTAGAAAAAAACCTGCTTATGTTCTTGTCCATTAACAAAATGGGGCACCATTACACGCAGTGTGATGTCCGTTATATTATGCTTTTGTTATCGCGAATGTTACCGTCCTTGAATAGTTTTATTTCCCTCCACCACTTACCTCGCCCAACGGGTGTGTGTGTGTGTGTGTGTGTGAGGGTGTGGATTTTTAGTTCTTAAATGTGGCACTAAATTCCAAAAACGCCTCTGCACGACGCTTGAAGTTCGCGTGCGCCTAGTGATAATAAAAGCAAAGTGTTTGTAAATTTATCCTTCTCTTTCTCTCTCTCTCTCTCTCTCTCTCTCTCTCTCTCTCTCTCGTTCTCTCTATTGCACAAACCGTGTTTCAAAAGTGCGCGTGTGTTTTCTTCGTGTCCTTTTCCATCCGCAAGAATAGGATCTTACCGTTTCTTCGATGGTGTTTGTTTTATGGGTTTCAGGTCCCCGTGTGGGTGTCTCGGGTTTTATTGTGCTCAGCAGCAACACAACCGTGTACTTGAACGAGTGAAACAATGTACTATAACGGACAAAGGGATTGCGAGAGAAAGAGAGATAGACAGAGAGAGAGAATGTAGAAGGAAAAATCCATTAAATGAAAATAACTTAACGTCGACACATAAAATTTACTGCGCTTGGCTTTTCGCCTCGAAGCGCAACGGGTTCGATCCGATTCTACCACACGTTTCTAGCGTGTTTGGTGTGTGTGTGATGGGGTGACCGGGTCGAAAGGTGGACCCAACTCTATGCTGTTAGTTGCTGCGGAATGGAAGCAAATAATACGCTAGTTGCTTTGCCGCTACCAATATTAAAGGAAGAATTAAAGATGTGCAATAAAGTTTAATACTTCTTTTACGTTGGTCAAGAAATAAAACTACAATGGGAAGCGATTTGTTATAGTCAAATGCCCCAGGCATAAGACATAATGTGAAATTGTTTTTTAAGTACGCTGTGCAAGGTTGTGTTCTGATTAATAGACGATAGTTGGTTGACACACTGGTTAATAGACAATGAACATTATAGACGTACGCTGTGTTGACGTAACGAGCCGATCTTACCGCCGTGGAGCTGTACACACCCCTGAAGCCGTGCCGAAACAGTTGGCCTTCGTGGACGAACAGTTTTCGATGGAAAACTCGCCAGCAAGCGTGTTCCGTGCGGTGAAGCACCCTCACCCCGGGGATGCGTTGAAATCGTTTGATTTTCTTCAATGGAGACGCACGGTGCTTGGCCACGTGTGGGGTGTGAGGGGGGAAAGGGGGGGGGAGGGGGGGGGTGGAATTTTGTGCCGCAGAAATGCTGACAGCATCCATGCATACCGCACCGCATCTAAAACCCCCTTCCCTTCCCATCGTACCACTATTCAGTTGGCATTAGTCGCCACCACCTTCTGGTGATGTTAATGTGCATGGCCGTTAATTGGCCGAGCGAAGACAGTGAAAGAGATCTCCACTACTGGTACGCTGGTTAGTTTGGCTTGATATGGCGAGTGCTGTGGACGGGTGTTAATCCCCCTTTCTGCTCCAACCGTCCCCTGCTTTGCAGCACGCTAGTTACAGCTGAGTTGCAGCTGAGTTGCAGCTGAGTTGCAACTGGTATCGCTTTATGCTTCAAGCGTTCCAGCCAACTGCTCCACATTAATTTCTTCCACCTTCTCGTACCTTTTAGCCCTCCCCTCCCCCTCCACCTCATCGCTGTCCCCCGCATTGTACATACCCTTGCAGACTGTCCCTTTCCCCATCGCTCTCCTCCTTTTGCGTGGTTTTTCATCTAAGCAGGTCGTTATCAGTGTGTCTGCTGCGGCACGGTTGCTCGACGGCCAGGGGCACAGCCCGAGGTACAGAAGACGAAACATTAATCAATCACGCACAATTGAGATCAAACAAATATGTTTTTTAAACCAGCAACCATCAGACCCATCATAATCGCGCGTGATGACCGTGGCGCGCATCGGACGGCGCGTGGTGCCCATTAGTGAGGATTTGGTTTTTATTTTATCGATGTGGGGATTAATTTTTTTTTTTGTTTGGTCTCGTTTATGCTATCGGCAGGGTAATACTTTTTTCTTGCTTTCTTGTGCTTATAAAGCAGCACCAGTCAACTGCAAGGAGAAAGTTTGCATCTTGTTGTTTACTTTATTAATAAGTGTTGTGATTCGCTTTACGCATTCGACGAATTGAAACACGCCATTTAAGTTTTCCAAAGATGGGTTCAAGCTAGCGTTGGCAAATTTGAGATACGGAAGATTCGAAGAAGATTGGATCCCTTGAAGGATTCCATTGGATTGGATCCCATTTGACGGATTCTATAGGGATTCGATCCGATTGGAATTCTATAGGCAATTGATCGGATTGGGATTCCATTGAGACTCGATTGGGATTGGATCCGAATGGGACTCATTTTGATTGGATCCGTTTGGGACTCATTTGAGACTCGTTTGGGATTGGATCCCATTGGGACTCGTTTGGGATTCTATTGCAAAGAGATCCTAACCAACATGCTTTCGCACTTTGACAGATGTGATTGCTATTAAGGCAGAGCGAGAAAGCATATTGGTTTTGCTATTTGGGATTCGATTGCAATTCAGTAGGGACTCCATTGCTTTTGAACTTTTTCAACACAATTATAAATTGTTCGTCCCGACAGTGGTCACAGAGATTTAATTTTGTATTTGTTTTCAAATTAAAAAATATTTGTTTTTAATTTTTATTAAATCAAGCAACTTAATACTGAAGATTTGCAGAAAAAAGGTCCAAAAAAACGGAAAGGAAAACCAATAGAAAAGTACCCTCTCCCAACCGCTCCTCCAACTCCGACGTCGTTTTTAACAAAAATCACAACGAGGGATTCGGTTTCAGATTCGGAGATTCGAATCCTAAGAAGGATTTGGATTTGTAGACTCAAATTCCTATAGGGATTTGAACTTCCCATCGCTAGTTCAAGAACACCAGCAAAATTCTTGAACTATCAGCGAACGTGCCCGAGTGTCACGTCAGTTGCTACACTTGGGAAAGTAATGTATACATATAAACTTATATTAAATAAAGTTTATATTAAACTAAATCATTACAAAGGTCGTAGGGCACACAACTAAATATTGGATAAAAAAAAAAACAAACACCAAATAGCAATCCCTATAGCAAGCGTTTACCGTGCGCTACTGCTGGCTGCAAGCGCATTTTAGAGGAACCAATGGCGATACACACGACGCGCTTTGCCTAGTATTCACCTAGGGTAAAGCGTCAGGGTGTATTCCGTCCGTTTTTTTGTTCTTCCTTTGATACAGTAAAACAAAATCAGTCCACACTTTCCACTGTGCCCCGCATACGGGTGTTGGTTAGCGCGCGCGTGTGGAGAGTGCCACGACAAAAGGACGGGCAGCAAAGCAGAAGGATACCGTGCAGCTGTCGTCACACGGATCAGTGATCCTACTGGTACCGGATGTGGTGTGCTATGGTCGCTTTTGTCCCATTCTCCTTCTCGCTTCAACATACCCAGTCATAATACGCATGCACAGTTGGTGTAAAGGTGTGTGCAGCAGCGTATGTAGGACGACAACCCTTGGTATCCTTCGGCACGGTCATTCTCACTCTGCATCTTTCTCTCTCATTCTCTCATTCGCTCTCGATCGTTCCCTTCATCCCAGGTTCGGCTTCAAGATCGGACCTGCATATACGCTGCACGGAATGCTAGGGTGGAATGTCCTCCCGATGCAGTCTGCTGGCTGCGACGAATTCCAACGGCATGGATCTAATTATTTCCGTACGGCAGTATACGGTCGTGGCATTGGCAAAGCATTGAAACACAACTAATAATAATATTAATAATAATAATAAAAGTAAAAAAGAATACATATGCACCACGACGAAGCGTTTCGTTTCCTCTCGTTAATAAATGCATAATGTGCCGACCCTCGTTCGTTGTAAAAATTCCTCCCATAGTTGTCGGTGGTGTGTTGCGATCGAGAGCAACAGGGAAGGGCATACAAACACACAATATGCAGCTAAGGGGTGAAAGTAGCTCAACGCAGCCGATACGTCCGTTGTGGTACGGTTCGTGTGGTGATGAGGTCCTTTTTTTTGTTTTTCTTTCTTTCCGGCCGCTTTTCCGTTCTATCGGTCCCGTGTGTGCCGCCGTCACGGATTCAAACTCACTCTCGTTCTGCCGCGTGGAATGCAATGCCGTGTACCCATTAATAAGTGTGCGCTTCCATTCCCGGTCACGTTTATTTCGGGCTTTATGTCTCATTTTTCCTTCCTTATGCACATACACAACGGATGTGTTCGTTTGAGTGCTTCGCGTTTTTTTTTAAGGATTTTGCGAAACAAATTATCGCTGTACAGCGCGTGTAGAAAGAAGCGTTTAATCCCAAACAGACGCGGCATGCGTAGAATCAGGCAGCATTTCATATTTCGCACGGCTCGTGCTGCACTTATGCTCTGTGCGCTCGATAGCATACACAACCAACAGGTTGTCGTCGCCCGGCCCATAAACTTGATTGGACCTCTGGATTAATTTGTTTTTTTTTTTTCTCTCTCTCTCTCTCTCTCTCTCTCTCTCTCTCTCTCGCATGCAGATAGTGGACTGGGAGCCAGCACCATTACGGCAAGGTGGACACAGATGGGTCCAGGACCAACGGCCGGTTCGTTGGTCCCGGACGACACCAACGGTTCCGGCGTGGACGGTGGCAAGCATTTGGACGTCGGCGACATGAGCGATGTAAGTGTTCGGCTTTTAGTTTCGCTGCTCCCGTACATCAATGTACTAACTATTAACGTATGGTTTATGTTTTTCTTGTCTCTTTGTTTTTTTTTCAGGACGTAAGTGTAACACGTGACAGCGCTAGTACGAGAAAAAGGCATCACAGTCATCATCGCACGATTTACGCTCAATTCACTCAATACCAATACTTATCGCAAGCATTGAGCATGGCTATTTGCTCTGTTTGGAAATATAAATTCGATAGTAATAATGTGGATGATGACTGATGGAGCCGACAAAGCGAAATAGAGCCCGGACTCACACCATTTTCTTTCCATCACCGACCCCTTTTCCTCCCGACCGGGTTTCCCTACCTTCAATTTTCTTTCGTTTTTCGTTCCGTTTCTATCTGGCGAACCCCACCCACCCAACCACCCGGCGCGTTTGCTGTTAGGACGAACAGGATCTGTCGTCGGCGGATGCCGAGGGTGTTTGGAGTCCGGACATCGAACAGAGCTTCCAGGAGGCGCTAGCCATCTATCCACCGTGCGGGCGCCGAAAAATCATTCTCTCGGAGGAAGGCAAAATGTATGGTAAGTAAGGCGAACGTTCACTTGCGTCACTGCGCGCCCATCGTATATACCTGCTTTTGTAGCAGCGTGGGTGGCATTTATTGTATGCAGGTGGTACGGCAAAACAGCCGGGCCGTACAGTGGTGGGTTTGTTAGACGGTTATCTTATCGCACCGTCCCGGACCGGACGTGAAGGTGTAGCAGACATACGCTGCTGTACCCGCTCCGTCGGGATGGTATCGGCGTACTGTTATCGATGGCAGCCGCTATCATGCTATTGCTGGACGCAACTGCCAAGCAGTGGAAGCGTTACATTGCGTACCTTCTGATTCAAGATTTTCGTTTTATGGTGCGAGTAGTGGAATTCTCTCGGCTGGTGGGTAAGATGACATCATATCCTATCAAAAGGATTATCTTGCATCGTTGGGAGCGCTATATATCTTTATTTCTGTAGCACCACGGTCCGATTGAGGGCGATATTGAAGATGTAAAAGAACAAAAAAAAAAGAACGAAAAAAGCGAATACCACCAAAGTAGCAAGAGTAGCATTAAAAAAAAGGGTTTTAAAAGAGTGATCTGCACGAACCATAAACTTCAGTAGCTAATTATCGGTATCTCTCGCAGCCGGATCCCACCTAGCCTGTTCGTCTCGACGAGCACCTGGGAGGAATGCTTTGCTCGCCTGTCCGTTCTATTAACACGACGCTCCCATCACTCCAACGGCGTGAGTGGTTTGGTTTCGTGTTGCTTCTGTGCCCCGGTCCGCAAGCACGAGTGGTGCCACTCGACTTATCGCCAATTGGTACCTCCCACGGTCCGTTGTCATGGCATTTAATTGACGCCCAAGTGTGTTGCTGTTGCTGGACGCGCTAGAAAGACAAGCGCGATGGCCGTTGTGACACGTGTCCGGTGCAGCAACCGATGGACGATGCTTTAGAGCTGCCGATCTCTCGGCCAACACTTGCGATCCGCACCGTGAGCGACAGTATCGCGTCCGAATGGTTACTCATCCGTCGGGCACTTTTGGACACATCTCAAGTGGGTTTTCCAGCTAGCAAGCTGTACCTTAGATCATTTTTTTCATATTGCAATTGTTTTTTTTTTTGTTGGATCACAACTCTCTCCAATTTTCCGTTTTCCTGCACCGTTTTGGGGTTGACCAAGTGGCCATTTTGTTGTTGCACCATTCTCACAAGCGTGTTTGCATGCGTGTGTGGACCGAAAAAAAACTCGGCCACCCTTATTTCTAAGCGTGTTTCGGCACGCTGATTCGATATCGGTCGCGCGTGCTCACCTCGCTCAAACAAAAGGTTCAAGTTCAAGTCTATCGGGAACACCGGTAAAGAGGATGGAAGGGTGGAGGGAGGGGCGGGGTGGAAGGGGAGAGAGGGAAACGTGCGCATGGCGGTTTCGGCCTGCCAACGATGTGTTTATGGTTTGAGTGCCTTGCGGGGCGCAAGGGTATTTTATTTTCGTACAGGGCTCGTCTGCAATCCAGCCCATTGCGCTGCATCATCACTCTACGGCATATCCATACGGACGACTTTAAGTGGAGCAGTTTTGCGACCGTCATGATTGTACTGCCTATTTCCGTACCCCTCGGAAAGCCACAGCGAACACATTTCGTTTGCGATCGTAGGGAAGTACATAGCGCTGTTAAGGCAACTGCGATAGCATTATCAACATGCGAAAGATGTCACCGTAAAGAGATGAAATACACTTCCAGAAATGCTCTACTCTCATCTCAAATTATTGGAAGCGTTCGGTGGCGAATGCCACAATCAAGATTGGTTGCTTGGTGTTTCTTCTACGGTCAATAAGCCTCCACAGCGGAGGGCCAGCCGACAATTCTCTGCTGTGAGACGGTTGACAACGCACATCTCGTCCTCCCTTTTCTCCTGATTCCCCCGATTGGGACAAGCAGCAGCAGCAGCGAAGCAAGCAGTCTCGTGTTGCTGCTGCTGCTTGTCGTTGCATAATTTTTGCCTCCAGCTGGGCCCATGCACAAAACCAGAATGCACCTATAAGGCGCTAACATCATGTTTCTGTGGGAGACAGAAATGGAAAGGTGGGGGGGGAGGGGGGGGTTTGAGGTAGAAATAAAGTCAATAGACAGCGGGTGAGACAGCGCAGGAAGGAAGGTGAGTGGCGTGAGAGGCGACAGGGGGCAACGGTAGGTCCGTTATGCCCGCCTATTCTAGCATGTTCGCCCGCAGCTGGAACAGGTCAAACTGGTCGACCCCCGTGTTCCGTGCTCTTCCACCGGTTTGCCGCCATGGGGAGAAAAAAAAGGTTTATGAATGTGTTCCACTTACACACATGCCCGGTTGGTTGACGCGTGTCGCGGCCATCGACTATGTTGCTAAGGTGTGCTGTGTTGCTTGTGTTTGTGCGCATGAGAATACGTTTACCGATCAATTTGCTTCGATAGCTGACGATAGTTGGCGCCTTTTGCTGTACTGTGAGCGGTTCGGTCCCATGCAACCAGAAGTCTTTACACATTACAAACGCCTACCATTCTGGTCGCTGTTTGGAAGATTGTTTCTACTTTTCACTGTGGTCAGCTTTGCAAAAGGTAGCAAAAAAAAAAACAAAGTAAAAACAAAAACAAAAACCAGTTGCAACTCGCACACACTTGTTACCCCGGGCTGGTGACGTGACCAGGATTTTGGCCTTGTTTTAGCGTAATCGGGCCGCTATAATGCGTCATCTAATTCCGTTTCCGTGAGAGCAACTGTACAGCGCTCGGTGTCCCAGCCGCGTACGAATGAGCATTCATTTTATTGCGAATAATATTGTCTGACATAACCTTCATCAACAGCATCGTAATCATCATCACCATCGCCATTATCAGCGCATGGAACGGTTGCGTACTATCTGGCTTGATGGTTGTCTGTGTGTGTGTGTGTTTGTTAATATTGTCACCTTAAGGGGCAGAATACTTTGGCTCTTGTGACTTTTTGCCCACTCAACAAAAGCTCGGTAGAGTGTTGGGCCGCGGGCGTACGGGCCCAGAAAGGGAAGTGGAAACCCTTAAAGAAAACCACCACTTCTTGTGTCGCACAAGAGCTGTACATGGGACGGTGCGGTTAAGGAAGGCTGGTGGAAGGCACGGTGGGCACTGCGGAAAAAGGAGAGCGTGAGTGGGGGGTTCGCAATTTGTCGGCAAATTAAATTTCTTACAAGTTTCTGCGCGCCACTGCTTCTCTTTCTTTTCATGTTTCTACTCTCCCACTTTCTCTTTCTCTTTCTCTCTCTCTCTCTCTCTCTCTCTCGCTTTCACTATTATAATGCATATCTCTCTTTCTCTCTTTTTCGTATTCGAGTTTGATGTTTGGTATCTCTATCATGGAATGTCTGTGCGCTCTTTCTCTCGCTAAGCCCGAGACGTATGTTGCGGGATACGATTGTCCTTTCGAGTCCATTTTGCTCCCCAATGGTCTCACCATCTGCGCTTTTGTATGCTCGTGTGTGTGTGTGTGTGTCTGGTCCGGTGGAAGCACAAAACTCCCCCTTACATTTCTTGCCCATCGTCCATCAGCCATCAGGAAAATAGGGCGGCGAGCGAAGGGCAGGTGGGAAGTTTATGGGGATTCAAATTAATTTTCTCGACCATGATGCTGCTTAAAGCGAGCCACCCCGAACCAAACGCGCACGATATGATTGGGAGCGAAATCCATATCCTGCTCCTCTTTCTCGCCCGGCTCGTGGTATTGTCACTGTCGGTAAGGGATAATATAGCTCCATCTACCCGATATCCGATTTAGCTCCCGGAGAAGAACTGGGCGATAAGATCAAAGCCAGCACAATGAATGGTCACAAACCAGTGACCATTTGCATGATGATGGAAACAGAGAGAATGTGTGTGAGAGAGAGAGAGAGAAAGAGAGAGAGAAAAAGAGAGAGAAAGAGGAGATGTAAGGTAAGGGGTGTGGAAGTGGGGTATGGGAGCTCCCGTACTTTATCAATCTCCAGGAGGAAGCGCACACACGATTTGCGTGCCCTTGCGATGACATGCGGATAAACTTTTCCTCGGCAAGACTATGAATCTGAAGTTCGCATCTCAAATGAAAGTTGAACGTACGACCTGGAACTGGTGCAGGAGAAATCCGGTAAAATCTTATCCTAATACACAACAATAGTAGCAAAAGACGCTCAACGGATCCGTCCGGTATTTCGTCCTTGTCGTTCCCATCCAACCGCCCGTACCGTGAAGAACTTTGGCGAAGAAATCGAAGAAACCAGCGCGGGCCGAAGAAGTTTGTGGACGCGCGGTGATGGATGGCGGTTTTCGGAAGGTCGTTTGATCTTGTGCCCGGACGGTTCTGTTAGCCAACACGCCTCGCGTCTTTCCCACTGTCCTGGTTATCGACCAAAACCGGACAAACTGGGGAATGAAAGATGGGTCCCATCGCCAACTCGCCTCGAAACATTCAACACAACTCAAACGGCCGGCTATATCGTTCGTTCTTCTCTAGTTCGGCAAATGAAAGTGTGCTCTACACCGGTGGAAAACTTTGATGCGACTAGGCTTCGCATGCGTGTATGCGCGCGTGGAAGGAATTTCCTTTGTTTTTGCAATTCTTTAGTGTGCCAGAAAACGCATAGAACCCGGTGATGGGAGAGGTGATTAGGGGAAGGGGTTTGGCGTGAGAGACCGGAGAGTACACCGGTTTGTACCTTGTGCAACAGTCGCGTACCAAGGCTAAACGACATATCCGCAATCATAATTCAAAAGAGCAATTTCCGCCACATCCGGCTCTTCTGGTAATTTCCACACTATCGAAAGGGATGCGCTCAAAGAAAGGTGGATGAAAGGGGGTGGTTTGGCTGTTGCATTCCCTTGCTTTTCCTTGCAGGAAACAGCACCGTTTCGCAAAATACTCCGTCAACAACAGGAATACGGACGAATGAGTGGTAGAATTAATCGCAGCGAATCTTGCACGAGATAACGCGTGCGGTGTGGTGCCGTGACCGGGAACCACGACCGAACCGCGTCTGTGTGGCTATGGAACCGAACCCGGTCTTATCTGGTGTGCTACGAAAGTACGAAATCAAGTGCATTGGAGCAATGTAGTCGACATGTGAGTGTGTATGCTTGTGTGTGTTTGTGTTTGCAGTTGTTGAGAATAGTTCCACCCAAAAGGGCAAACATAAATCCTAAATGAACAATACACATGTGTTCAATATGGGCGAGAGGGTGAGAACGAAAGGTAAAGTGGAAGGTTGCGGCATTCCACGCCAGGGCAAGATTTATTCGCTCCAAATGGCTTTTAAAGGAGACTGTGACACACACACACACACACACACACAAACGTTTATATATAAATATATATATATATATATATGTATGTATTTATATATACACCCGCGCACAGTGGTCATCCCTATTTCACATAACCCAGAACCGATTCGTTCCGGTTGACCGCTTTCGTGACATTGGCGTCGGGCAACAGCTCGCAGCGCGTTTCCTTTCACCCGCGAGAACAAGAACAAGCTTGAGATGCGATCGTCTCGGTGTGTATGTGTGTTTGCTGTGGGGGTGGAAAATGTTACACCAAATTGCTTACCAAGGCGAACATTCGGGGCTGGGTAAGTGTATTCGCTTCACCCAATATTCTCCGCTCGGATTCTTTGCCTGCCCGTTGGTCATCCCGCACACACAGAGCACCATCAATCTACAGTGTCTACAGCTTGTTGTGCGAGTGGTTCGGGCGCTTCTCCGACCGCTCGGGCATCGTCTGGTTGTCTTGTAACGAATTCGCTGTGCCAAACGCGTACGACTGCTGGCGAACAAAAACGGCGAAAGGATACAAGATCAGCTTCGGTCGGACGCTGCTGCTGCTGCTTGCACCGCGTGTCCCGGGAGATCTCGGAAGGTTTTTGCTGCGCTGACTCGGATAGAATGAAAATTAATAAAAGGATGTACCAGCACAAAAACAAAAACCCCGAGCGCAACGGTTTTTAAGGGCACACGCAACGACCAGACAGGTTCTGGGTTTGGTGTTGCATGGCTTGTAGTCGGCGAACCCCATGAATCGTGCCGGACACGCCGGTCTGCTATGTGCCGTGTGTTGTGGAATATTTCTGGAACTTTGGTTCCACAAGTTGCTCTGGTTATTGGTCGAGCCACCGAGCAGCCGGGCAAGATATGGTAGAATCTGGAAGGAAGAGTGAGCTAGAACAGGACAATGTTACTGTGCTACTTTGCCCTCCTCTAGGGCTGTAACAGGCGGCTGGCGTAGAGCCGTAGGTTGTGTGAGGGGGGAAGGAGAAGGGGAAGGTTAGCACTTCAGGTAGGAAGAGGAGCGCTGGGGGTGAAAAGTCAAGGAAAGGGAAATAAACTGAACCAACCGGGAAAAACCGGGCAAAGGCCGTAGCTTTTCAACGACGGTTCGTCGTTTGCGTCGTTTGTCGTCATCGTCGTCCTTCATGGGTGTGCACTCCCTTTATCCCTTAGCTGTTTTCATACACGAGTATGTGTGTGTGTGTGCCTGTGTGTAGTTGTGTGTACTGCTGATTCGTGTGCGTGTGTGTGTCTCTCTCTCTCACTCTGTCTCTCTGTAGTTCTGTATGAATGTGTGCGCTGCTGGAACCGTTCACTAATTGCACATTCTTGGCATAGTTTTCCTTTCCCCTTCGCGTTTCCCTACCCAGCTTTCCCGGGCCCTCTTTAGCCGTCACCCTGCGCCAGCAGACGCAGCACTCATTTTCCGGGCGCTCGGTTTCGCCCATGCATGCCATCGTCCTGCCCATCGCCCTCCCTGTCCACCCTGTTACAGTCTCTTTCCTTCCTAGCCAGCCATTGCGCAGCAATATATGTTTATATCGCTTCGCCTTTTTCCGGGGTGTGCACCACCCATCTTGCCTTCGTGTGGATCTAAGGGTCCTCTTCCTGGGCGTACGTATGTTTCGTACGTTTGGGCACCGGCAAAGGCTCACAATCCCTGCCGGTCACCAGCGCTTGCAATATACACGCGTACTCACACCGTGCGCAGAGCTATGAATGAAAAACGAATAAAGAAAAAAAGCTGGAATAAAAGAAGGACCCGCTGACCCCACCCCACCATTCTAGCTCCTAGGTCTAGGTGTCAATTCGGAGATGGTGTTTACCCCCCCCCCCCCCCACCATTCTAAGACACCCACCAACAAAACAAAAAACGGGGGAAAGGCGAAGCGTTTTCCCGAAACGCTCAGTCAACCCGTCGTTTTGGCGCTTATTTATTTCCTACTCGTTTCCCGAAGTGTCACCCTGCCTGCACGCAGTACCCGAGTGTGTGCAGTGTTCGTGGCTTTTCGAAGGGAAAGCCGTGTGCGTGAAAACATTTCAGCATTATCTTGCGGCATCTCAGACCTTCTTCAACCCCACCTGAACAAATAAACAATTTCTTTTCATCTGGAAAATTACTGCCACGCTTATATTGGACAAATATTTCTCGCGCAGCTACTTTCCAGCTTGCTGCAAGTAATTTCTAATCAGCCTTGTGCAAGTCTTCCAGCGCCCAAAGCTATGCAAACACGCTCTACTAGTAATCATTTTACAATGTGTTTGGGTCTGCGAGGCAGTATTCATCTTTCTTGGTTTGCGGGACTCGAGCACTATTGTTAACATCATCGGATAGGTTTGGCTGATGATGTGTCCCACCTTTTATCCCTGCATAGTAACGTAAAAGATTGCACTAAAATAATTGCATAACCACACTAATGAATGCTTTGCACGTGCAAACATAAAACAGTGGAAATATAAAAAAAACACAACATATTGCATACTGCCAGGCGCTAAAACGCAAGACACATGCTACAGGCAAACTAGCATCAACAGTTCTTCGTTTCATAAATATGCTGTTGCGCCTTCCGATCTATTGAAAGTGCAAATGTTAATCGTTACTCAATTTAAAAGTTTTACTATCATTTCAACAAAGCAAAACAAAACCACACGATTTGCCTACCTTCAAACCATAAACAAGCAAATCAAGCGCACAATGGAAGCACCTAATCGGCTACAGGTAAACCAAATGAATGAGCGCAGTAGGCTCACTGGCTTACTGTTGTGTTCCGCGAAAGAGAAGAAGCGAACAATGCTCATCGTTACTGGCGTCGGTAGTGTTAAGTTGACTGTGGTTTTACGCCACTGTGCCACGATCCTTGCCAGTAAGGATGGTGTGTACCTTTAGCCAAGGTCGGTAGTAGCGCACAGTTTTATGTGTTTTTTTTTTTTGGCGAACCACGGTCTATGGCCGCGCACAGGTTCACGATGCAGGCGAATTAATTGATCATAATGGCACCATTCCATGCGCTCCGGGGAAGTGTTCGCGACGATAGGCTGAGCAAAGGTTGCAAAACAATTCCTACGCCTGGGGGTTGGTCGTGATGGCTTTCAACTTCACCAAAAACACACACAAAAAACACTCGCGAACCAATCTTCATTGCGCACGATGTGTGGCTGTGTTGAAAAAAAAAGAAGGAAAATAAATAAAGCCAAAAAACAACAACAAAACATCTGCTGTAGTAGTTTTCGGGAATGAGCGAACGCGGTCGCCCAGCGTAGGGCTCTAATGCAATATTCGCATCGCATCGTACGCGCAGCCCGGCACTTGCATGTTTTGGGTGCCGCAGCACGATGCCACCGTGTGGCAGTGATTGTGCACTTAATTTACGGCGAAGCAGCGAGAGCAGTCGCGTACAGCGGCCGCTGTTGCACATCACGAATGCCGGCCTGTTGGCGAGAAGTGCATTATTTGCGTGCGCGCAGCAGATCGTACCGATGCCTTCCGGTGGGCCTTGACCGTTTGTGTCGCACGGGTTTTTGTTTGCCCGGTACGAGTGCCAGCTTTGGTGTTGTTTCCTCAACTTCGCACCTTCGCACGAACGGGAAGTGTAGCTTAATCTCCGAAAAACGGTGGCTTTGATAGGATATTGTTATTTTGTGTGTCGGAATGGCGATGGTGTTGAATGCAAGGGCCAGGCTGCTGGTGGCCGTATTTGCTTTTTCTGATGGGTTGGTGGATGGATGGTTCTAATTAGATTGAAATTGCTTGCAACTCTCTACGCGCTAGCGGCAGACATGTTAGGAACGATTAGATGAGGAAGCCTAATTAGTTCGCGACGGATACAAGGGCACACCGTGGCCTATCCTTTCGAGCAGGAAACCAAAACAACAACAAAAAAAAGCGATGTTAGTGATTAATTTGATTCTACGTCCACATGATTATTGCAAAAATATACCTTTTTGCAACTACACACAACATTGTTACACCGTTTGGCGTTCCTTGTGTGTGTGTGTGTGGTACAAAAATAAAAAAAATAAAAACAAGCAGAGAAAAGATCCAATAAAATAGGGACAAAAAATTAAAAATATTTTGATGAAGCGTCGCGGGCCTCTGTCTCTGCCCGCCTCACCGGCCAATTGATGAGGAATGTGCAAAGCGCTTGCCTACCTTGCAGGCGCGACACAGAACGTAAAGGGCGCGCAGTGCCGCTGCGGCGGCATCAACCATGTTCGTCGCAGAAAATAGTTAAACCGTGCACCGTCGCTTGCAAACCAGTGAGGTGGAAAAGTGGGCAAAGGGGACAATTTCCAGAAACACGGCGTAAAAGCGGGGTAGAAACAAAAACGGGAAGGTGGAAAAAAATATTATATATATATCATCATTCCACGCAACGAGACCATCATGACTCGCGTGCAAAGCTAAATGGTCCCGTAGGGCGGTGACGGGGCGCAGGAAAGCTCGCCCATTGCGCGAATCTCAAAATTGTTCTTTCCCTCGACACGAAAATGCTTGGCATATTTGCGACGGCACAAAATTCCGCGCTATATTATTTATAATAAAATTTATAAACGCGACGGTAGCGTTTTATTTATTTTTTTTTTCTCCTTAGAGCCTTTCATCCATGGCTGTAGCATGTTGCTAGCATTCATGCTTGCCTTCATACAACCCATCCTGAGCACGGTTTTTACGCTTTGTCACCAACGCGCTCTGCATCGTTTCGGATGGTGGTAAGGCTTCATGTGCTGCCAGATAGTCGTCATCCAGGCGCTGCGGATGACGATGATGATGATGATGATGATGATGATGTTGCAACAGGACCGCACACATCACTCACACGGTGTTCGAGGATTTTCCAGCATTTTTGTTTTTCTTCTTCTCCATTTGGCCATGCTTCTTGCTTTTCCTTCTTCATAATATACTTTCGCATGCCGCTCTTGTGGTTGGTGCTTTGCTCGATTGAGACGTCATGCCGTCCCGACGCGAAGCCATCCCGCCGAAAAAGGCCCAAATCGAGACAATGATGCAAAATAAACTGTTCAATTTTTATCCTGCCGGTGGGGTACGTACTGGCTGTTGCAACGGGCTGATAAAGTCACAGTCGCAACCCTTGACATCGCGCTTGTGTTATGAACTCCAGCTCAGCAGGCTTTTTTAACAGTATACGCTGAAGAGAGCGTAGAAGCCGGATACACACGGAACCTTCGCGATGTGCGGGCAAACCTTCGAACCTTGAAGAAGGTGCCCGAGATACGATAAATATTTCGCTGAAGAAGATGAAACGATGCATAAAGCTGATCGCGCTCGACACACCAACAAAGCAGCAGTAGCGTGACAGGCGGCGAAGAGCTGTGCATCATCTTGGCTGGAACGGTGCGATGTTTCACCCTCATTGACATGAATGTAAACATTTGTTCGCACCGTCGCAACAGCACGTATGCAGCAATTGATCCCTTTTCCCATCCCGAACGCTCGAGATAGCTCGCGTACACACGCGGTGGCCACGTTTCTGCTCGTTGCCGTAGCACGTGACTCATCTGCTATTTCTGAGCTATCGTTTCAATGCTGCGCGTTACGTTTGTTATCGCTTGCGGTTGCTGTGTTTGTGTGGCGTGTAAAGCAGTACGTATTTATGGAGAAAAGTTATCTTGTAATAAGCGATTAGAGTATGGAGACAATTTGCCGACCGCACAAAGGTGTCTAAGATGAGTAACATGATTGCGATGCGCATCGTGACGCGATGTGTGCACAAACCAGTGTAATCGTGTTATATTTAATAAGGGTCTCTTGGATAGACTGCAAGAGGGCGTTTATCGACTGCATTCACCAACACGAACCGAAGGTATGCAATATTCTAGGAAATTGCTGTGACGCGATCAACGCTGGGCACGAATTATTAGTGTGTTGGTTTGGCGGGGGCGAGATGGTGTGCACACTTAATATTGAAATCAACAAGCTAATGTGGCCCACGGACAATCTCGATACTTTCTTCCGGGCACTTTCAAACCGTTCTACCATATTTTATCTCCACTGACAACCATATCAAACGCTTTTCGTAGACAACCATTCCCCCCCCTCCACACTCTCCGTTCATTCCTCTCGCCCAACACCCACCCCCGCCCGCGCCTTCCTCCTTCGCGGGTGGTACCGTCTCCCGTCGCAATGGGAAATCGTAAATCATGCAGCCCGGATGATTGCGGTAGCATGGGAAACGGTGGACGATTTTACGTCCCCATTTTCTTCTCCCATCCGGCCGTTGTAGATTTTCCGTCCATCCGGCAACCGGCGCACCGTTAGTAGCCGGCGGCGAAGGAAAAAGCGAAGTAAAGGACAATAATTAAAATTAGAATATACGCGCACATACACATGCGAGATGTGGGGCACGGACGATCGTCCCCGACCCAGACCGGTGACGGGTAAAAGGCAGCTTTTGCCCGCGCTCACTAGGATGACGAAGGTGGAAAAGAAATGATGAAAAAAAAACACACACACAAACACACACATTTTCCTGCATATTCCCACAGGCAACGTGTCATGCGCCCCGAACCGTGGCACGGACGGTAAGAAGTGCTTGCAAGCAAGAACTGCCCGTGCGGTAGGCTACGGTCGAATCAATAATCGAAGGAATATTGTTATACCCTGTCAACAAAGATATCTAAACTTGTGGCTAAAAATCGATAAAAGTTGTAGTGACACAAACAGAAACACAAGCAGAAGATTTATGGCGGTTCGAACAGTGTGAAGCGAAAGCAACTGGGTGCAATGAGTTCGCCAAGAATGGGTCATACTGAAGGACCAACCAAGTTTAACTACAATTATTTTACAACACTGTTGTTGTCTGCCGTAGGTGCGAATATTCCTTCGATTGGAGCTCTCTTACCAGGAACCTTAAAAAAGACTCTGCTGCAGGGCTTTAATGAGGGAGTGAAGAAAAGAAAGGAAAAACAGCGCAGAGAATAATGTTTGCCCAACTGCTGTAAAATTAATTTTCTCTTTGCCCTCCTTTGCCGGTGGCGCTTTTGCTTCGCATGGGGCGCTTGCTCGCGGGCAGCCGGGTAATAAATCTTGCCGGGAAAAAGGTTCATCGCGGCGGAGACACGTGCCTCCTGTAATGGCGCTTACACTTGCCAGTGTCGCCAGGCAAATTGGTTCTGGGGTTTTGGGCGCCATCTTTCGGGCATGCTGAATGCTTGCTCCCGGCCCGACGCGTGTGTGTGTGTGCGTGTGTGTTGTGCGCCCGTGGACAAGTAATTTGCGCATGCTGCGAGCATAAATGTACGCGGTATGCCTTCCAGCGACGCGTCCCTTGCCAACAGCATAACCGGCCCGTGGCACAACCATGCGAACTACGAGGAGGACATTTAGAAGAAAAAGAAGAAAAAGAAGAAGAAGAAGAAGAAGACAGTAAGTGTAAGAACACTCCTTCGAGGAAAGCTCCAAAAGAGATATACGAGCGTGAGAGTGATGCGCTCCTCGAGTCCACCTTCCACCTTTCATCCCCTTGCGTGGGGTGGTTTTTGAAGTGCGTCACCCATTACACTGCTCCCATCCCAACACCCACACCTCGCAAACCCCAGTCTCCCACTTTCCTCTGCCTTGCTCTAATGGGTGCTGGGAATAAAATTAACGGTGCAAAAATCAAGCCCCTTAAGGAAAATAATTTTCCCAAGGGGCAGAGTGGAGAAAGAAAAAAAAAAACGCTGTAAAAGGATATATGCGCCACTGGCAAACGAACGTGGTAGGTTAGTATGGTGACCGGCAAACTGTGTAAAGGTGCAGATGAAATTACATCCCTTGCGTTCTAACCGGGAACCCGAACCGGAAGCGCAACCGAACGGAGTAAACATTAATGTTAAAAAATAACAATAAAAACCGGTACTTGTGTGTGTGTGTGCGCGTTTGTGTGTGTGTTGTGTCTGTATGTATATATATATATATATTACTAAACGCAGTTGGGAATGTTCGCTCGCGCTCGCAATATCGTTGACAACACAAAGAAGCGCGGGTTTACTGTTGCGAAAATGGTTGCCGGGTACGAAAACTTTAGCGCATTTTGTTTTTGTTTTGCTCCACCTTTACGCAGAGTCCAATTTCCGGCGCACCAGCAATGGGCGGTAGTGTGGGGTTGTTGTAACAAAGCGAAACATGCCAAACAGAGCGGCCATGTTTGCAGGCGATAAGCCAAGTGTCGGGCGGGTGGTGAAACGAAGTGGTGAAAGGATGGAAGCAATACAGAGAGGAATGGGAGGAAGTAGAATAAGCTGGGAAGGTGGGGGGGGACACGCAAAACGACGAAACAACAAGAGAATAAAAGAGTAAAGTTGAGCAGGAGAAAGGAATTTCGCTCGAATGGGTACAGAAATTAATTAGTAGTCGCTCGGTTACTGCTACCGTGGAAGGAAATTTGGGGTGGGAAAACGGAAAGAGCTGAGCGGGGACTTGCGCTACCATCTACCCATATTCTTCCCTTAATTTCACTCATTGTAAACGGCCAAGAAAAGGAGTTCGGCACCGGAAGAATCTTACGGAGCGAGGAGTGACACGAATGGCAGGGCATCAGTAGTCACTGCTGGGAATGCTGGAGGGAGTTTTACAGCGGGGTATCCCTTTGGCGGGGTTTCCCTTTGAAGCGGTAAGGTGCAGCAGTGTCCAATAACGATGAAGAATGTCTTTTGAACATCTTCGCATCGTTCTAGGGGGACGCGTGCCACAAAGCATCACAGCGCACCAAAAAGCTTCTGTCGCATTGCTTTTGCAGAATGTTGCTTGACAGCAAAGGGGATGGGGTATCTCACGCTCGCGCATTCTCGGGAAGGCTTTTCTTGAAACGGGATCTTTTTGTTTCAACCTCTTCTGTTGAAGAAGATGTTGTTTCCAAGTTGTATCCAGTACGCGATAGATATCGGCAAAGCAGACGAGTATCTTTAGGGTTTGAAAACCGACCACAAAAAAAGCAGTTCGTATTAATCCAGGCTATTTTCGCATTTCAGTATGTGCAGATCTCTAAAAAACCAAGCTGTATGACAAATATCTCTGATTTGGTTTTTTTTTCTTCTTCTTCACCAGGTCGCAATGAATTGATCGCGCGCTACATCAAACTACGCACCGGCAAGACGAGAACTCGGAAGCAGGTCAGCTCGCACATACAAGTATTAGCCAGAAGAAAGTTGCGCGAGTTCCAGGCCAAAATGAAAGTGGTAAGTGATGTTGGGCTCGTAAGGATACTCACTCGAGGAGCACGGGACGACACTGGAGAAAGACGCGTTAACTGAATAGGGGAGATGAAAGAGCGAATGGAGAGGGGTGGGTGAGGCAAGATCCCGCGAGCAAAAAAGAAGTAGAAAGTATCCCCAAACTCACATACACACACACACACATAGTTGTGGTCGTTAGAATATATATCCTTCCATCGTTTGGCAAGTGTTCCGACACGTGTGAGGTACAGGCGATCTACAAACATTCTTCAATTTTTGTTCAATGTCCAATAACACAGGGAGAAAAAGAAAACCAAGACTCACCTTGAATGGATGCCTTATCGTTAGCGTGTTTTTTCTTCTTCTTCTTTTGTACTCTTCTCTCTCTCTCTCTCTGTCTCTCTTTCCTTTTGTTGTGTGCGTGTGTGTATGTTTGCGTGTATGTGTGGACGCACGTACTCGTGCGATGTTGCCTTTTATCAACCCGTCCCCGTCCTAGGATCACCCGCTGATGGGTGTGAAGGAGAAAGTCTTCCCGACGAACATGACCGGCATGAGCAGTGCCCAGATCGTGACGATGGCCGCAGCGAAAGGTCGCCTTCCCCTAGTCAATCCTTCCTACCAACACCACCACCACCACCACCACCACCATTTTCCGTACCACCATCACCATCCTAGTGCTGCTGGTGTAAGCGTACCACTCTATCTCACTATTTCTTTTTCTATCGCAAACGGTTCGCTCTGTTTGTCTCCGCTCTGCTTGTCATTTACACTGGTTTGCTTTGGAGTTGCGCTGGCTTGTTTGCCGACACTAACGCTCTCTCTATCTCTCTCTGTTTGCGTGTGCGGCTCTGTGTGGCTACTAATGTAGAAACGGCTTGTGAGTGGAATTTTCAACGAGGGACACTGCTGGCTCCCCAGTTGCAACCATGTAGTGTCTAGGAGACTCTGCCTAGCTTAACTCGAATGTCTAGCCTGGCAAAAAAAGGGATGCATAGAAGCATTGCTAGTGCATTGCGTAAACCAGCCGTTCTAATCACAAAGACACACGTCGAGTACGTCGAGAGTTTCGTAAAGGTCTTAAGGACATGCTCATGCCACTGATCGATTGATTACGATACTATACAATTGACTCTGCTCTTCTATTGTCCTTGTCCATAAACCAACGCTCTGACAGTGTGCCATCGTTTCATGCCAGCAATTATGTACGCATGAGTTCGCTTGCCTACTTCATAAAGATAGCTTCAGCTTCAGATGCCCCGAAAAACATTAAAGTCCCGCTCCACGAACGTTTCACGTAACTTCCATTAACTAATGTTGGGGCTTTTGTTTACGTTCATCCTTCCACATCGCCACGATGCAGCAATTCTGGCAACCGGGATTGCAACCGAGCACTTCCCAAGATGTGAAACCATTTGCCCAGCCCGGTTACCCTATGAAGACCGCCACCGCCGTCTCGGAAGGTGCCCTGCAGCCCACACACCCATGGGAGGGACGCGCCATTGCAACGCACAAGTTCCGGCTGGTTGAGTACAGCGCCTTCCTGGAATTGCGTGCCGAAGAAACCGTAAGTACACGCCACCAACACCGTCAGCTGTTTAGCGTCGTTGATTAACGTTGCTGTATCCTTCTTCGCGTTGCACAGTATCACAAGCACCTGTTCGTCCACATAGCGGACACGCCGGCCAACCCGCTGTTGGAATCGGTAGAGGTGAAAGAAATTTACGACAAGTTCCCACAGAAGTCCGGCGGCTTGAAGGAGCTGTACGAGAAGGGTCCGAGCAATGCGTTCTTCCTCGTAAAGTTCTGGGCGGATCTCAACACAAACATCGCGAACGATGCGGGCGCTTTCTACGGAGTCAGCAGTCAGTAAGTAGTCGCGCAGGGTGCTGGGTCGTGTACATCTAGCTAACTCGTTCCATTCTTCCGCAGCTACGAAAGTAACGACAATATGGTGATTACCTGCTCGACAAAGGTTTGCTCCTTCGGGAAGCAGGTGGTGGAGAAGGTTGAAACGGAATACTCCCGCATCGAGAACGGTCGCTACGTGTACCGGATCAGTCGGTCACCGATGTGCGACTACATGATTAACTTCATCAACAAGCTGAAGCACCTGCCGGAGAAGTACATGATGAACAGTGTGCTGGAGAACTTCACCATCCTCCAGGTGCGTCGATTGCATTCTTGATTTTCTTCGTTTTTCGTCAACAACCTTACCAATCGTCCCTGCACCTTTCTCCTCGTAGGTCATATCCAACAAAGACACAGACGAGACGCTACTGTGCGTGGCGTTCGTGTTCGAGGTGTCAACTTCCGAGCACGGTGCGCAGCATCACATCTACCGTCTGGTAAAGGAATAGCAAGAAATCAACAATCACCGCGCGCACCATAGACTAGATAACACTAGCGACAGCATTATCCTAAGCAATCCGAACATTCTGGCCAGCGGCGACTACGGCAATACCATCCACCACAATAACAACAACAGCAGCGATGGTAACAACAACAGCACCGCCAGCTTAAACCGCGAACGTCCCGCAACGAACGCGTCCGACCACACCAATCAAGACCATCCTTCGCAGCACCTACAACTACCACCGGTGGACCTTCCCAGCTGTCTGGTAGTCGAGCAAGGGGCCGGTGAGCTAGCAGCATTAATACCGCCCCACCGGCAATCAACTTCGTCCCATCAACCGCATGGCGGGGAGCTACCGTTGGAAGCACTACCCGCGCCCCCTTCTACCGTTACATCTTCTACCGGTGGTGATGGTGGCAAACCGGAGCGGCCGGAAATAACGCCATTACTCACCGGTACCCAGCAACAACGACACCAGTCGGTCAAGCAGGAGTATCTGGGCATGGACTCTGAGTACAGAACGGTAGCAACGCTAGAGGCGGATGCGAAAAGTGCATCGCAGCTGTTACTGCACCGTCCCATGCATCAGCTGCTGCGCGACTGAACGAATCGAACAGCTACGAAGGTGTTTGCGGAAGTGTAGACTGGGTTAGACAGCGCACATTAGCTAGCCGGGGCGTGTGCGCAAGGATAGAAAACAAAATTACATTAAGTGGAAAAAGAAACAACAGTGCCTATAAAAAACCGTAATGGATGTGAGGGTGTGTAATGTAGGGAAGCGTGATCACTAGGTATCAAGCAAGCATGATATGAAATATAACACACAAGACACACACACACACACACCAACCCTATAAAAAACAACAACAAATGAAACAGCCTGCAATTATGTTTACTATTGGTAGTAACACTACTAGTCTACCCGTGACACTTGCCGGATTAATGTAGGATATGCACCAAAACTTCTTCTATCCAAAAGCCAGTATCCTGTTACTACCTTTTCTGTATCTTGAAAGCCACGGAAATTCATTTCTTTTTTGTATTTGGCTTATTGATAATTTGGTCCAACACTGCAGCAAAAACAATTACACCTGCTAGATGTTAGTATTATTAGTTGTAATGGAAGCGGTAAACCTTCCTCTGTGTGTGTGTGTGCGCGCGCTACAGATGCTGTGTCAGAATGGAACGATCGAGCCATATATCATAGAGCCTTGTGCATTACTCATTTGCAAGAACAGGCTATGTGTGTAATATAGCTGCTAGAGTTTATTAGTTGCCACAGTACAAAACAAAACACGAGCGTTCGCTGTGCGCACTGTTCGATACATTTATCTCCGCCATGTGCGTATACGTATGTGTGTGTGTGTGTGTGTGTTGGTTTGTGAAGCGATTACTATTGTGCCGTTTGATTTTCGGCCCGAAAATACACGGAACCATTTTGCCGTGAAGCGTTTACACCAAATGGTTTTGTTTTCACTTTCGCACACATATGCGCGCGCGCATTCACAAACTTCTGTGTCAGTAATTTGCAACTGATTACACACAGATCTAGCAAAAGGAAATCACCGGCAATGGTCTGATAGGGGGCACACAATATTTGACAAGAACAAGGATAAATTGCCTCGAAAGAGGCGAGCGAGTAACATATGTAAATAATTTCCCACCCTTTACACCTATCCTTTCTTTTTTCGTCTATCACTTTGATTGGATCTGTTTGAGATTAGAATTTCGTTAAGTTTGGGCTAGGCGTCCCGCTAGAAACATCAAACGAATGGTGTACTCGACCAGCACCAAGACTAACGGTCGTCGGGTGTTTAGTCCAAAACTAGTTTTATGAAAATTTTATACTTTATACCTACCAGCAGATGAAGCGATATGTCCATCTGTGGGCCTCATTATAGATGGAGAGGTGTGGTGGTTGCTTTACGCACAGTTTTGCGAAAAGCGTTCGAAATGATTATAAAAACTTAATAGCGCGGAACTGCACGAATGATAGCAGTATCCATGCGTCGCCATGTTGTTGCGTAGTAAACGGTATACAAAATTAAGCGAGAAGGTGTTATTGAGAGGAGAAGCAACGTAAAGTGTCCATACGCACCTTTGGAATGAGAAGGAACATTACACGTCAAAGTTTATATTAGTTCATGTACAAAAACGAAGAATTATAATGCTTGCGAGCACACACACACGAAATATCAGAAATCAATGTTAAGTTTCTTCCTTCTTTTTTTTTTATATTCAACTCCTAGTACGATAAACTACGCAGTACCGAATCCATGGATTATAGTGATGAAAGCACATGGTTAAGAGCCATCATCAATTCACTTCCACGTACTGCCACCTAAGTTGGCCACCTAAGTTGGCAGTACAGGAACAGTAAGGGTACGCTATCGAAATGAGGAGTTTTTCCAGTAGATTTCTGTGCTCCTTTTTTTAAAAAAAGAAAAAATACGTATAACCAACAAAAACGCGAAAGCGCGTAACATTCGCTATTGTGTTTGTGCGATAGGTTACGATCGATATTGCGTACATGTTTCTTCCGCAAACTTATTATAATTTATTGTAACTCTTAACCGTAGGTATAGGTGAAAGCAACCACAGTGTTAATTTCTATTTTGATTGTCCGTTGTTCGAAACAAAGCAATGCGCATTACTGAAACAACATTACACAACAGAACACGTACATAAACCACAAGCAGAGTCCGTTTAGGATAGATATTAATGAATTTATCATCTGACACGACTGTGAGACAGAGTATTGAAAACGCTGGAATGGAGGATGAGACGTGCGATGAGAAGAGGCACAAAAAGAGTGTGGCAAGCAATCGGTAGTGAAAAGGAATGTGTATGTTTACTAATCAGCCAACCCAATAATGCATATATTTAAAAAGGAAACGAAACGAAATCACAATAGCAAAGTTGCTTTGGCAAAAAGCAAACAGAAGAAAACAAACAAGCAAGCAAATAAACAGACACAACTTACGATAAGAAAAAAAAAAGAGCGTGTGTAGGGCAATGTATAAATATTTCTTCGCTGTAGTGCGTGTGTGCGTGTGGTAAAATATAGGAAATAGGAAAGCGGAAGTGAGAAGGTGGGAGCAATTTTGCAGCAGCCATTGTTTTTTTTTTTTCATATAATTATGTTTTTTGTTTTATGTAAAGTACATCAATCAAAAATAATTCGTTTTGATCTCCCTTAGTAAGTCATTCAAGAATTTAATAATTAATTGTAAACAAGAACACAGCGGATAATACGGACGGTAGGAGACGATTCTATTAAGCATATGTCCATATGGATTATTATCTTCTTTTTTTTTGTGTGTGTGCTACCAATCATGAAAGACTTTTGAGCACTTTCCCGGCAATGAGTGATGGATTTTGAGTTTGTTTTCTTTGATTGGTTTATAATTTTTGCTTTGTTCGTCTGCATAAAACCAAAAACAAACGTTACAAAATAGCTATCTTCAAGTGAAACTTCTGTGTATCAACCAATAGTTTGCGGTCTTCTGTGAAAACCGTGCAATCGTTCAAAAACAACAGCAAAAGTTGCTTCAAACTATATCAACAGCCACAACGCTTTCATAAACGACAACCGGCAAATATTAATGAACATCCAGAGAGAAAAAAAATGTCATTAAAACAATTAACTCCCAACCTTGGTACTGTGAAGCTAAACGATGTGGAGCTAAAGTTCCGCCAGTCGCTCGTTTACTTTATCTTTTTGTTTGTTTTTTTTTTTTTATATTGCAAGATAGCAATCAATTCCTACTTTTGTGGTTTACCCAGAGCGCTGATTGGGCAGTAGTAGTTGGGGTGTATGTTTAGCCACATTATCCCTTTCGCTAGACGAATATGCAGCATTCAACTGTAAATAGTTTTGTTTCGTTTCGCTGCCGGTCTCGACTTTGTCGGACCCCGGGGCGATATCTACCGAGCGAAATGGCGCAATGTGTGCGTTCCTGCGTGTCGTGTGGAAGAATTAAGGCGACAAAAAATGAAAGAGATCATGAGGAAAACAATAGCATTCTAGTGCAGGCTCAGATGCTTCTGAGCAAGCGAGGTTAGGTTGCAGGTTGCAGGTAGGCAGCAAACGTTTTAGCTAAAGGAGGAAAAGAATACAAAAGGAATTAATATACCACGTAAGGCTCTAAGTGTAAAATGCGAGAAAACATATGCACTCGCGCGTATGAAGTTAGTAGCAATGAGGAAACTATTAAAACTCTACTAAAATAAAGCTAAATGTGTAAGTTGAGACAGCAAACATTTGCTCAACGAAAACGAGGGGCATCGCGTGGGCTGCAGACGGAGGGAAGGGAATTGTCCAACAGTGTTTGGCCTGGGTAGCCCGAAGCCAACCAAAATGCGATGAGCAACGATGAGTGTGTGACGAATGTGTGCAACGGAGGAGCACACGGAAATAACGAGATTCGCATCGTGACGTTTGATTTAGCATATGGATACAAAATCGTAACCGCTCACACACGCGCAATCACATTTAAGTTTTCTTTTGTAATAATAGCAATACGACTTTTTGGTTTTGTTTTTTTTTTTTTAATTTGCCCCTGTTCATCAGTGTCCTGGTTGACCGATCGACCAGTTGTGTCCTTTATGTATAACATTACGAACTAAATTTCAAAAAGCAAAACCAGCATAGGTGTGTACTTTTAATGGACTATCGGTCGGTTGATGTCACTTTCTAAAAGAATTGGCATTCAACATGCGTGTGTGCGTGTGCGTAAAACTGTTGCTGCTCGACAGTAAAAACCGTCGTTTTAAGATATGTCTTTTTTCTTCTCTTCTTCCTGGTTACGATTAAAGTCCCCCTCCATTAATCAATACGCCATAACCAATGCGAAATAGGGATTATTTCTCACTCGATCGGTCCTGTGCATAAAACGCAAAGCAAACGTATTACAGCCCGTGTAATGTGACAGTAACTATCATAACCAAATGCTCCACAACATGGCACACATCCACAGTTTTTTTTTCTCTTCTCACTGGTGACCGGCAGCTTGTGAGCTACTAATTTACATTGTAGGTTTAGGCTTAACACTCCCTCACCAGGACCACTAGGGTAAGGATGGACAAGTCGCTGGTTTTATTCAAACAACCACACGGTGTATATTGTTGAAGCAAAGCATGCAATAGACAAAGCATAACAATAATGAGATCGTCCATACGAGCGTGTCCTGATCGTACTACAATGGAACCATTCAATCTTCTCCAGTAAAAGCTTTGCCAGAACGTTTACAATGAAGTTCCCGACCAACAATAGACACTTTCATAACCGCAACATGGCAACCAGTCCCTTTTGTAACATCCGCCACCCTAGTGGGTGGGAAAGCAGGAGGTACCGTATTTCGTTCTTGTGTGTACGTATAACAAAAAAAAAACAAACAAACAGAAACAAAACAAATAGGATTAAAGAAACAGCTACACCACCCACACAGTACCCATTTAACCAACACATAGTCAGCAGTGTATACTACTGCGAAAGATGTAAATCGTTCAACCGTTTTACGTAAGTTACACAAGTAAGAGCATACGCATTCAAACGAGCATTACATATTTGAGAGAAAAAAAGATCATCGTACGCTCACACACACACACACATACATACATACACACACACATTCACTCACAAAATTACAGAAAGACTTTACAAAAGCACCATTTTTTTTGTAATCGGTAAGGCAGGTTACACTACTGGTAGGCAAATGGGCAGCGACGATGAATAGCGAAAAGTAAGAGCGAGAGAGAGAAAGAGAGAAAGAAAGAGAGAGAAAGAAAGAGAGAGAGAGAGAGAAAGAGAGAGAGCGCGAAATAGAAAGAGAGAAGAGAGAAAGAAAACAGAAAAGCGATATTGGTGAGAATTAAAGTTTAAATTTTAACAGTTAAGTAAAACAAATGCGAAAATCCAATGGAAAAAAGGCAAATAAAAGTTGATAAATCCAAGCGCGTGTTGCCGGCGTTCGTTTGTGCATCGATTGTGCGTTTTGAGAACACGTGACTGCACCAAAATACAGATGAGTTCCTGTCGTGTAAAATCAATAATATACAAACCATCGCATTATAGTGAGTGCGATTCTTTTGTAAATTTTATGCATATATATGCAGTATTGAGCTGCATTGGCATTGGATACGGTATAGTTGAGATTTCAACATGGTGGAAAACATGCAAAACCGAAAGATCCTTTACATAAATAAACACTAAAAAAGTGTAACCTTGTAAATGTCACCAAGCAGATGCGGTATTGTCAACTGCTAACTATAGTTCGATGAGTGACCGTTTAAACAGCCCAAAGAAACAGCATAATATCAGTGGGTTTGTGGGTACTCTACTGTCCGATAAGCACACACAACGTCCAATCTGCCGGCGGAATATACGATAACACTTTCTTGAAGCGTCCGCTGCAAGACAACATCACACTACTGTCGACCTTCGGTACTACAGTGATTCCCCAAAAGCCCGCCACATACCGTAAACATGCATTTTAAAAACAGCTACTTCCACCGATTAACGCAAGAGTGCGCTCGACGCAAACGTCAACATCGTTACATGCAAGCGTATATATTTGCTTGCAGTGCGTGCAAAGTCTATTGTCTTTGCAAGCCCAGCTTCTTTTGTTCGCTCGTCGCCTATTGCATTCTGGCGCTGTTCAATACACCGAATGCGCAACGAAACAAAAGCGACTGATTAGATTAGGCAACAACACATCTATCATCGATTGTGAGCGATCTTCTGTGTTAGCGGTGGCAACGGTAGGTTTCTGCCGGATCGCTCTAGTGGTCATAAATCGTTTGCATTTCGAGTGGGCAAAAGCTTAAATACGAGTGGCTGATAAAGGGCGACAGCAGCACAAACAGGCACTGCGGCACAGTCAGCGACCCAGCCTTTCGGAAGAAGCTTGCCATTTGGTGTGAAAGAAGCTTGCGTCCGGGTCGTGACCGTATTGCACTTGTTTCGTTTTAGCAAACGAAAATCATCTCCTCTCTGGTAAGGATGGGCAAGCGGAACCTTTTCTTGATGTCATCCTCGGCGGTGCATGGATTCGGCTATCTGGAACATGCTCAGACGGATATGACAAGCTTTCTCAAGAGGTAAGTTGCTTGATTCGTTTCGCAACTATGTTCACACAACTACGGATTGATCGTTTTAGCAATAGCGTACAGCAGGTGTTGTTCATCCCTTACGCCCTAACCGATTACGATGGTTACACCGAACGGGTCGGCAGTGTACTAAAGCGATGGGGCTTCTCCTGCACTGGCATTCACACCTTTGCCGACCCGGTTGTGGCAGTGAAGAACGCTGAAGCCATCTACATCGGTGGTGGCAATACGTTCCTGCTTCTTCGCACACTGTACGAAAAGCAGGTGGTCGAAGCAATCCGCGACCGGGTACTGAAGCACGGCGTCCCCTACGTTGGCAGTTCCGCCGGAACGAATGTGGCAACGCGTAGCATCCACACGACGAACGATATGCCGATCGTACACACGCCAACCTTCGATGCACTTGCGCTCGTACCGTTCAACATCAATCCACACTACATCGATCCGGATGTTAGTGGCAAACACATGGGTGAAACGCGCCCGGAGCGTATTAAGCAGTTCCACGAGCTGAACGATGCGCCAGTGCTGGGACTGCGTGAAGGTACGACACTGTTCGTGAACGGGGACAACGCAACGTTGATAGGACCACCGACGGAAACACCGGGCACCTCTTACGATGCGCGGCTATTCCGCAAAGATCAGGAATCGGTCGAGTATGCACCATTGAGTAATTTAAGCTTCCTGCTTAAGGAACAAGCCTAACCTAAGCGAGGTTTGGCAAAAAAAATGCATGCACTGCCACTGATCGGGCCTTAAAAAGATGAATAATTGTTGTTATTTTGAGAAAAAAAAAATGTAGCCATAAGGCTCAATTGTCTTGTCAATAATAAAGCTTAATAATGAAATATACGTAGATATACAAAAAGTAAAGCATGCCTTGTTGCAGTTCAGTTTTTTTTTTGCTATGCTTGTTATGCTTATGTTGTGATTGAAGGGAACAGTAACATAAACCCCTACACCGGTATAAAATTTGAAAACATTTGAAAAATCATGACCGTAGGATCGACCACTGTTTCGACAACATCCGACAAGCGAAAGCTGGCAACCCTGTTTGGATGTATTTTGACGTTCGTCGCAACCGGCAACCGCATGGTGTACGTAAACACTTGCAATTGAAGGTGTTTAAAATTATTTCAAAGTACATTTTGCGGCGGTCGATCGTGCTGTACTGCTGCGGTTAACCTGCTTTCAAATAGTGACGAAAAGCTACGTGTCAATCATTCCGGCACTAATATCAATCAACCAATAGCATGCAACAGGACGAGGTAGGTTAACATTAATAGCTTGCATCGTCAAGCACGTGCGTCGCTAAAACTGTCCATTCTTCGTTTCCCACAAAGATTACCTGGAGCATCATCAGCAAACAGTTCTGTTCGTTCCAAGTAAAGACACAAACGCAAAACTTTTGCCGAAATGAGTACAACCTTACCGGGTTCTGTTCGCGAAGGTCTTGCCCGATCGCAAACAGTCAGTATGCGACGGTGCGGGAGGAGAAAGGGATTATCTATCTGTACATGAAGACGGCGGAACGGAATGCGTTCCCGTCCAAGCACTGGGAAAAGGTGAAGCTGTCCCGCAACTTCGACAAGGCGGTCTACCAGATAAAGGAGAATCTGCTGTTTTGGGACAGATGGGTGCAAAACAAATGCAAGCAGCGATTCGTGAAGATCACCCAGTATCTGATACGGATGCGAAAGCTGAAGCTGCGTCGGCAGAAGATGCTGGTACCGTTGGCGACGAAGGTCGAGCGGCGGGAACGTCGCCGGGAGGAAAAAGCCCTTGTGGCGGCTCGTATCGATAATGCAATCCAGAAAGAGCTGATGGAACGGTTAAAGATGGGAATGTACGAGGATATTTACAACTTCCCGCAAACTGCGTTCGATCGTGCGCTCGACGCAGAAGAAGTAGAAGAGGACGAAGCGGAAGACGAGGAGGAGCGTGAGATGGAGGAGGAGGAGGAAGAGTATCGGGAGCAGGAGAAGATCAGTCGCGTGAGTGAAGGTATGCGGCGCGAACTGGAGATGGCGGATGAGTTTATCGAGGGCGATACGGACGACGATCAGGACTCGGATGCGGAAAGTGAATCGGGCGTGAGAGAACACGTCGAGGTGGACAGTGACTTTGAGTCCGACGAGGGATCGGATATGGAGGTAAGTTTTCATTTTCCGTTGCTAAGCGATTATGATATTAATGCTTGTAACATGCACATCACGTCTGCACGGGTTGCTTGTAGTGAATTATATACAATTTTCTTCAAGTACGATATTGCAAAAGCATCAACGCATTTTAAGCAGTACAATAAGAAAATATGAGGGATTGAGTTTAGAAATCAGGATAGAATGACTGCAAGTGTAGCTCGATCCAAACGTTGCACGTTCAAAAGGCTATAATGGACTGAAATTTTTGGCGAACAATCTCCAACCTTTTTTGTTTTTTAATGCGGTCCATGTATTGTTTTTAATTATGCTACCAACAAAAATAGAAAACGGAAAACGTAAAGGAAAGGATTGACATGCCGATCCTGACGTTAGAAGGATTTCATAAACTTGAAAAGATGAACTTTAAAATTCCTTGAACCGGATACTCTTGCACGGATAAAATGCACGGTTCGCGCCATACCTCATATAGCGTCGTTCGGAGACTGAGACGCTTCTTGACGTAACGCGGTCTGCATTCTATTCTAGCCGCAGGGGGTGTGTTGTTGCACCTGTTTGGCTCAGTATGCGAAGGTGCAGCAAACGTAACGCGTGACGCGATATTAGCTGATCGTTCGTCATGTTTCGCTGCCGGCAGGGCCTGTTCGTTCGCAGCTCGCGCGTGTGTGCTGTAACACATGGGCTGCTGCGGTGGCACAACAGGTAAATCACAGCAGCAACAGCATGAGGCGAAGCAATGCGAACCGCGGGATCGTTGTAGCAGTCGCACCACGCTACCCGTGTCCGGCGGTACTAGTGCGCTTCCTGTTCTCGATTTAATCTCGCTATCGAAACATTCTCGTGTCGTGTACTGTGTGTGTGTGTTTTTGTTATTCTGTTAATGTGGGTTATTAACTTTAAATGCAAACAATAAATTCCTTGCATAGGCCAACTCGTAAGAAATGTTTTAATCTTCCCAACAAATGGGCTACGAACGGCAAGTACGACGAAACGACGTCCCGTTTACTGACGTACCAACAGTTGAAATAAAGTGCATTTGGGTGGAAGCGTTATTGAAAATCTCCTGCGCGCTTGTTTTGTGTACACATTTCGAGAGGGAAACGATATTGCAAAGCTTGTTTGTATTTTTTTTTTAACTTCGGTGTTCATTCCTCTCAACGTGGAAGTGTCTCATTACAACGTGTATCTCAAAGATTAGCCCCTTCTATCTCGTTTACTCATTGTCACATTACCATTACCAGCGAGGCGTGACTGGTTTTGTTTTCCCTTGAACTTATCCGTCCCTCGCTCGGGACGAGGCAGGAAGGTTTTTGTGTTAATAGTAAAGAATTGCAATAGAAAAAAGATACCTTTTTTTAAAGTTAATCGTGATAACAGGTGTGCGTGTGTGTGTGTGTGTGTGTGTGTGTCGGTGTGATTGCAGCATCACCACCTACACGTTTGGCAGTCGTTTACATCTTGTGAGTAATAATTTGTGATAAACCAGTTAATTGGTAGTTTAAGTTGTGACAAGGCGACGGTAAATCAATTAAAATAATTACTATTTTGTAGAGGTGTATGAATTAGTACAAAACTATGGTCAGTCAACAGGCATTTGTAATAGCGATTAAATCATCACTAATGTTCGAGATGCTCTTCGGAGTATAATATCCGTATTGCATCTGTTTCTGTGTATGTGTGTGTGTTTGTTCCAGAACGTCTGCAGCAATTATTTTTATGGCGATATTAGCGATTCCGGGGTTACCATCTGCTGATCCTTGACTTCCGTTTGTGATCATAAAATCAATCATTCACATGGTGCTAATTCACAGCGACAACAGCCCGTAAACGATAGGGTCAGCGCAGTTGCACTAAAAGTTTATGTAGAAAAGGTTTAATTATATCTTTTAATTCTTCTAATCATCTTTGACGATGTTATGCAAGTGCCTGGATTGCTCCTAGCAGCATCCCTGCAAACAACCTTGGAAGATGCTTTCGAATTGTGCACCAGTTGTGGCGGCTTTTCCCGGTAACCGTGCGCTGCAAACAGAAACATTTACCACCTCGCACGCACCACTGTCCGACCATGACCATGGCGATTCATGTTATGTATTTATTTTTCCATGCCCGCATATCGTTACCGAGCAGCAACGGGCGAGTTTGTTGTTGTCTGCTTCTTCCTTTTTTTTTCACCATTTCTGCTCGCTCGCTTCCCCACGTGGTGCTTCGGTACCGGTTTTCCGGCCGTTTCGTGGTGTACACTTCCTTGAAAACTGCTTGTTTCGCAGTTGTGCAAATGGATCGGTGCCACTCTCATTAGTACCTTCCAGCGAAGTTCAAGACCAACATGTGCGCGCTGTATGCGCTCGTGTATAGGGAAGGTGGGGAGGGGGGGGGGGAGGGTTGGTGGGTGTGAGGGGGCTTCGGTAGCAAAGCCCGACCAGTTGTGTGGCGTACGAGACCGCCAGGCAGACCAGCGGCACCATGCACGGTGTGTGCAGTGGAGCGTTTTCTTTTTGCCATCTTCCGTCGGCTTCTCAGAGCTTTGTGCCATGCTGGACATTAGCTTGGGAAGCGATGGGTATATTACCCAGCGGTCTACCCTTGCACGTTTATTGTGCTGAGATGGATGGTTACGGCTTTTTGGGCAGTAGTAATTGATCATAGGCTGTTGGTATTGTATGCTTTATGGATCGCTATGCTGACGATCAGTGACAAACAGCGACTCACACTCCCATAAAACAGTTGCTCTCATGCGTTTCTTTGCGAAAAGATGTTGTGCGGCCGGCGAGCATCCCACCACTCAATACTAAAAATAAAGTAAATCCTTTTGTACACACTCCAAGGCTTGTCGAGCACAAATAGCGTCACACAGCTGGGTACACCCACTTCTATTGTAAAATTGCATGCGAATCGCAAAAATATATGCATATTTTAAACTGTAACAGCACGTTTCGTCCGGCAAAGTCAGTCCGGCGTTAGATTACAAAATGCTAGATTTAAAGATAAATGCAATTGCGGGCGGTCACTGCGGTCCTCTAACTAGTAAAGATGTCATTGCGATATTGAAGGATAAATAGAGCACATCTGCTCGGTTTGGTTAAACCATATACCTAGCACGTGAGTGTCACATGCACTGTAGCGTTGCACGTGTCCGTTTAGCGCAAGTATACTTCCCCTCTGTGCGATTCACTTCCTCTGAGTGGAGGTAAAATGCTCTTTTAGCCTGCATTACTGTGCCACTGTGATGACTGTGCGCTGAAACTTGCAATTCCAGTTTCACTTACGATCGGCGCAACTTCGCCCACCCGTATATGCGTCAATGTTTACTACTGCCAACTCATCACAGCCCGTACGCTAGCATTATTAGGCCGTAAAGAATTAGTTGTTGTGTAGATAAACATATCAAAACATTCCTTCCTAACAAAACGCTTTTCCGCTTTTCCAGGACTATGTGCCGAACGTGTCCCTGCGGCCCCCGAAATCTGACGACGAGGAAGCCACACCCGCCGCACCATCGACACCCGTAGAAGCACCGTCGGCGAAGAAGAAGTCGCGTAAGATCCGCAAACCGAAGCTCGAGCTCGAGTATGAAGTGGAAGCTGAACCATCGGCGAGGCGTCGCATACATCAGTGAGGTGGGTTTGTGGGCCGAATCGGTAGTTGCAACAGGCGGAAGGCGTTCGTTTCATTGCTTCTTTTCCTCTCCTACATATTTTTATGCTTTTATTATTTTTTTTTCCTTCATTGAGCGATGCCAACTACAAAACGCATTAGGGATGTAGCTTTTAAGTAAATTGAGCTAATCATTCGTAAGCATACAGTTGGGAATGGGAATATTCGAATGTGGATTTATATCTGTAAAGTTTATAATTTGCTATTGTACTCTGTTGTCTATCGCGTATTGCAACCATATGTTAGTCGCTTTACGCACAGCCTCAGCACTAAATACTGTAACCTCCATTTCAGACTTCTCATTCCACGCTGTTCGAGGAAAAAACAGAATTAAAGAAATTGTACCGTGTCATTCAGAAATGAATATTGTTTTTGCATCATTTGTGTGTCATTAACGTTTACAGCAAGCATGCTGATATGAAGCTTCTAATGGTCTTCTAAAGTAAATAATTACCACCTAGCTGGTACCGACGGGGCATTCCTTTTATGGTAGAATTCATAAAAAAAAACCCTCGCTTCCACGCAAGTTTGTCAACGTCATTCGATAGGTGCGTTCGCCTTTCGGCGGTTCAGTTGTCTTCAATTCGGCAAACCGGTTCTTCCGGTTAATATCCGCGTGTTATGCGCCAAATCAAGCAAATAACGATAGCGCTTGCGAATATGAAACCGGCTCGCAGATTTTCATGTTATGAATATTTTGCCAGTGGTTAAATATAGCAGGTTGTTAAGGAAAGAAAAAATGGAAAGAATACAATTGCTCGTCTTATACAAAACGCGTTTCTAATCCTTACGTTCTCCTGTTGCTAAATGAAAGCAAATCAAACAAATCAAAAAAAAATCAATAACCGATGTTGTTAGTTAATGCATTAGATAGATGCATTGTTTCGTTTTTCATAATTGGTCTCCTGCTTTGGTAATACTGAATACTAGTTCGGAGTTATGTTTGGTCAAACCTAATTACCGAAACACAAGAATATGTTAGTGCTTGAACATTCTCGAAAGGATCATACGGGTAAAGAATCTACAAACATGAAAAGCTATGCGGACCCAATGAAAAGCTATGCGGACGGTTGTGATTAGGGATTCTGGATAAAGCTACGACGAAAAAGAAACATTAATTGTCTTTCAAAAATAATTGTGTTTATAGTTAGGCTACTCGTGTCGCCATCGACGGGGAGACAATCATTGCTAAGAGACCGGCAGGGAAAGAGCCAGAACATTTGTGCATCACAAAATAAACATTTTAATGATGTTATTTTTCATCGGTACACCGACCCACACATACCTATGCTTCTTGCAGAGCGAAGTTTGTTTATCGTGTCATTAAAAAGTGCCGCAATCGATTGAAGAACGTAGATAGTTATTGATTGCTGTGGAAAATATTTCGATTGCAAAGCTGATTAACAATGGCACATTGTTCCTGATAACTTTTCAAACAATATATGGAGCATTCCTATTGTTTGGATGCTCTGCAAATAGTTTGACACTGCACATCAGAGTGAGTGACAACCGATATGGACTGCGCCCTCTAGCGGAAAAGTTGGAATACAGAACGTTAAACTACAAGTTGGCCGTTTGGAAACAATAGCAACCCATAGTCGAAGTGGGGAAATTTCCATTCATGTTTTCTTTCACTAAAACAGTCGATTTGTCTGTTTCAGGGTCTTTTATAGTCCCTCTCATTGGTTTATTATTGGTTTATTATCCTCATAATACATGTTTTAAAGGATTAAAATACTTGTAGCAAGCCGTGTGTTAAACCATGTGTGCCTTGGTATTTGACTTTTCCAATCAGGCATGCTATTTAATCCTAAATGTTTTGGAGAACATAACAATGCGCTGCTGGTATATCCTTACAGAACGTACGTTTGGTACACACAGATGTTCTATTTTAACTCAAATATAACAAAAATGTCTATCTTAGCCCCGTAGCACGGTCTGACTAGCCGGCTACGTGGTAAAAATTAGTCTAATACGGCCAGGTCCGTTCTAACATAATACCAAAAAATTTCTGTATTCCAAAACAAATCTTAGTTTTAAGCGGACCATAGTTTGATGGATGTGTTGTGTGGTAACATTCGAATGTAAATTGTTACATGAAAACCTTGCTATCTAGATGTATCTATTGCTGAGCTAGCTCTAGTGCATCTGGGCGTTCTAGCATAGTCAGTAATTGCACAAACCTAGCATAAGCTACATAATAAAAAAGTAAAAATTCACCGAATCTGGTGGAATATGAGAAATAATTATAATGCTATGTGGAATTCGTTTTTTGCTTCTCAGCAGCCTGTTTCAACATGATGAAGACATTGTTTTTGATCCACGTCTTGTCGCGTGGCCTGTAGCATTTGGTATCTTCCTGGTATGTGAGGCAGATAAGATCTGGAATCTGAGATGGAAAGCAGAAAATAGCTAGGTTAGTTTTGAAACACTCGAAAGTATTACAATTGTTATCTCATCGATGAATTCGAAATGCTGGCTACAGTCGTAACTAACAACTGACAACTATGGGTTGCATACCTTCAAATGGCACTCAATGATCTTGCATTTAACATCCAGACACTGAGGCCGAGATATGCACTCGGCTGAAGCAGCAAGAAGGTATGCGCCATTATAGAGAACGATTTTTCGATCGAGTTTCGATCGGGAAACTAGATTTAACTAAAACGTTAAACAAACATCAATGCCTTATAAAACAAACGTCGGATGTCGGAACGCCGTGAATTTCAACGTAAAAATCCTTACGATGTTACATCAATACAATACGTCTCGTAAAAAAGCGCCGGTTCGATGAAAAAACACAGTAAAAACAGAAAAAACCTTGAGATTTTGTATCCAAACGAGCGTCAGATAATTATTCTACAACGACCTGAAATCTGGGTAAAAGATTTTTGTAGTCCCCCCCCAAAGGTGTCGCTGCTACCCTGGGCAAACATTGCACACTGGTAGGTCTACTGGTCATACGATGGTAAAAAAATAAAATGTAAGTGATTTATTTACATTTGGATTTATGCTTTCCTGATTGTTTGTTTAACATAGTATTTTAATTAAAACTGTGCATGATTGTATGAAAAATATTTTTTATGTATATAATTATTAGAGGAGTGTAAAGTAATACTTGTATTATACTAAAAATATTAAAACAACTAAAAAAGCAAAAAATAAATAATTTTAATTCTTTAAAACCATTTAATCAACAAACATAGATTAAGATCACTATGAAATATTAGTTTTAATTAGTTTAAGATAGTAAAATATTTTTTTACGCCATTATATAAATATCT
>CM032179.1:8649660-8670871 GCA_018908115.1 Anopheles rivulorum
AAGTTTTACTATCACCATTCGCATATCGGCTCTCGACGCTTGCAACTTAGATTTCTTCTACTTTCTCCTTTCCCTTTCCACCCGAGAAAGAATGATCATTATTTCCACCCGGTTAATGAAGGGAAGTAAGGGATAAAGGGTAGGGAATGAGGAGGAGAGGAGAGCGGGAATTGCCACGAGACAAAACGCGAAAAGATCGAGTAGAAACGATTCACATCGATCTATACCGGCTCCCTGTTACAAACACACCGTTGGCGTACCTGGCGATGGTATGCGGTGGGCAGATCATTCAGAACGTTGTCATGTTGTCCCGCTTGCGCTACTGGTTCGAAGCGGTCGGGCAGAGATGCCCGATATCCGTTTGCCCACCCGCACGTAACCTACTTAAGGCGTGCGCACGTCCGCGCGTGGTTGCCTTCCACTGGTTGCTCCAACACCACTACATGCTGCTTGTGGAGGATGCTGCCATTACCGTTCTGCAGAACGATTCATGAGAGCGAAAAATGAAAGAAAGAACAGAAAAGAGATTCTGAAGAGTGTGAACAAAAGAGTAGGAAAAGAAGGAAGTAGGTGATGGGGGAAAGGCTTGGTGTGGGGTGGGGGGGTGTTGGTTGAATGGAGGTATATACATATAACAACGGGTTGCAAGCGAAAAAAAAGAAACCATCAAATGCGAGCGTGTGTCGCTGTGGCGTCAGTGCCTGTCAGTCGCGTTCTAGCGTTGTGAAGACGATCTCACGCGTTTGTCCGGGCGTGTGTTTTAAGTCGCGCATTGTTTTGATTACGTACCTGCGTACCTCGGTACGTGCGTGTTCGCCAAGAAGTTAATTGATCCGTTAGAGCACCTCTTCAGCAAACGTTACGGTTGACAACCGATCGCGCGGTCTTGCCGAAAGCGGCGTTACCAGCTAGATGCAGTGTTTACCGGCGTGTTCGATTATCCGGCCCGAAGAGCCCCAAAACCAACGCATAATACAGCCGCTCCATCAATCCAACCTTCAACGAGGCCAGCTAACCGGACTTCGGCCAATCAAACGGTCACGATCAACGTACCGAACCGATGGCCTTTAAGTTTCCACCGTTTGCCAAGGTTCAAGGTTCCAGGATGCATATGAGGTGGATCGTTCGAGCCTAACGTTGAAACGTCCGTCTTCCGGGCGAGTTTTATATCGTTCTTTTGTTTTGTGTGTGTGTGTGTGTGAGTGTGGGGACATTTTTTTTTGTGGAAAACCGGTCCCCCCAGTGAACAACCGCGCGCGTCTTTTCGTGTGCATACGTATATGCGTGTATGTATTGGCGGTCGTAAATGTCGCGCGGAACCCGACCACCTCTATTGGTAGTTACCGTTATCATTCGCATATTCGCTCAGGCTTCAACATTGCCCCAGCCCCAGGTTTGCATTCTGCCGGGGATGACCGCGTTTTAGTGGTGACTGCGACTGTTTGTGCAGTACACGCTGCGGGTCTAATTTGTGCGTGTTTGTTGTGCTCAAGACGGAAGTGAGGATTGCTGTTGACGGGCGATTGTTTTATTATTACCATTTTTGGTGCCCAACCGTGTTTGCTTTAAGTGTTCCGTGTGTGTGTGTGCGGAGTGTGTGTTCTAACAAAACTAAGCCGAATGTCGTCGGGTACTGCGTTACTATTCTCATCACAACCAAGGTAATAAGGTGCAAAATGTCCGTTTATTAGCAGTTTTCGAGTCAAAAGAAGTTTTGCTAGTTGCATTGTTCATTTAATTAAAACGTGGCATTTGTGATTTCGTCGTACTGTGTCCTGAAGTTATAGCGCCTGACAATATGCAATGCGGAGCGTTACTAGATGTGCGCTTGTGAACTTTACAATCCCAATAAACAAAACCACTGAACTAGAGCAGTTCTAATTATGGGATCAAAAGTGCACCGAAGAGAATATTGCATACCTTCAGGTGGCAATACAAATTCTGTGACACAAAAACACTTTAAAAAAACTTCTTTTCCGCATATGTGCACTGCAACTGTACAATACATGCAAAGTAGCAGTAGCAAATAATAGTATCATCAGCAACTACGATTAAAAACGTTTAATTCAAATTCAAAACTGGTAGGAAGGAAGGAAATGTCGTTACAGTTTAGAATTGTTGAACCAAGTTAAAGGGTATCCAGAGATTTTTTGACGATTTGCCAGATATGTTTGAATCCGTCCCGTAGTTTTTGGACATACATTTGAAACTTAAATAAAAATAGCTGCGCAGTTGAGCCGAAGCATGTAAAATGTTTTCATCTAGCAAATGCATTACAAATGCTAACACCAATGGACTTTTTTTGCTGTCCCTTTTCCCATTATTTAAGTCGTTTACGCGCACGAGATTTTTGAGAGGTTTATTTTATTTGCGTGCTCATGTACTATTGTCGCGTGCGGTTAAAATTGCGAACCTTTTTTAATTTAAAAAATGAAAAAAACAAAACTTTAAAAAATAGCCCTCAAATTCTGGCATACCGAAAAATAATTAAACGGTTGTGCAAATTACATATTATTTTACTACGTATTCCAAACACTTGGATGGCTGGTAATTTCCCAGTACTGGCATGGTAGCTGCCGTGCAATTGATAATGCAATTTGCAGCTTCCGGGTAAAATTTTCAACCGCGTTAGCTGCAGACAGGCATGTGCGCGAAAAAAACGAAGCAAAAAAATCGTGTATGTTCAATTTTAATATAGATATACGGCTTGACCGTTCTCATGACAATAAAAAAGAAAAAATCGCGCTTTATCAGTACTGCTTTGGTCGTGCTGTTTTCCTACCAGTTTTTGCCTCACCGAAGGCAACCATTTAATGCAATAATGCAATCAGGATGAATACCGCGAATGATTTATTAACCACATATTGAGCATATTTGTTTACCAGATGGGTTTATATGGAAAGTAATGAAATGTATCAAAACGTTATGAGCATTACACATTGCAAGTGTAAGTAAACATTCAGAAATCCATTCGGGTTTCAAATTGATTAATTTTGTCATGCCCTGTTGGTTGTTGCTGGTAAAAATATGCACATATTATTTGCTTTTTTTTTGACGTGGTGATACTGTGTGACATGTTTGCCAAACAACACAAAATATCGTTACTATCGCTATTCACATCAAAGGCATCGTTTCGTATTACCGATAATATGCTTCGGCCAAGCTCCGTAATCCAGAGTTTACCGGCAGCATTCAGGGTAATGAAACCAATTTACTACCCAAAAGGGTCCACGAGAGTCCAATTGAATGGAGAGGGGAGTTCTGTTTTAAAGCTGCTGTCGGTGGTCGATGCTCAATTAATGGTCAAAGTAGAACACCAAAACATGCACTTCATAGAGTTGCGGTTTTCTAGTACTCGAAGAGTTCGGGTTACGGGTGCAAGGATGCTGGAAGGATAGCTGCGTTGGTGACCACAAAGTCGCCGTTAGGTTAAAATCCACATCATTCGATTTAGCTAATATAAGTACCATATTTATAATAAATGGGTTATGGCATTCCCAACGGCTGTTCGTATGCAACACGTATTTGGTTTTCAGTGACCTGTTGAAAAGTGGATACGGTTCAGCGTGCTAGGAAGGGTTGCCTGTACATCGTTTAAGCTATTACAAATAGATGAAATCAATCGAAAACGCACTTACAGGCCCATTGGATACGAAACTATAAAAAAAAAAACTATAGAAACAAAATCCGAAAATGTAGAGTGTGTTTTATTTACTATTTAACACTAGAACTACCGTACCAGTCATTGTGACTGAAACGCCTCATTTTCATCATATTATTTTTTGGTTTTAAACTATTACACCGTAGGTGAAACATAACTTTACGATATCTTTTCGATAGTGCGAGTTACAAAAAATGGTAAAAATGAATCCAACTCTTCAAAATTGCCTGTAATGTGAATAATAAAAAAAACGTTTAAAACGATTGATAGTTCTAGTGTTAAAGTGCTATCATACGTTGTAAATATTATCCTAACCATCTTTTATATGTCTTTTCTTTCGCCACAGATGCCGTACAGCAATGGAGCGACGTTACGGTTTCTCATACCGGCAATGTTGCGCGGCAGCCAGAAAAACGTCTGCCGAATAACGCGCGTCTCGATCAGTGCCGACTCCGTCTACTACGACGATTCGGACGATTCCGGCACGTCCAGCGTGATCCCGATCGCTTATCGTCCGGTCAGCAGCATCGGCAGCACAGACGGCGAATCCATGGACGACGACAATCATAGGTTAGTGCATGGGTTATGTAATTGTTCGGCGCAATAAGCAAATTGCGCTAGTTTTTAACGGGAATGTTGTGTTTTTTTTTGGTTTATAACTTTGAAAACTCTGAAAACAAGTACGGCACCGCCTAGTGGTGTATCTGGGTACGGTGCCAGCTCCACATGGCAGGACCGGTCCAAAATCCCACTAAGATCGCACCCCCGTGAAAAGGGTTGACCACCCGGGTACGTGGTAAAAATTTGTCTAATATGGTCTGGGCGTTCATAACAGAAAAAAAAAACAAACAAGAACTAAAGTCTTTTCTCACAAACGCAATTTGAACAAAGTTAACAGCGTTTGTTTGACGATAAAATATTATTCTTTGCTGCATGTTATTTTTAAAAAATATTCATACTCATCACATCACTTAAATAGCATCACTATGTACGCTACGACACGTTGCTGAGCTAGCACCATCACCTCAAACAGCCAGCTGTCGCTTATGACGATTTTAGATCTGCATGCTCCAAATACATCCCGGCGGTCGTAGTGTGTGGTCGCCGCTGGGTTGACACTTTACCGAAGCGTTGACCATAGCTAACCATCCCATCCCACACAGAAACATACAAACGGAAGGGTATGACGTCATTTATTGATTTTGAAAATTGTCACCGAGTGCAGTGCGCGCACTCCGCAATTGGCACTGGCAAAGCGCACCTTTAAAGAATCTGTCTGTCTACGCGCAGGTTGGAAGATATTCGTTCTTGGGTCCCTAGTTCGGTCTGGGTTGACCTGGGAATGGAAGTGGAGAGTGGATTAGTAGAGATGAAGAGAAGACGAGGAGTAGAAGAAGCTGTGGGAAAGCTAGACATGTAATGAAGGGTGTGTGTGTTGTCATTGAAAAGCAACATACGTTCGAATCGGAATGTTCACGTGAGCATTCGAATGTGTTTGCCCAACTGTTGCAACCGACTGGTTCAAAACATTGGAAGCAGGTTGAAGTTTTAGTTGCAAAATTTGACACACCAAGCACATGTGTGTATCTGTTCTATGTTTTTAGGTTTACTTAAAAAAAAACGTTTTTGCTTGGCGCATTTGGAAGGAGATGACAAAAACAAAACCGAAATCGTAAGACGTTGAGATACCTAAAAATAAGCGTCTTTCTCTTTGGTGCGTGTATGTGTGCGTGTGTGTCTCGTGGCCATGTGTTTCTGCTTTTGGCTCGGAACCGTACAAGCGGGGTGCCAGTTGCGCTGGGACATAAAGTTGACTGCATGCTGAAGTCGTTTACGCGCACGAGATTTTTGAGAGGTTTATTTTATTTGCGCGCTCATGTACTATTGTCGCGTGTGGTTTCGTAGCAAAACTCGCGGCAACGGCAACGGTGCGATGGACGTTGCACATCTTCAGCATCGCAGGAGAAATGTTTGAGTATCGTGTAAAATAGTACCAAACAGCTAATAAAACCCCAGTGCATTATATGCCCATCGTAAAACAGAGCTGCTCAACAGTGGAGCGGGTAGTATTTTATTGCCAAATAGGTCCATTTCCTGCGAAATAGCTGTATGATACACGCGAAAGGTCGTAAACTAGAAGCTCGCTAACAGAGCGTTCCATCGGATCTTTTGAAAGGAACAGCAAACACGCCTAAAAGTATGCAATTTTGCGTTTTAAACATGTTTTTTAAACCTCTGATAAAATGATTACTCATGTTTGTTAGAGCATTCAAGGCAGAACGGGCTATTTATTGAGTGATCGTTCATAAGTATGGCCATGTGAGGTGACAAAAAAATTGACAAACTTGGCAAGAGACAAAAACGGCTAATCAACTGCGCAAAAGAGCTTTTACCGTGGCCGCCCGTTTTCCTTCATACACATTGACAAAGGATTCTTCGATTGCTCTATTATTTTGTGTCACAATAAAGGCACAGAATACATCACCAGGCAAGAAAATCTGTTAACAGGGCAGGAAATATATTTTTCAATCAATTTATTTACGTTTTGCGTAACTGTCCGAAGTTGCCTCAAGTGTATGTTGTCGATTTTTCGGGTTCTAAAATTTTGTCAAATGTATAAAACAGGGACAAAAGCTTTGCTATGACCAAATATGTCAATTTTTCGTCACCTCTCACGGCCCAGCGCCTATTTAGTATTGAAAGCAACGGAAAAGCATGTTCACCTAGAGTTATGCAATTCTGCATGCACAAGAGCACATTTTAAACACTATGCCTAATAAAGCGATTCTCAGGATGGTATGGAGGCACGAATGTTCTAAAGAAAATTGACAATTAAGTGTGATGAGCACAAACAAATTAACATCGGTGTTTTATAAACGGCTGCTATATTTGTAAAGTGATTATCCATGTTGCCATGCGATGTCTCATCAAAATGTCGCTCATTTAATAAACATTCTAAGTACAAAAACAAAAACACAAATAACACACTCATTAAAGATATGTTAAATAAAAACAATCATTAAATTGCGACCGAACCAAGCGTAACCAAGGCAAGCGATTAAAATGCTGAGCGTTGTGCAAAACAAAATCGGAACGCCTAGATGTAGACCAAATTGTCGTTACGTACAATAAACAAGAGGCAATGAAAAGTCGCTAGCATGCACAGTAATTGTGTTTACTGTTTTGCTGTAGAAAAAAAAACAAACCCACGCTAGCATTATAATATTCTCCGATCATTCTGCTATCCAGTTGTCATCCGAGCGTTGAGCTTGCTAATGAGCATACGTTAAACAAAATCGATACTTTCCATCGATGCAATTATCGGGACCGATTACAAAGCGTTCCGGGATTTTTAATCGATGTAACATTGACATCGAGCATTCGAACTGTGAGGAGCTGTTCTGGGAAATGTTGAGAAACGTGATGCGAAATAAATGAATAAATTTTTGAAAAATCACTTCGGGGCATAACATGAAAAATAAAAGTCATGCTACCTACCAGTCTGGTTGCGCTTGTGCATCACTGTGCATCGTTTCGTCTAGAAAAACCTAATTATTTCACCATCGTGAGCAGCAAATCGTCGAACGATAATGCAATCATTGCAGTTTGGCTGTTTCGTTACCATTTATGACGCGAGATTGTCAACTATTCTGCGAAAAGCACCAAACGATACGGATGAAAACGATGATATCCTTCTCACAAGCACGACATTTGGGACACTCTGTGAAAAGCTAGCACGAATCGGACCGATTGAATGAATACCTAACAAATACGTAAGCTACTGAGACGCAGCGAAACCAAGCCCGGAGGGAAGAAATGGTTGCAGTTAATCGCCAAAAGTGCACACTCTGCGTGGTTGCCAGCGCATTCGATTCGAACCAAAGTGGACAGTGGTAGTAGACAGCGATTATTTTTTTAATGATATTTTTTATATTTATTTTTTTATTTTATTTAATTATGACGGCTTAGCGCCGTATTGTGCTTTTTTTTAAGATATGTAAGTATTATTTTTGTTATTTTTTTATTATCGTGAAAATGTAAGTATTAGTATACATAACATTTTGTCGCATCAGTGTAGATACGGAAGGGGCAAACGCGCATCTGTTGCAATGAGTTATAATATCAATACAATGAATTTTTACTAATAAATTATAAATTTATTATATTGCACAAAATGAGAGACACGAAACTATGATAACCTATTTTTATACAGGTTTTTATATGGGCTGCGCACACTGTGCAGTGATTGTGTTGGTGCGTTGAAAAAGACAGAGTGTAGTGCAGCGTGGGAGGAGGAGAAGAATGGGGGAGGGAGTGCAGATTGAGGTTCGAAGGTCGGTGGGCAGATTGCGGCTATAAGTTGACCATATAAATTGATTAACCGTGCGATTTTTGTGCGATTAACCTGCGTTCACACACGCATACTCCCATCTCCAGGGAACGATGGTGCCAGTATGGCGAGGGAAGGGAAAGATGGAGGGAGGGAAGGAAAAAATGCTCTACACACGAGTGTTCCCGTCCATGCTTCCGATGACGTTTATGCAACAGCATCGTTTCACGCTAATAAGCATTTGCTTTATTATTGGAGCTTTATTGCCCTTAGGGGGATACTGGTAGGGCAATATTTAAAAAACACTTCCTAATGGCCGGTTACGCTGCCAGGATACCGTCCGTTGCGCATCATTTGCTTACGGCCAATCGGACAGTGCTCTTGGACTGGTAAACAAGTTCGAGTTGCCGTTGGTTTTGTTTTCTTCGCTTGTAATTCGATCCCAAAGTGAAGTGCGCCTGCAGTTAGGCAATTATACACGCGCACGGTGTACTTGTAAACAAACGGGCAGTTAGTTTCTGGATCTTTTTAAGTGCGAGCCTAATTGACTGTGTGTGGCTGTGTGTGGGTGCTTACGTTTGTTTATGTGTGAGCAGCTCCATACCGAGCAGTGATGGAGGCTGAACGGGTACCGGCGTCCGAACGTGAACCGTCCGTTTTGGCAGGCAGTGTTTGCGATGTGGAGAATGGCAACGGTGACGGCAGTGTGCAAATCGTCATCGAACCGGGGTAAGCTCGTAACGATGTTGATCCGGCACGGCGAATGTAACGAAAACAAACACTCCAATATAATTAACCATCTTGGTGCAAAACCGTTTAATGAGCAAGTTTGAATTGCGTTGGTGACAGTTTCCTAGGATAGAAAATGGAAGCGCTTGGAAGCAATCGAAACACGCTCAGAGCATGCTTTGCAATAAAAACAAAAGAAGCAGAAAAAAAAACAAAGTAATCCAATAAAATGTGCAAGTGTGTCGAAAAAAGCAAAAAAGGGTCGAAAAAATAGTGTGTAAAAAATAATATAAATGCAATATAATTTATTGGATGAATTGGATGCAAAATTAAGTCAATGAGTCATCACCACACGGCCAAAAACAAACCAAACCTCGAGAGTCAGCAATAAAACGTGCCAGCAGTAACCACAATCATCGCGATATCGCAACCACTGCAATCATACGGGTTCGGCACGATTTGCAACACAATTTGCTGCATCCATTCCCCGGTAAATGGATTCTATTGAGAATACAAAAAAAAATACCGAGGACCAACGAAATGAACTTGATGGTTATAAAATTGTCAATGCCAAGGTTGCCAAGGTTGAAGGATGCATTTTTTCATGTACACACGCCACGCTTGTGTTCTGGCCACGTTTCCTGAGAGATAAAAATGCATTAGTAAGTTGTGTAGGCGGGGCAGAGGGTGCTGTTGGTGAGGTGGGTTCGGAGTATGGACGAGCTGAGTGTTGGTGCAGGTCGTAAAACGCTTGCTGGGATGTGCATTCTGAAAGTGCATAACATAAAAATCCCACACATCCGTTCTGCAAGCGGTGGTTGCATCAAGCACACGAGCACGTTGTAAAAGCAGCATCGCGTGCTTTATCACACAGTGGCCGGAAATTGGAACACTATGGCAGAAGTTCTGTTTTACAGATGCAATTTTTATTACCAGGTTTAACCGTTCGGTTACTGCTGCCCAGCATCTTCACAGCGAGCTCGGAGTTTTGCCCATTACCCGGCACTGTTCTACGCAGGATTGATCGAGATGGAATTGCACATGTGCGGTGTTATCGTGTGATTCTGCTGAAGATGGCATGCATTTTACAACCCATTACCTACGAATTTGCCAATATATTCATTCGCAGTCCTGTTTTGGGAAACTTTTAATTCAAACACAATCATTGCTGTTAAGAAATGTGGCCTGGTTGTTTTATCGAAAGTTAATTTCAAAAAACAATCATTGTTATGTATAGTATAGAATGTATAGAATTATGATACACGCAGGTAACGTTTGCATTTAAAAAATAGACAAAAGTTGTCGATTTTTCATGGGTTTACCTTCACCCGCACTGACAAACCGACCCACGTAGCATTAATTATAGTATCTTATGAGTTAGCAGCCAAAATTTAGCAGGTCTATCAGTTCAACTCTAGCCGCAATGGCCAAAAAAGTAAAGCAATTCCATTCCGAAGCGTGCGCGATCAAAGAACGAGTTGGAAAACGGACACCGTAGGACGCTTTGTTTTCGCTGGATACGCTTGTTTTGGCATGTATAACTTCTTGCCACTATACGATAACTATCAGAGCATAAAAAGACACTCAGTTCCGGACGGCTGACGGCATCCAAAGGATGCTGAGGAGAAGGATTGAGGGAAACAAATGTTCCAACGTTGCGTGCGCTTGGCCTGGAGATTAGTTCAAAATACCAAAAGTTGCGTCATTCATCAAGAAATATCACCAAGACGCAGACGCAGTGCTTTGGCCAGGTCTAGCGTAGGTCTACTACTCACAACGATCTTTGGAACATATGGAGCGACTGAATATGGATGTGATACCCAAGTTAGCGAATCCGCCAAATATCCCACAGGTGCGAACCTTCGAAAATTTCTGGGTCAACCTAAATCGTGAGACCTACTCCAACAAATTTGTCCCAAAAACTGATAAGGAATCGATAGCAACAAGCAGCGAAATTGCTTAAAAACATGCTTACACGCAAGCTTTTGTCCGCCTTGGCGCAGGTACCGGTTAACTGCCGGATGGTCACTCGCAAGGGCACAATTGTTTTTTTGGAAGTGAGCTCAAATAATTACCTTACAGGGGAAATGTATCAAAAACAATTATTTGCCTTAGTTATTTTTTTATCGCCATCCAAAACAAGTCAACTTTTTTAATGCAAACGTTATATAAATCTGCGAAAGCGCAAAATTTGACAGTGGCAAATTTCGTAAAAATTACTACTCCAACAGAATAACAAACAAAAAAAAAAACGTGCCACTGATAACGAACTGTAATAGTATTGGTAGCAGGAGCGTGTAGTAGCAAGTGTGATACAGAACAATCATGAGCTAATCGAATTATAAGCTGGCCTGCCTGCTTTCGCCTGCACGGCTAGTAGCTGAGCGAGCGAGTGNAAACAAATGTTCCAACGTTGCGTGCGCTTGGCCTGGAGATTAGTTCAAAATACCAAAAGTTGCGTCATTCATCAAGAAATATCACCAAGACGCAGACGCAGTGCTTTGGCCAGGTCTAGCGTAGGTCTACTACTCACAACGATCTTTGGAACATATGGAGCGACTGAATATGGATGTGATACCCAAGTTAGCGAATCCGCCAAATATCCCACAGGTGCGAACCTTCGAAAATTTCTGGGTCAACCTAAATCGTGAGACCTACTCCAACAAATTTGTCCCAAAAACTGATAAGGAATCGATAGCAACAAGCAGCGAAATTGCTTAAAAACATGCTTACACGCAAGCTTTTGTCCGCCTTGGCGCAGGTACCGGTTAACTGCCGGATGGTCACTCGCAAGGGCACAATTGTTTTTTTGGAAGTGAGCTCAAATAATTACCTTACAGGGGAAATGTATCAAAAACAATTATTTGCCTTAGTTATTTTTTTATCGCCATCCAAAACAAGTCAACTTTTTTAATGCAAACGTTATATAAATCTGCGAAAGCGCAAAATTTGACAGTGGCAAATTTCGTAAAAATTACTACTCCAACAGAATAACAAACAAAAAAAAAAACGTGCCACTGATAACGAACTGTAATAGTATTGGTAGCAGGAGCGTGTAGTAGCAAGTGTGATACAGAACAATCATGAGCTAATCGAATTATAAGCTGGCCTGCCTGCTTTCGCCTGCACGGCTAGTAGCTGAGCGAGCGAGTGGCTCTCCGGTTGGTTCGAGTGCGCCTGCTAGTATGCAATTCGTGCGACGGCAATTGCAAATGCGGTCGTCTTTTTCGAGCATCCGGGACGTGGTGTACGTCCCGAAGCCTTCTAAGGTCGCTGCGGTGCGCCGTCGACGTATGTGTGCAGGGGACGCTTCCGCGGGATCGCGTTACCAGGAGACCGGGAGCTAACGTGGTAACTCGTGGAACGGTCGCACAGTCAGTCGACAGACAGCCACCAAGCTAGTCAGTTCAGTTTAGCAGTTAGCTCCGCATGCGCTAGTGCTCTCTCCAAAGAAGAAAAAAAAAGTTCTATACACAAGTATCCTGTTACCAATCGACAACAGCATAGTGCGCGAGGAAGTGTGATCGAACGTAGCAAGTGCTTTGCAACGGGGTGAACTCTTCAAGCAACCAACTCAATCCAACAACCAAAGAGCGTAACGGCAAATCAAACACGTCACTTCTCGTGGCTAGTGTTTTGTCTCCGATTCGAGTAGGAAACGTTACACTTTTGCAGTGCAACTGTGTTGCGAATTTTCAGTGTTGTGAGAAGCGCCCGCTAAATCCCTACCCTCTACACTGCTGTCTATCATTTGGCTTGTCCGCTCGCTCCTTCAGATTCCGACTCGGGTCAGCCGCTCGAACCTCCTGCGCAACGGCCTATCCTTCGCTACCCGTATTACAAAGCTACTTCCTGCCCATATCCCGATCGCAAGATCATCGCTTACGAACCGTAATTCAGACTACCTTATCATCATGGCCGTCTGTGGTTGTGGACTGGTGATAGTGCTGAGTATCACGATCCTTGCGACCTGCTATATAATGCTGCGCGTGATCGCCCACGCTACCATGCACGATGCACCCGAACACAACCTACCGATGATTCCCGCACACCCATTCCCGATGATGCCGCGGAATCACGATCATTCGCCGCCCCGCGGTTCGGCATCGCGCCGTTTGAACCGTGTGAACAAGACTGAATCGGCGCTAGATAGGTCGCCTGAGCCGGGAACAAGTAGAAACGGTAGAAACAGCAGTGAAAAACAATAAGCATCATTTAATCAGCGTTAGTAATTATTTCCACACCATATAGAAACAGCACCAATTGCGCAAGGGAGTAGAGTAAGCGTGGTGAAAGGCAACGAGCAGAAACGTACGGGAGACGTAGAGTGATTAGCAAGAGTAGCAAAACCAAAACCAAAAAATTCTACAAAACACAAACAGTTTCTAACGCATTCCGTGTGTACGTGTGGTGTGTCCTGTGTCCTCGTTTGGTGCCGTAAATATCCACGTGTGTGTGTGTGTGTTTGTTTGTGTGTGTTTGTACGTGATTCGAATCTGTTCGATTTGTTTGTACGTGGTTCGATTCTGTTGCAGTTTGGGTCAGCCCGCATTAGCACCGTCCCCGGTTGAGTCACCGCTAGCCTCGCCCTTGGCGTCACCAATCTCGTGCCGGTCGTGGTCCGTATCCATCGCGACAGCCTCGTCGGACGAGATCGAGTACGACAACTACACCGACGACGACGACGACGACGACGACGGCGGCGAAGACACAGACGGCAGCGACCTATCTGGTGCGAGTCCGAGGCGCCCGAAGCCACCACCGTTTCCAGCATCCCCGTTTGACTTTGGTGGCATTGCGGCCCCGTCCCGGCCCAAAGGCTCGAAAGTGTCGTCCGCAGCTAGGAAGGCAGGCGGTGGGAAGCGTGGCAAGAGTGCAGCCGCACCCGGTACCGATCGGGCTTCTTCGACCTCGCCCGTCGGCAGCAGCACTAGCGCACGCGGTTCGACCGTAATTCGATTAGTGCCAGCCTCGGTGGACATCTTCCAGACGCTGCTCGATCTTGGCCCAGCGCCGCGCAGCCGAAGCTCGTCAACCGGCAACGCTAACGGGGGCGGAAGCATTAGCGGCGGTAGCGGTGACGGTGCTGTAGGAACGCCGGGATCGGAACGATCGGCTAGCATGCCAACACCGACGGAGGAGGAGCAGGGCAAGGGGACCGGCGCCGGCGGTGGTGCCGATGCTGTCGAGGAAAGCGTGTGTCGTCCAATGGCTTCCCTGGCCGTGCCCGAAACGACCGACGACGATCAGACGAGCGACGAGGCGGAGGAAGCGGCGGAGGATGAGCTGGAGAACGCCGAAGCAGGGTGAGTTACTACAGGAAATATTGGCGAACTTGATTTGTTTGTTCTGTTATCGCACACGATGGGGGATCGAAAGAGAACTACAGGCTCCATGTACCGAGAAGCGTTCACATTGTTGCTCTAGTTCGTTGTTTCTGCGAGTCTTCTGGATGTCAGTGATTTGTGGGGATAATTGCAAAATTACTCCCCAAAAGAAACACCCCAGTACTTCAATGCGCCAAGATGACTAAGTCTACAACATTTTGTGGATCATTCTGCATGATTCAATTTGGTGGTATGAAGAAGAACGAAAACATGTGGAATCGAATCTATGTTTGCCGATAGTGCACCACTGTGTGCAATTCTAAAGCGTCTAGTGTACCACTACCATGAGCTGGCATGTGGAGCTAAGACACTCGCTGGCGAAAAACTCAAATCTGCAAAGCCTAACCAGGCGATTTAAAAAATTTAGTTAAAAAAAGACAGTGGTTCTCCAATTTTGGGCAACGGTTGCCTGCATCTCACAAACTTGTTTGGTGTCCCGCTCTAGCTTTTGGGTTGCTCGTGTTAATGTGTCAACGTTCTGGCACGTGTAACGCGTGTCGCTGGCACGCTTGAACTCTGTACCGGACCTTGTGGTATTTTGGAAGCCTCAAATGACGCCTGCCAAAATCCAATTTGTCACAATCCAGGGTTTCCCGGCGATTGAAGCGTTGGGGACGAAACAGCACAATGTACGTGTTAGCTGATATCGATGCGTTCGTTCGAAGGTGGTGTTGTGTGCTCGTTTCGTACCTTTCTTAGTCTATGTCCACGCCCGAGTGTCGCTACCATTTTCGTGGTGCATGGTTCTAGCAACTCTGATCCAATTACTCGTGCTGCTTACGGTGTGCGGCTGGGGTTTGGCGCTCTTGTTTTCGATCTTGAGAGTTGCTGCAAACGTTTATGCATTGTCGAGGGGAAATCATGGGGACACGGGAGAACATTTGTATGAATGATTGGTTCATTGCACTTTGCATATTTTTAATCTTTTGACTTGATGCCGTTACGGCAGAGGCGTACAGTGACATTGTCTCATACATATCACATCTATGCGCTTTCATTTCGTGACGAAATGTTCAGTGATACGCTTTGGCTTAAAGTGTACCAATTTCTTTTTTGAAGATGTTAAGGCAATTCAATTACAGTCTGTTATTATAGAATTGTGCCCTTTTTGTCGTTCAATTCCAGAACTTTATGGTTATGTACTGAAATTTAAATAATATCTGGTAATAGTTCTTGATACACTAATTCTGGTCTTCCGTACAATTCGTCCAACTGTTTTGTTATAGGATCTCAAACGCTTCGTTCTACGTCAGATTTCCGATTTCTTTTAATTGGGTCATATATTCTAGGTTCCTAATGATCTAGACCATGAATTTTACCACTTTCTCTGCGGACAGGTTTGTTCTTGTTTAAAATAGCTGAGCTGTTGTCTGTACAAATTCAAATTGTTCCTTTCTGGATCCTCCAATGTCTGTCGAGGAAAAGGCCTTCTAAACCTTTCGTTGAAACTACCAACGGAGAAAAGTGGTATTCACCCCGAAAGGATTGTAGCCCGCTAAAATGAACCAACCAATACAATAATTTTCGAATGAGAGCAGAAGACCCAAAGGAGATACAACAAATCCTAAGGAGAGGGCTAAGAAAAACTCAAATGAAAACCGAAATCTCTGGTAAAATGGTTTTCAATTCTATGAAACATTACACACTAGACGACGGAAAACTTCTTACGAATGCATATTACGCCATGTTAGTTTGCGTCACCTGGCGGTATAGTTCAGAACTGTAGATAAATTGTATTTTACTTTCAAGGCGTATGATTTTAATGACTAAAAACTTAAAAATAAAATAAAATATATATCCTGACATTTGTTCGACACTACCCATTGTGCAGTGGTCGAATGGCATGTTCTTAATTCGGAAGGTGTGCTACATTCGACTGCCAGCATTCTCGCTGCACCGTCAGGTGTACAGTGGCTCTACCGCGTAGTGAAGCGCTTGGAAGGCTTCCTCAAAGCGGTGTGGATTGTCGCCTGTTCGATGTTTGCGCTTGACGCGGTCGAACCAGGACTTCTGGTATCACCAGTCACGGGGATCCGAGACCATCCCGTACCCTCGAAGCACCAAGTTGACAAATACCTCTGCTAGCTTCTCTGGTTCCAGTACCGATACTGACGCACTGTTCTCTCTGTTCTTTCGCTCTCTTTCTTTCTCTTTCTCCCGAATTCTAGATTGCTCAACTTGGCTCGCCTCGGTTGTCGCGTTCAGTTCGCTAGCACCGTGGTCGATAACGAGCGGAGTGTCGGTGCGGATGGTTCCGGTGCAGGGCCTTCCGGCGTGGCCAGAATGTGAGTGTACGGAAACGTCACGAATTTACCAACTTTGCTCACTTTGCTGAACCCATCTCCTCTCACTTTTGCCACCATTAGCACGTACGTTCCGTTTGTCACAAGTTCAGCACACTTTGCTCCTAATCGTGTGTCTGCACGCGCTTTGTGATGGTCGCGCCAAACTAGAAAGCACGGAGGCGGCATCGTGCCATGCAATAGTAGGGATTCCTTTCATTCAACGAAAGACTTGTACATTGGTAGAGACAACGAACATGCGAATAGCTTGTGTCGGTGCTCCTGGAGTGTTCACAGTAAGGCCACGTCCATCTTGCCAGCGTGAGTAAAAGCTGTACGACGCAATGCGTTGCACATGCGGGTCGGATGCACCGGCATGCATTGGCACACCCACTCTCGATAGGCAGCGAGTGATGGTGGTGCGCACGAGCACTTACCGATCTATTGGCACGCGAGTCCTCGGTTCGCGTTCGGTTCATCGCTGTTCGGGTCCACGTGGTTTTGGCTTCGGGATTGTGGATTTTGTTTCGTGCTAGGCACTTTTACGTTTGACAAACGGACTATATGACCACATTCTATGTACATTGCAACAGTCTTATATATTCTTAAACAGATTGATTGTGCGCTATGTATCTGCACCTGTACTAAGTGATCGGGTTCAATACATAGCCGATTATGAGTAAACAATTTATTCTCGGTTCGGTTTTACACTTAAGGCTTACAGTTTAATGTGCCTTTGTTTTAATTCTACAAGAACTCACTAGGAAAACCAGCACACGTGACTTGTCTTTGTAATAAAAAAAAACTAATGCCAGTAGCAAATAAGACAATGGCGTTGAGGTTTAAGGTGTTAAGAAACAAAATCGGTACAAGTGTTTACAAGTTGCTCACTGAAATGCTGAAGATTCTGAACGAGAATAGCACCTTTTTTTTCGATTGATTGATGTGCGTTTCTGTGCACTTTTACTAACACGAGCCTATAGAAAAGGCAAATTACCATTACGCTCAGCAATTGTTGAAATGAAGATGAAATATATTAATTGCTTACCATTGATGCCATTTCATTTTTTCATTTCTTTACTTTAAATATTAGTAAACATATTTATGTATGTAGTTTTTCGTTGATTACTTTATTTTTTAATTCATAATTTTATTTGATTGTTTCGTGTATTTATTCATGTATATTTATTGATTTATTTATTAATACAGTTTTCTATACTTATGTTTTTTTTATTTATCGTACATCTAATATTCTAAATCTAATGCTGTTCGTGTATTTGGTTATCCAATTAAGACACATGCGTTGATTTTTTAATGATCGTCAACGACTGTTCAATTTTAATCGTGACATATTAATAACTTGTTCTTTTCACGTTTCCGTTTCGTTCCAGATCTGAGTGAGTATATTCGTCTGCTTGATAGTTAAGGAAAGCCGGTTTGATCACGATTGTTTCGTTACTTCGTACTCTTCGTTGTTCGTTATCCTATGGGGCTGGGATCTGTGTTGCGTCTGTGCAAGAATAATAGCAAAATTACAGCCGTTTGTCAAAAATTTACCCAACCATTAAGGTAAGTGTACTCCCAATTATGTACGGTATGATGATTGATGTGTTTGTTATCAATAATTCCCATTATCTTTCTGGTAGAATGAGAGTTGAAGACATATTTATAATGTTCTTTTATTCTATTCTCAGCACTCATATTAATTATTTGGTTTTGTACAATCTTTAAATGTTTATCTCTTTATCTTATCTCAAAGTATAACTTCTTTCGGAGTGCGGAGTGTTAAATAAAAAACAATTTACGTCGACCATTCGAACAGTGACTTATGGATAATTAGAATGCATAAAGAACCGCCAGGCCTTATTGCTTGTAACATGTAACCTCGAACTTATTGTGACATAATCTAGAATACAATTTACATTGGTGTTATTCATCTCCTTCTCCTAAGCGCAAAACAGAGTTCTCCTTATGACGGGTGTATACGGCCGAGTATGGAGTGCTTTCTAACAACATATATCTGATATTCATTTTAAAGCAATGCTATATCGCTCGACACATCTTTATCGCACAAATTTTCTGTGAATAAGAGAGCAGGAAGCAATATTTACAAACCGAAGCGAAGCAGTGGTCAATTTATTTGGTATTTAGAGCAATAACAATGAATCCTAGACGATGCCAAACATGGTTAAGCGAATTGGGTCGATATATTAGAAATATTTTAATAAACACAGTTAAATTAGCCGTACTATAAATTCTATACGAGCTAGTACTCGTACCAAAGTAGTTGCAATTGTGGTTATATTGGTACCATTGTTTTTAAAAAACATGATAGCTAAACAATAGAACAATTCTCAATCAACGAATAGTGCACTTTTGTTTCAAGCAGTGCGTACTACGAAGCCTATATTACCGGATCATGAACGCGTTTTGCAGCACGCGTCCGAGTGCGCCAGTGTCGCGATGCTAAAGAAACCAAGAAACATCCCGAAACGCTATGTGAATGGGAGTGAAGCACGTAAAGCTGTTCGGGAAAGCGTTGCCGAAGGTGACAGGCCAAGCAACGTACGTTGCCGAGGGTGCAACGAATCTCCGTACGGCTTTGAAACCGACCGTGAGACCCTTGTGTGACGGATAAAATATGAATGAAACAATTGTTTTGGTTTGTTTTTCTTCGTTTGGTGTTTCGCATTTGCGCGAATGCAGCCGGCAGGGCAGAGCGCGGTAGTTATCGCCGTTGCGTTCGGGCGGCTTTGCTTTTAAATTTTCTTTTCTTCTTTTCTTCTGCGTATAATCCATCGTTTACCACCACAGCTGATGCTGATTGTTTCGTGGCCTGTTCGGGGGGTTTGATCGTGCCGTTTCGTTAATGTTTCGGTTCAACGAACCGCTGTACCGGTTCGCGAGCGAGACGAGAGACATATAGAGCGAGCGCGAGCGAAGAATCGCACATGACCGGAGAGTGAGAGTGCCGTACAGAGCATTTCCACCGCAATGAACCGGTTCGGCGTCATTCACGAAATCGGCTCGGAACGGTGAAAATTGGCCAAGGTTTCTAGCCGGAGCGCACAGTATTTCCGGCATTAGTATTCCGTACGTAAAAGACGCACACACATGTATTATACGATAGTGGCAGTGCTCTCGTCGTTGTCGTTGTCGTTTTTTTAGTTATTGTTGTCGTTGCTGTCGTTGTTGCCTCGGTTCAACCGCCACGCCGTCCGGCAACGACTACGGCGACAATAGTTATCGTAATAGCAGGTGCGTTACTCACTACCCAAAACATTACACCTTACAGCGCAATGGTGGCGCCGGGCCAGTTAGCGCTAGCCAAAGCTAGACGAGCTGGCCGGAGCAGTCGGTGAGCAGGTTAAACGGGGCGAGCGAGCTAGGTGAACGCAAAGATGGGCAGCAAAGCTAACAAATCTCGCGCGAGGCACGCATTTCTGTGCCCTTTTTCTGTGACTAGGAACACCGGCTGTAGGCTGTAGGTAGGTAGGGACGAGCGTGAGGAGTGGGATGGAGGAGGAGAAAGGGGGGGGGGGGGGGGGGGGGGGTGTGGGGGGAGGGGGGGGGGGGGGGGGGGGGGGGGGGGGGGGGGGGGGGGGGGGAAGAGGGGGGGGGGGGGGGGGGGGGGGGGGGGGGGGGGGGAGTAAACGAACATTCCGACTAGCATTGTTTCGTTTGCGCCGTGCAACACACCGTTTTCTTTCCGAGCGCGGCTGGAAAGGGATATGACACTTTGATACTTTCTTTCCGTTTGCGAAACTCGTCGGGTTCACTGTTGATCGCGTGTGCTGCTCGTGTACCGCTCACGTACGGCGCACTTTGCAAGCATCCAGATTCCCGGCGAGCTGGCAAAAGCTTTCAATTCATCTTCACTTGAGGGTGAGAGAGAGAGAGAGAGAGCGAGATTTTTTTTTTTGCTGCAGTTAACTCCTCGGACGGTTCTTAAAGCTTCCTCGTTTACGGCGAACCCGTGTGCGCTTTTTGTTTCGCGATCGTCTCGCACTTGAGGGTGAAGAATGGTAACATGGGTGGCGCATCCCCGGGAGCGAGGAGGGTCTGTCTGTGATAAATGGTACGCCATTTATTGTGAGCTTCATATATATTTCATCCATCTGTTGCCCCCCGAAAATGGTGAGACGAGCAGCAAAAAACAGAAGAATAAAAAAAAACCCATAGAGCACCCGGAATGATTTTTGATGGAGCGCACAAGCAAAAACCAAGGCGTTTGTTTTGTGGGGACCTTTGTTTTTTTTTGTTTGTTATTTTCTGCTTCATGCGAAGAAGAAAGAAAAAATGCGTGTTTGTGCTGCGTTTATTTGCTTGCCAAGCTACTACGGTACGAATGATCGAAACAAATGTCACCAGCATGGAGCAAGGAGATCATCCTGAGTGTGTTTTAATGGGTCTCTCACGGGGGTTTTATGCTGTGGAATGTTTCAAAGCTTACTTTTTCAATGAGCGTTTCTCAAGCAACGCGCTGTTGAATTAAAGATTATGATTTTGCTGGCTCGCCGCGTAGCGTTCCGTTCGGCTACGCCGAGAAAGTACACCATTTTTTTTTTTATTTTAATTATAAATTAGTGCTGTCAAACGAATAAATTTCATGCTCTCGAGGTGCACCGAGCACTAATTAGAAACAGTTGAGACTTTATAGCATAATCTTGCCCGGGGTTTGCTGTACGACTCTCGCCTTCGTTGTTCGCACCGTCAATGTGCTCAAAAAAGGGTGGTGGGAAAGCGCAGATAATCTACGTGCTGCGTGCCGAAAATTATTTGCTCGGACAGTTTCTCGTAACACAAACAGCAACAGTCGTTA
>CM032179.1:8748646-8776942 GCA_018908115.1 Anopheles rivulorum
TACCCCTCCGGAACCGAACGGAACTCTTCCAACCGTGAGGGTAAATCTAGACAGCGAGTTTTATTATTCGTGTCCCATCAATGCCGCAAAGTGTAGGCTGTCCTACGTTTGCACGTGTTGCTCCACCCGAGATTGTAGTAGTGCATGTGACACAGAGTGGTCAAATAGATATCCTCGTATAGGTTGAGCGGTAGCATTGCGTTCATAAGTTGTTGGGATGTAAGACTTTACCAAGGTACGAGTTTTTGATGCCAATCGCTCTCGTTTCATTCTGGTGTTTGCTTGCATGATGTGAACACAAACGGGTTTGTTTTATTGAGCGTCAACTTTGTAAAACTCCTTCTATTTATATGGTCCAAAGCCACGGGCAGCATTCGTGTAAGGTTTGATGTAGCCCTGTACAAAAATGCTTATTGCAGAGCGCATTACATGGTTAAATAAATAACTACCACGGAACAAGGGTATGCCACATGGGTAATTTAATACCCATGCTAAAAGCAATTTCCGGTTCTTTTTTAAAAGGTTCTTACCCCCGCTTTCTGCCTCAGCGTTTGAAAATGCATCTCAGTCGCTAGCCATCAGTCACTCCAATCGAATTAGTTGCAGGGAAGCATCTAATGCAAACACCACATCTGGTTCTGTCGATGAAGCCACAAATAGTAGTTGGGATTGTTTTCTAGCGGTACCACCGTATAGCCTGCACCAACATTGCACAGCGTGAAGCAACCGTACGGGATAGATAAGATAAGCAGCACGCAGCCGTGCCGCGTGTTGGAAGTTATATTTGCCACGAACTCTGCCACGGCAATCCCGGTCCCGGGGGCATCCGGGAACAAACCGATACACTAGTTGCTGCGGTTAGGTACTACAACGTACCTGGAACAATATAAATTAAACGAAAGAACAAAACAAAACAAAAATCAGCACCCACAATCATCGGCCGGTGTGCAATCTGCACTAGGGAAGAATGGTGCGCACCAGTCGTCGCGCGCTTTCGCATGTCATCGGTTCTGGTTCACCGGACCGTTTGAGGCCCGATGCAGCCATTTTGTGTGCTAGTTTCGCGAACTGGCATCTGCCATAATGGAGGCGTACGAAAGCGCTAGCCACATTCTGTGTTTGTCAATATGAAGGAAAAGTTAACAAGTGTGCAAATTACACAGCGAGCCGTGAACATAATGCACGTTTTGTTCGGTTCGGTTCGCGAAACATACGCCCGTGGGTCGGTTAATAAATATTGTCCGGCTTTTCGGTTCGGTTTGCAGCTTCGCGTACCACCGTGCCGTGCAAAAGTTTATCGTCTGTGTACGCAAATACTACTTGCTTGGTCTGTTCTAGCCTGTTGGCCTGCACGTTGCAGTGTCTGTTGTCTGTCTGCTTGGTTGTACATTGGGATGGCCTCTACCGGGGACATGTATGCAATGGCATCGTGAAATAATTCCATCGACAAGTGAAGGGCGGAACGCACCGAGAACGGGCTAAGAACGGGAAACAGGGGTGTGGGGGACGCGATGGGAAACTTTCCACAAGCAGCAGCTCCTTGGCTGACCAGCTTTTGCCGAAACCTTATGCGAGTAATGTACCAGGAAACCTTGATTATTTGAAATACACCATCGAAAACGTCTAGTGTACATATTTATCATTTCGGCAAAGCCATTGCGACGGCTTTTCGCTTGAAATATAACGCTTTTACGTCAATGTTGCACCGACGGATGTTGCAAAGCGCTCCGTCGAATGTGACGTGCGTAACATTCGGCAAACATCAAACCTCTCAATGCTTGACATCAATTTTAAAACCGAAAAAACAAAAAATCTGCCTGCGTGGTTCGTACGATATTTGTGTGCATGCTGAGGTGATCAGACCATTACTATTTCACTTGTGCGCCGATATGTACGCGCACTAGATAAAATCATCACCTTCAATCTATTAAAAAAAAATAAATAAAAAAAAAATATCTTACCACAGGCTGAAGCACAAATTTAATGTTCCGCGAAAAACCGCTACGCCACTGTTGCAGGGGTTGTTATGAAGTATGAATCTAAATTAATGTATTTTTCATGAAGAGTAAGCAAACTGGAGCATTCACACAGCGAAAGGCAGGCGGCAAACATTGTCTCATTTGTAAACCACATTGCATTGCTTCGAAATACCATAGTGCTGAATCGCTATGAACTGATCAGTGTACGAAGTGTGCTGACTTTAAACGGGCGTGACAAAATGTTGTTATGCAACGCACTGCACTAGCCGTGCAACAACGATACAGTGTTTAGTATTGTCAAACATCGCTCGATTGCTAGATACATTCACCTTCCGATTGAACGAGCTTAATAAAGCATCCGCACCCTACCAAGAAAATGGTTCTGCAATCAACAGCCTCCATGCTGTGCATGGCGTGTGTCATGCGTATCGGGCATCCCAACAGGACGTCACCAAGTATTCGTTCCCGGCGCCAGCTACGCCGATGGTTGCACCGTACGCGTGCTCGACTGGCGAAACTGTCCTGTTGCGGTTGCTGCGGATGGAATGCGTCACCGGTGGTGAGGATAAGACGGCCGTCCCGTAATTACTACTGGGCAACGTATGGCCGTAGTGCCAGCTATCCTGGCCGACGGTGTTCGTTCGGTACGTTTACCACGGTGCAAGAGCGGCATCGTAAGTCGACCGTTACTGTGGGTAGCGGTACGGCCGATGGATGGCGTATGCGTAAAATCTCTGCCAGCGGCCGGTACATACAATGGCCCCACCGCTCGTGCGTGGAACCGTTCGGAAACAGCAGCTCCTGGCCTGGACGGCGACGGGCAATCCGCGTACGGGACCGAACGCTGGTAGCGCAGCGATTGAGAAGGTATATCGGGACCGTGCGTTACAAACATTCAACGAATGTTGCACGAAACCATACAAACAAACGAAACAATAATTGTTCCAAATAACTATTTTCATTCTTTCCCTTACAACATTCAACTTTACCAAGAGAGACTTGATGGATCCTACCGTACAGTTAGAAAATGAGCTGCTTCGTTCACCACACGTTTGCGTGTGTTTAACAATAGTGTTTTAACTGTATTTCCTTCCTATTTATTTTCAGTGGTGACCCACACGGACGCCAGATACGCTGCACTCCCGACTGGAGCGAAAATGCCGTCTCCGGTGATCATCTCTGGGTGCCAACATCCGTTTCCGGCGACTGCTGCTATGTGGGCGATAACGATTGCACGGTAAGCTTACAGGCAAGGCTTGACTGATATTTATTTTTGCTACATACTTGGTGAGAGCTCCCGAAGCTATGCAAAACACATTTCATGCATCGCTTGTCTGACTAGCTTGGGTGGATTCCCGGAAAGCATACAAAACTGTCTCCCGATTTGCCCCAAGCTGGGCTGGAGAGTCTTCCAAACACATCAAAATGAGTGTTGGCGTCTGCTAAGTGAATCAATTGCTATAGAGCCACTCCTCTGTCCAAATACAGCTTCTAAATTTTTGCAAAACCATGNTATGTTTCGACATACTTAACGGAATTACAACACAATGCAAATCAACGAACATAATGTACATGGTTTATGCTGTAGCAATATGAAAAGACATTTCTTTCCAAATTTTATTCAATTTTCCTACCTTATTTACCAAGAGAGACTTGATGGATCCTACCGTACAGTTAGAAAATAAGCTGCTTCGTTCACCACACGTTTGCGTGTGTTTAACAATAGTGTTTTAACTGTATTTCCTTCCTATTTATTTTCAGTGGTGACCCACACGGACGCCAGATACGCTGCACTCCCGACTGGAGCGAAAATGCCGTCTCCGGTGATCATCTCTGGGTGCCAACATCCGTTTCCGGCGACTGCTGCTATGTGGGCGATAACGATTGCACGGTAAGCTTACAGGCAAGGCTTGACTGATATTTATTTTTGCTACATACTTGGTGAGAGCTCCCGAAGCTATGCAAAACACATTTCATGCATCGCTTGTCTGACTAGCTTGGGTGGATTCCCGGAAAGCATACAAAACTGTCTCCCGATTTGCCCCAAGCTGGGCTGGAGAGTCTTCCAAACACATCAAAATGAGTGTTGGCGTCTGCTAAGTGAATCAATTGCTATAGAGCCACTCCTCTGTCCAAATACAGCTTCTAAATTTTTGCAAAACCATGTCTAATTATCACATTGGAAATAATTACTAAGCTTTCATCAGCTGTATTATTTGCTGTATAGACGATACATGGCACTATTTTTTATTTGTTGACAAAGTGTTTGGCTATGGATTAGAATTGTTTTGGAGGGCATTTACTATTAGTTATCGAAATGTTTTAATAGCTAATAAAGGGTTTAAACAAAAAAAAAACATTGAACATACTTTACGCGCCATATTAGATAGTTTAAACCATTACATCACTAGATAATAGTTTTGCTTAGTTTTAGTTTGCAGTTGTATATTAATTCTAGTGATTGTTTTAATGCAATGTTGTAAAATCATGCATCTAGTTTTAATTTGATTTTCGTGACATTTAACAGTTAGTTAATGCATAATGTTGTTTGGCTTTAAATCACAATTCAAGTTATCGCTTATTTAAAGGCGATTCAATCGATTGTGGTCTGTGGCGATAGCCCAGGCGCAATTGATACGCCTACGTGTATGCAACCACTTGCTGGAACACCTGTTGCATTATTTGCATGGTGCGATTTATAGTGATTCCGCCTATTGGTGTGCATTCGTTATTCGACGAAATTTAATCATTTAAATTTCCACGAAAGAGATGAATATAGCCAACCTGGCACAAAACTTACAAAATTTAAATTAACAAAAAGAATGTTCATTGAAAATGGAATCGAAGTATCATTGCTCAGGGCAGAATCGGTTTCCATATGGGGAGTATCCGTTAGCGCACTTAATTAACTTAGTGCAAATAAACCACCGTGCACACTATGCAAGTTGCTAATAGTGGTGGGAACTCCAGAGAGGATTAATGAATCCACTCCGACTCCGAACTATAAAATCCGGAGTATACTCCGAAGCAATTACTCCGGATTAATCCGGATTTAACTCCGGAGTAACTCCGGAGTAACTTCGGAGCAACTCCGGAGTAATTGCGGAGTAATTTCTCCGGATTAATCCATAGTCAACTCCGGAGTAAGTCCGGAGTAACTCAATTGCAGGTTACTCCGGATTACTCCGGAGTCAATATTGATTTTACTTGGGATTCGGATTCGGATTCAAACGGATTCAAATAATTCTGACAACACCCTGTCTGGCAGAAAATACCATATGCATTGTGTGTAATAACGGTGACAAAAAGTACATAGGTCGAGCCGAATTCATTTTTCCCGATCATGGTAAAATGTGTGAAATTCGATTTCCGGACGAACATTACCACGTGTAATACGGCTATTACAGAGCAAATCCTTAAATATTTTGTTTGGGAGAATGCGAAAATGATCCCCAATCTACAGCGAATTTGATTTCGAGTTTGAATCCGAAGTAAAATCAATATTGACTCCGGAGTTATCCGGAGTAACCAGCAATTGAGTTACTCCGGATTAATCCGGAGTCATTACTCCGGAGTTACTCCAGAGTTACTCCGGAGTTGAATACGGATTAATCCGGAGTAATTACTCCGGAGTTACTCCGGAATGCTCCGGAGTCGGATTAATCCGACGCCGGGAAAAATGAGGATTTACCCATCACTAGTTGCTATGCAACCCATCATCGGTGGCTTGTTAACTGTTTTTTTTTTTATTAAAGCGCTCTCACCCCTGCCAAGTTTTGCGTGCACAACAGCAAGCTGATGTTTTTGTAAACAAAATTCAGTAAATTGTTCGCTCGTGAATTCGCATGTGACAAATTTTTTTTTGGATTTTCTTCTCTTTGCGATTGTGGCAAAATATCATTGAAAAAAAAGATTGCTTTCAAAATTTACCTTCAAGCGATGTCAGGATATTAATTTGCACCCCATTGATCAGCGATTCACATTACTCCCCGTTTGCTGGTACTGGTGAGCAATGCGGACTGGTCGTTTTTTATAACTGAAAAAAAAGACATTGAAAGGGCATCCCTGAAATATTAATTCTTAACTGCAGTGCATCAGTCGGATCGCGACGAACGGTGGTTTGAAACTTCAGAATACATCAATTGAATGACCATTCAGAAACAATCCACAGTTGTGTAAAATATCAAGCCACCTCCCGGTTCGGGCCCGGCATGAAAGCCATAAAAATGCATGGAATATTACTTTTGAAACCGCATGTGCAGATGACCGACACCAAAACGCGACCATAACACGCTGATGATGTTTCAATGGACTGACTATTGTTGTTTGACTTATGGTAAATTTACTAGGATTATGCAGCTTACAATCCACATATATTTATTTATTTATTTAAATAAATAATACTTGTTATGGTTTTCAATGCCTGGTATGATTTGAAACTGCTCATACAAGCGTAACGATGGCAGCTAATAATCAGCAGTTGCAAGCACACACGCCAAACATCCATCGTTTGGCAGTGTGGCATGAAACGGTGCAAAAGGAATGGTACAAGCTGGGTTTGGTATCGAACAAAACGCATCATGTCCTTAAGAGGATTCAGTTAATAATGGCACATAAAATTCCGTACACTCCAGACTAGCTTTCCGGTTTTATTTGATGCCAGACGGAAGCTGTTACCGGTAAGCTTTCAGCAGAGTTCTTTTTCTTCATGTTTTTTTTTTAAATTTTTTTATCAAACTTAACAAAGAACCCATACAATGGGATGTTTCTGTCGAACTAATTTTGTAAGTATCCTTTCTTCCCGAAGGACTGTGCAGATGCACGGTCTGGCCCGCATAGTGCCGTGACCTGGTGCATTAACGGTTTCACTCCGTTGCACTCGTGTGTTTTACGATGCTAGTTTTATCGTCAAACCTTTACGATCGCTTCTCTTCACCTTTCTGCACCAGATGCAAATTCCTAGACTTAAACGACACCCCTCCCTCGCTCATCACGCCTGTTCCGCTCTCGACCGTTGTTGGCTGTTGGCAACCACTTTTTGCTGCACCAATCCAGTGATTGGTGTTGACCTTCTGCAATGCTGTTTTACGACCGCATGCTGAGTGGCCCACCCGGTCGACTTGAGCACAACTGTGCGATTGCCTGCACCGGCGTACTTTAGTGCAGGATGTCTTCCAGGAAGATAGGGGTTGCACTATTGCAACGGGAAACCGGAACCGAGTAGTTTCTACCAGCCTTGGCGCGAACTGGGGGTATGCATTTTATGCGCTTAAAAATTGCTTACAAGACGATCCGCCGGTACGGGCGATAAATTCAAAAGCGAGAGCAAATCGTTTTGCGACTTGCGACGGTTGCAATGGTGATTTGTTTGTTTACTAAAAGGACAAAGGGGCCCCCACTGTTGTCAGCTTCAACACCGTGCAGACGAAGGTGCTGGTGTGAACGAGCTTAGCACCCGTGCAGTTTGTCGTTGCACGATTCGATCAGCGTCTTGCGTCGGGCAAACGTTCCAAATAAAATCGTCACACCCCAGCACAGCAGCTCGTTTTGTAGCGATAAATTTTTACAACCAGCTTTTTGATCGGTACAGTCCATCACCTCCAATCATAGCTAGTTTATATAGTGGACAGGATAATAAAACCGTACGTGTGCTGCACCGCACAAAACCAATGTTTCGCGGGTTGTTTGGGGTGTTTACAGTTGCGGTTGACGTCCCCTCCCGCCCCCCCAATCCTGTACGGCAGCCTTAACTGCCAGCAGTAAACACGCCAGCATCCAGCACATTCAGCATCCGGCATTAAATCGTTTCAATTCCATTTATGTGTGTGTGTGTGTATTTTATTTTTCTTCCTCTCTTTTATGGCACCATGCGCTTTTTCGACCGGGGCGCAGAAGCACGGACCGCGGATGAAGTGTGCTGCGTGCAAGATCATCTCCCATGCCAGCTGCATCTCGGTGCTGATGGAACGCAGCCAGCTGCAGTGCAAGCCAACGTTCCGCGACGTCGGTGTGCGCCAGTACCGCGAGCAGACGAAAACCACCCACCACTGGGTGCATCGGCGCACCGAGAAGGGCAAGTGCAAGCAGTGCGGTAAGGTAAGTGCTAGATGTTTCGCCCTGTGCATGCAGTGTGTAAAATACGCAACCGACCTCCCACCGGAAGGATTGCTAATGGCTGGATGGCTAAGCTGGAGTGCTTTTTACGGGCCTCGTTTAGCTAAGTCTATTTTATCGCTGCTTCCCATCCGGGACATGCTTGCTGGGCGCACATTTACCATTCCTCCCGTTTGCGCTTATGCGTTAGCCATTTGGGCCATTTTTTTAATTAATTGAAACCAAAACAAAAACTAAAAACAAAAAACATTCTATTTTATAGCATCCTAGCCTTTTTTCCTTCATTTTTATTCCCTCGAAATTTCATTTATACACCTCGAAAAACAAAAATCTTTCCATTTTTGATGTTCTGGTTTCTCTTCTTCGCGCCATCGCACCTTTCAGGCAATGTAATGAAACAGATTGACATAATTTTTAGCATGCATTATAAAGGTTCCGCCAAATAATAGATATATTTGATCAAAAACGCTATAAAATTAAAACTCCAAAAAATGTTTTAAAACTGTTTTTTTTAATTTTTTTCCAAATTCTAACTGTCACCTCATCTTCAATTGTTGCGATATTTTGTGTGGTGCTTTACTAAAATATTTACGCAAAATACGACGCAAAGAAGTCTCCGAAGTGTTCAACTGTTGAGAACGGCGGTGAGCTGATGTTTATAGACATTCACGCACACTCTCAGTAACAGCAGGGATATTTTCGGGTGTAAGCACGGTTTCTGGCTTTTTCCTTGTTGGTTTGTCAACCAGCAGGCCTCTTTCTTTCATTTTTTTTAAGTAACGCACATAAGAAGCCAACGTTGCTTGTTTTCTTACCTATTTCCGAGCGTATTTTTCGCGTCTAAAAAAAACAACGTCTTCAGAACGTTACATCCATAATAGTAAACTCTATGTATTATCTTATTATTAATGATGCCGCTATTAGCAAACGATTAATATACGAAAACAATATTCACAATTATGAACGTTAATGTGTTTCAAACGCACATACGTGACGTGCTGTAATTATCAGGGTTCCAGCAGTTGTTTTGAAACTTTTGGAAAATCACATCAATCATATTCGCTCCGATGCGTAAATGAATTGTAATAAATTTTCACGCATAATTTGACCTTTTTCTGCCAGCTATCTTTGCCACAGTGCCATTCTATACTTGGTGCCTAACAAGTAGCTAATATTTGAAATTAATATCTTGAAGCCATTTGTATAACTGATAGCCAGTAACGGTAAAATGGTAAATATGTGTGCGCATGCCAGTACAATTTGTTTCTCAACATGGTTCAAAAAGTAAACACCAAAAAAAAACGAAACAAATTTAAATTACCCGATTTCCAGTAAACCGATTGTTTGTTCCAATTTGGATTTTGTTCCAATTATCCGATCCTTGCTGAAATACCGAAATGTGTTCATGTGGTGGTGTGTATTAATACCACCACAAATCGGCTGCAAAACTTCAATATGATAATCAAAATGCAGTATCAGTTACGAAATGCATCGATATTGGTGCATCAATTCCATTATATTCGTGTTAGAGAAAAGTGAGTGCAAAGGGTGCTGTGTTTGTGCAAAAAAAATGTACACATGCTTTTTTGGTGTTGTTGCATCTATTAGCAAAACAGCTCACTATAGCTCGTATAACGTTGTCCCATGTTCGTCGTGCTATATTGGAGTTCAAAATGTGCACATTACATTGGGTGGAAACCCAATCAGTGCAGCTTGCATGTAGCGTCGGGAAACATTGAACGAAGCCGACGTCGGGATCAGGACCGAATGCAACTACTGCTCGGTGCGTCGAAGAACGAAGTCTGGTTCGCGAACAGGTATAAAAAAAACACACACACACACAGGCAAAACCAGGATGATGCATCCATCCATCATCGAACGCTGTAAGCGTAAGTGGGAATCGGGATTCGATGCATTCCAGAGATCGTGCGTTCCACTATTTATACTGCAGGCCCGATGTCCTCCGTGCCATTAGTTTACAAACCGTCCGAGTGTGCACATCGTGCGGCGGCCCGATCCGGTGAGCCGATGCAACAGTTGGTTTGCTCAATGCCATCAGTAGTTCTCGCGCACTCGAGGATGAAACAACTGGTGGCTATTAGCTGTTTGTGTTTGGTGCTGCTAGTGGTTGTGATTATAATTAGTGGGAAGTAGTTCAAACATGTTAATTGAGTGTATTTGCTTTGGTTTTTGGTTTCTTAATACATTTTGCATAAATGCGCATTGTTTATTATTTGATTGATTTTCAGTTTTTTCATTGAAAAGGGAACAAATTTGAGATGGTTTCATTGAAAAACAGGAATTTAATTTTAACATATAATTAAATATTTTTAACCACTAATAGGCTGCCTGGCATTAAATTTCCTTCTGCAAGTGTAGTACAATAATTTGTGTACCGTGCAAGGTTTATGTGCTATAGAACATTTGTGCGCGAATTCTGGTGAATGTTTTAATCGAAACTACAAACAGTTGACATCAAACTACAGCTGTTTCATTCAAAATTATTTCACGATACAGTGCAAGTGAAACTTTTATACAAGTGCGAAATACATACTACATTCGAATGTTTGGCAGAGGTAACTATTCTCTGTAAATCATAGCATCACATGCATTTATCTTGAATTGACCAATCGTTGCACATACGCAAATAACGCTTTGATGTATCAGGACTATAAATAAGTTCGTGCGGTTTTTGTACAAGTGTCATTTCTTATTTAATTTTATTTTGGTGGAATCTGCAAACAATATTATTTTCACGTGTCATCTTCACGCTTTCATTTCTCCTATCTGACAATTTGTTGAAATGTTCTTAGTAGTTTCCAGGAGATTTCCAGGAGAAATCATAGTAGTTTCCAGGAGATTCTAAAATGATAACATTTGCACAGAATAAAGTGTTTAGCGGAGAGTGCTCCGACGGCAAGGTGGAAAGGGTTTTTTACACGATATTGTGACTCAGGCAAAGCGCCATCTTCGACATTCGACATCTTTGGCTTAAAAGTCTTGTTACGTATTTGGTGGGATCAACTGGGTTTGATACTACGAGCTGCTATCACCAAACGAAACGATCACTGAAAATGTCTAAAGACAACAATTGATGCGTTTGAGCTAAGCATTAAAAGAAAAACGACTACAATACGTCGATAGATACGATAAAATTATTTTACTGCATGATAATGCTCGACCACATGTGCCAGCACATGTGGTTAAAAAATATGTAGACACGCTGAAATTGGATGTCCTACCCCACCCGCCGTGCAGCTCAGATATTGCATCTTCTGATTATCATCTCTTCCGATCGATAAAAAATGGCCCAGCTGAGCAGCACTTTTCCAATTATGGAGAATTGAAAAAATGGATCGAATAATGGATAGCGTACAAAGAACCATATTTTTTCTCGATGGAATTCTTAATTTGTCAAAAAGATATTAAAAGGTACTAATAGACGATGACAAATACCTTGTAAATTTAAACAGTTACCAAGTTTTCATAATAAATCCTTCAATATCGTAGAATTCTTTGCTTTTGGATGCTTATGGTGTATGTGCTACATCTGTGAAAACATGTGAAACATGATTTCGTCAATTCGAATGATTCGGTCATTGCGGTCTCAAGAGCAATGATCATCCTGGAGCAATGAAAAAAATTGAATCCGCGGAATTTCAATAGCTTTTAGGTGCAGAACCTACCCAAACTCGACAAAGATTGGCAAAAGCATTGAATGTGATGCAAGTTTCACTTTTCCAACGTTCAGAATCCTTGGACCCGATCCAAGAGCGAAGAAAATCGGTTCCCTATGAGTTGAAAGAAAGGCAAATGGAGCATCGTAAAGTTGATGCATGATGGAAAAAAGACTGCAATGGGCCCCAAAACGCGGTAATGCGATATTGCAGCATGACAATGCAATGGCGCACAGGGTTAATGCCGTAGAGGAACCAATAAAAAACCTTAACCGGAAGATTCTATCACACCCGCCATACTCCCCAGACCTTGTTCCTTCAAAATATCACCTGTTTGCTTTAATAGGCAGTAGACTTTGAGAGCAGCGCATCTTCTAAAATGAAGATGTCGAAAAATGCGTCGTGTTCGTGGTCGTGAAAAATGTATTTCATCGAAACATTATCAGTTTTATCGGAATGGCATTTACAATTTGTGTGAGAGATGGCAGAACTGTATAGAACCAAACGGGTACCAATTTGGTTAAACAATATTTGAAAGTTTTCCCGGAAATCGTCTGTTTTTTCGGTAAATTTTTCAAATTATACACCTGATATTTATAGTCCTGATATATTACCGCGTTTTGGCAGAACGATTATTCAATCTGAGCTACATCAATCGTTTGTGCGAAACGTCACGCGTCTGCAACATGCTTCTATACTCTCCTCCAATGTTCACCTCATGCAGTTCGATTTTATCGAGAGCTAACGTTAGCTGAGAGAGTAGTAACAGTGGACCAATACATTTAAGTTCGTAAACCGGCCGAAATGCCGGTAAGCAAAATGTCCACCATCAAGGCGGACTTCTCCAACTTCCCAACAAAGCCGCCGCCGGGAGAGGTGATCGATTTTATCACCATCAAGCTCGGAGTTAGCCCAGAAGATCTTCTGAATAGATTCCATCTACGCACTTCCTCAACATGCGCGCATGTGGAAGTTAAGGATCCAAACATAGTTTTGGACATCGTCGAGAAGTACGACGGTAGGCATTACATATCATGCCAAGCTAAAATGTATCCCATTGCTATTTCAATGGATGATGGATCTACTATAGTAAAGATGAATGACGCATCAAAGTACCTTACCAACACTGACATTGTCTAGTATATGGGCAATTACGGTCAGGTAATATCTGTAACTGAAGCTGTATGGAGCAAAGCATTTGCATGAACTGGTCTGCCGAACGGATTTTGGCATGTAAGAATTAGTAATACATCAACAGAGAAACAACACTCGCCACGTATAGAGGGCAGCAACCTACGGGTCGTAGATGTGTTAACGCGGCTCATCCCGGCATGTCCTGCGTAAAAGGCAAGAAGCTAGTCGCTCAAAACACGAGTGTAAATGAGCGCTTTAACACGTGTGCTAACATCACTTCTGCAGATAAAAGGAAGAGTGTGATCGAGCATGGAGAAAAAAGCGGTCAAAACAATGAGTCAGTAAACACAACAATACAGAAAAAGAATACCATCGAATTATCCTTACCGGGTCCTTCGAAGTCAAAAAACGACCCGGTGCCGAACACATGAACGCAGCTAATTAACACAGCTACAATAAACAGTGACGCAACTACTTCTCCATACCGACGCAAAAATACGATATAAACAAGACCGTCTCGCATCTTATCAGCAGCGCGACAAGCGGAGAAAAAACTCACGGATTGCGAGAGTGTGAGAATAAAACGCGATATACGTATTCTCCGGACTCAGACCTACAAAGCAGGAAAGGAAAGCGTGAGAGTTCTTAATCGTTTAGAATTATTACGAATACGCAAATAGTTTTAGTGTGCGCATCGTGAAACTAAAAATTAATAATATTATCAACAAAACTAAATTAGACTCACTGCACAACACCGTACGACTGCTAGACATTGACATCATTTGTCTACAAGAAATGAAAAGCAAAGATTTCGAGCTCCATGGCTTTGACATTTACATTAATGTAGACTACAGACAGAGAGGAATAGCAATATCCATGTAAAAAGAAATTAAACACTCTGAAATAAGAAAAATGTCATGATCAATAACAAGGTTAAATTAGTCAATCTGTATACCCCTACTGGAATAAAAAACAGACAAAACCGTGATAACTTCTATAAGTATACATTAGCATACTATTTAAGACATAGTCCAGAACACACAATCATAGCAGGGGACTTCAAATGCGTCACTAACCCAACGATGCTTCAGGTTCCTCTAACTTGTGTACTTGCCTGAAACAAACAATACAACACTTAAATGTTGAAGATCCATAGACGTTATTGAATAACACGGATTAACTCACACGGATTGTACCAACATTACCAGTAACACCGCCTCTCATTTAGACAAAATTTACATTACAACAAATCTTAAGCAAAACCTTTTTACCGCACACATACATAGCGTTACCGCAAGCGATCATAGAGCGTATTTTATTAGAATTGCAATACCTCAGGAAATACCTCACAGCAACCTTAGAAAACAAAACAGCTTTTCACCGCCAAAAACCTAGAACAATTCTAAATTCATTGGGCTGAATGGACGAAGCAATAAAAACATTATCGTTCATTGTTAATTTGGTGGCTAGAATATGCTGAGCCTAGCATTAGGCTAGTTTACACGATGCAAATGTTTGACTGTAAAATTTATCAAAACCATCACAAACATTTGAAATAAAAAAGATTGCAGTGTGTTTTGCGTTTAGACGATACACATCTTTTAGACAATTCTCTCCGGTGTTATATCAAGTAATCATTGGAAATCCTTGAAATGTTATAACCATCGAGACAGCTGTCAAAAGATTGCAAGCAAAGATTTGTGATATCCACCAAAGCTGGGCAATCTTTTCTGCTCGAAAAAGATTTGCGAACACTACTCGACATAAAAGATTTGAAAAAAAAAATAAAAGATTTTTCATCAAGCAGAAATTGTATCGTGTAAAACAGCCTATTAAACGTTTTTTAAGTGGAAAAACAATGAACATTACAAAAACTTTAACTAGAAATACCATTCGACGAACAGAAATATATAGAAAACTGAAGCTGCTCCGGCCCACACTTGAATAGTTCGGCCAGAAGTCCATCGCTGCCAGCTGACTTGTTGCATTTCAGCTGATTGACGGCACTGATGACTTCGTCCAAGGATGGCCGGGTACAACAGCCAACGTCATGTTGGCTGTTGTACTGCTTTTTTCTGCTCTTTGCGATGGATCTGGTATCTGCTGCATCTGTTTTGTTCAGGCGTCCGTCAAAGAAGGGTGGCTTCCTAATAATCGTTATTTCCTAAATTAGAAGCGCATAGGTTTTTCTTAAAACGTTAAATAATTACATGAATTCCGATAGCAAACCATTTTTTGGGTAGTTATGTGCAAAGGGTGCAATTTTATTGCCAAACGGTCCAAATGTGGTAGTAGTAATTAAAATTTGGTGTCATGTTAATCTTTACGGTTGTCAATTCCTACCCTTGTTGATGCAATGAGATTGTTAATAGTATATAAAAAATGTTTAATTCTTTAGTATGTTTAATTAGCTTTAATATGTAATAATGGACTCTTACGAGCCTCTATACATCCCGCAAACAACAAAAGGATACCTTCGTTCACATACACTCGCAAGATTTATTGCATGCAAAGCAGGAATTTACATTAAATAATGCCGAGACTATGGTCTTTCGATTTCATTCGTTTCACTCGCCTTCCATCTCTGTCTCTCTCTCTCTCTCTTTTTCGAAAAAAGAAAAAAAAGCTATGTAGAATGGCGAGGAAAGAACCGATAATCTTTTTAACCGGAAGCATTCCGGAAAATACTTTAGCTGTTACCATGGTGGAAAATGGCAATGAGAGATGATCCGTCGGATGCCTCCGGTTTTATTTCTCTTTTCTTGCATCGATACGGTGGTAAAAGAACGTAACACAAGGAAAGGAGAAGATATTTTTCCATCGATAGAGACCTAATTGCATTCGGCGCGGGTTGCGTTAAAGTTATAGCGGTTAATAACTTATATGTGGTGGTATATGGATCGAATGGTTTATGTACCAACGAGAATCAATTCGGTAGCGATTGCCTTTAGTCAATTGTTACAAGAATAATTCATTAGATTTTTTGCTTCTTCATCGTTTTTTTTTTTTGCACAGCTATAACTGGTTTGCAATTGCTTTCATAAATGAAAATTGATACTAGAAATTGACAGTAACTTTAAATATTGCCTAGTTTTCAAATAAGTCAAATCCAACATACTAATGTTCCATTTTACGTTTGCAGGATGTATCTGAATAAATTGAAAAGAAATGAAACTAATGTGCATAATTAAAAGTAACGCCACTGCAATCGCTAAAACAATCAGAGTTTAAATTTTCTTTGTAAATTTTCTTTTTTTTTAAATTTTTTTTTTTTAATTTTCTTTTAATAATAGTTTTTTAATAGAAATCAAACCAGATTGCAGAAAAATCCACTAGAACTTGGGTTAAAATAGTCTCTGTGAAAGGGTTCAATTTAGGGATGGGAATAACTATTCGTTTCAAAACATTAATTCGCTCTTACTCTTTGCCTATTGGAATTTAAATCTTTTAACAACTCTTTCGAGTTGTTCAATCAACCCCACTCTGGGGGAGTTGTAAGTCGCCACAGAGATTTGAATCGCAAAGATTTGAAACACATGTTTCGCGATTTAAATCGCAAAGAGTTGAAACAACTCTTTTGCGATTTGAATCGTAAAGATTGGTAACAATAGAATGGGAATGATAAGAGTAGGAATATGAGTAAAAGAAATTGGAATATGATGAAATTTAATTAAAAGGTCATAATAGAACGAATATATAACTATCAAAAAAGGTTTTAGGGCTGTTTTGAAACAAGCAAAATTTATTTTATTTGCACATGCGTTTAAATTCATGGAAAACAGTAACATTTTTAATCTAGAAATTCGGAAACCGATGTCATTAATGTGTAACAGTTTTAATAATCTTATTTTATTTATCATGGTTACATTAAAAATTCATAATTCATTTTTCATAATTCTGTTGAAGAAATAATAGTTCGTTTAACCTTTTCGGTGCCAATCGGTTTCGTTTGTCCGTGTAAATTTGACCGGCTTCAGAAAAGATGCGTTCGCAAGGAACCGACGACGCTGGAATACAAAATCTGTTTTTCTACCAATAAATAAAGTTTTTGTCGAAATTCCGAGTTTCTTTTTTCCACCAGTTGAAAGGATCTTCTTGAAATTCAAGTGGAGTTAAATTTAAAAACGGTTCAATTCTTCTTCTGCATTACGTCTAGGGCAAAAACTCTGTTCCGATCTGTCAATGGTGTTGATGAACTTGCAAAAAATGAAATCAGAATTAATGGCGTTCTTCATAATACTAGTCGAAGAAGAAATTTCATGGTAAAGGGGAACAATTTCCGAAATGATGTCTCGACAGGTCTGTTTGAACGAATTAACATTCGTTTTCAAATGCATGCTTCTTTAACCACGGATGGAGAATCATTGCTTTTGATATGAATTTGTTGCCTTTCATGGCTTTAAACCTTCTCTTTAGTCCTTGAAGCAACTCGGATATTAATTGACAAACTTCAATTCATTATCAAATAATCAAATCACATGCAAACCAAATCAAAATACCAGTGCGACGAGATCAATAAAGTACGATTCCGCGAGTATAAACGCAAGGTATGCGTTACAACCACTAAGCACACATATGACGGCCATATCAGGCCGATCAGATGTCATACGCTGCGTTTGTTGTGTTAGTCGCTTACGTTACTCTCTGTCAAATGAAAAATCCTGTAATTAAATCAAGGATCAAAGATCATTTGATTTCTTGTTGCAGCTAACGGAAAATCCTGTTCTATGTTTCCTTTCGCCAATATTAAGCATTGAACGTAATGAATTCCTGCAAAACGTTTATCGAGACTCATCTCCGTAATGTAAACACAAAAACAGACTGCTTTGTCAGTGACTGTATGCTTTGCATCAAGACATTTCTCAGTAAAGTGACAAATCAATGCAAATGAATGAACGGTTGGCTGAGCTGCTAGTCAGTGCATAACCCTGTTGCGTTACAGATATCCTCTAGATTTGTACCTAAATATGCCAACTCTCCTCCTTCAACCAACTGGTATTGGTTTCTTGCACCGGGAACAAATTGAAGTCCTACTACGCAATGTGTTCATGCTGCCGTTAAAAAATGCAACCATATTTTCTTACCACTTTGCAGCACCTATGCCACAACAAACGTTTTTCCGTTCAATCCCAGCATGTGTCATAAAGCGATCACAAATGCGTTTAGCATGTGCAATATTAATGATTGCATTTAAAGTATTTAAAGAATGCCAATGTAACACGGCTTGGATTGGTTGAGGGGAAACGATGAGTGAAATGTTACGGTTACCACACGGCTGATTGCTGTTGATTTAATAGTCATTAGATACCCGCCTTGTTATATCGTGCCCTGTGATCCCTTTGCAAACACGGTGTGGTATGATCCCTATGTGAGCTGTTGTGCAGTTGTTCGAAAGCTGCTCTCGACGAAGTTAATTGCACACAATCAATTAGCTACCAGTAAACCATAACTAGCGTCTTACACAAAATGCACAAGATGCTGCGTACGCTAGAATTTATTAGAAATGTTATTTGCTAGTGGTAGGTACAGCCTTCAGGATTGTGATAAACAATCGGCAACTGGTCTGGCGTGCCACGTATCTCATGCTACAATTGGCACACATTAGAAAATAGTAAGCTCAATTAGCGGACGCAAATGCGAACCATGCTGCGATTTGTTCGCGGAATCTAAGAGCCAAACCAAGGGCGATGCCAACTGGCAACCGATTAATGCAATGGAAGTCAATCTACCTACACTAGTTCGGTAAAGCATTGTCAAGCGGCTCGTTTAAGGCAAATCAACTCGGCACGTTAGCACCGTGAGCGATCGTGCTGATTTTAACCTGCAATGGAACAGTACTCTTGAAGTACTACAGCATAAACGGGTTGATGCAGCTCGCTAGAGCGAAATGAAAACAGAAGGATAATTAGCACTCATTACCGGACAATTTAGTTCATTTAATTGTGTTTACATGAGTGTGAGCTTCCACTGCATAGCATAGCGCGCCGTCATAAAATGTTTTCATTTTCCAATAGTGGCTGAGTGGAGTTGTGAAGAACGAAATACAGGGTTTTCCAATTGAAGTCATAGTGTTTGCCATAGATCTCAACATCATCGATTTCTATGTCAACTCTATAGTGGACTTACTCACATTCACAGCCACATTCTCAACATCTTGCTTGTGGATGTCAGCTCATACCACTTCAATTTCAAAAACGTCAAATTCAAGCCTGCTTGTTTTGAATTGCAAACAATTAGGTTGTTTGAAGCAAATGCAATAAATTTTCGATAATGATATATGTATTACACGTACATGTATGTATATTTTCAAATTCCCAGTTCATCACTGTTCAGTTCAAACCTTCAGTATCCTTCGCAATCCTCAGGTGTAATTACATTAGCCCCATTGTCAAATGCAAACAATAGTTCGGCCTCATTCTTTGAATTTGTCCGTTTAGTAAATTTTTTCCATTTCCTTCAAACAACCTAATTGTTTGCAATTCAAAACAAGCAGGCTTGAATTTAACGTTTATGAAATTGATATGAAATTTATGACGTTGAGAATGTGGCTGTGAAAGTGAGTAAGTCCACTATAGAGTTGACATAGCAATCGATGATGTTGAGATCTATGGCAAACGCTATGACTTCAATTGAAAAACGCTGTAAGTCACTCAACTTTTTACACTTTATCCCATATCTCGCTCAATGGGACATTTCTGATTGAATAAATATAAAATTGGTGCTTGGTAAAAGCATACTATAAATCAACCTTTAGGCAATTTTCGGTTGTAAAAGTTGTACAATTTTGTTGATGGGAAAATTTTCTTTCAATTATAGTGGATATTATACATCTCGACGAAACTCTGTTTTGATGTTGCCTTTTTTTTTTGTTTTGTTTTGCTTCCCAAAACACAGTCGTTGCAGGCGAAACTTACGTTCAGTTCCAAGGAAATCGTCGCATTATCGTGCGCTTGGTGCAAAGCATCCTACCACAACAAGGAAGCGTGCTTCAATCCGGAACGTATTGGCGAAGAGTGTACGCTCGGTGAGTACGGGTCGGGCCCTCCATTGATGCGATGCGAGCAATGTTGTTCAGCAGTAGCAAAAACAACAACATAAACTCACACACACACACACACACATTTTCGCTTTCCATTTCGCACGCACAGGCACACACCGGAGCATCGTGGTGCCACCGTCATGGATCGTGAAGTTACCGCGTAAGGGCAACTTCAAATCATCGCTACGCAAAACGCCACAGAAGAAGAAAAAGGCCGGCAAGAACGTGTCGATACCGCGGGAACCGCGCACATTTGTGATCAAACCGATCCCGACCGCCAACATTACACCGGTGCTGGTCTTCATCAATCCGAAATCGGGCGGTAACCAGGGCGCGAAGCTGCTGCAAAAGTTCCAGTGGTTGCTCAATCCGCGCCAGGTCTTTGATCTAACGCAGGGTGGACCACGGATGGGGTAAGTTTTTTCACTTACGTGACCGTTTTGATGGTATTTCCTATATCCTATATCCCTATCCATACAATTCTGGATTTTCCGTCAAACTTGCAGGTGCATTTTTGTTTTGGAGTCGGGTGCACTAGATTACAAATATGCTAGGCATAGCTTAACTTTTATTATGTATAATTTATTACTTTTGTTGTTGTTTGCTTCCCTTCTCCGCAGACTTGAATTGTTCCGCAAGGTACCACAGCTACGCATACTCGCCTGCGGTGGTGACGGAACCGTCGGTTGGGTATTGTCAGTGCTTGATCAAATAAATTTTGTGCCACCGCCGGCCGTTGGTGTGCTGCCGCTCGGCACAGGCAACGATCTTGCCCGGGCCCTAGGCTGGGGTGGTGTAAGTAGTAAACCTGCCGCGAAACAGCGCAACCGCATCTTGCCAAAGCTCAACCTAACGTTGGTTTTCTGCTCTACAGGGGTATACGGACGAACCGATCGGGAAGATTTTGGCAAACATTGGCAACTCCGACACGGTGTTACTCGATCGCTGGAGTCTGAAGGTAGAGCCGAACACATCGGTCCCAAACACTGGCGACGGCAAGGATAACCTGCCGCTGAACGTCGTGAACAACTATTTCTCCCTTGGTGTCGACGCTCACATTGCACTGGAATTCCATGAAGCACGCGGTTAGTGGTCCGCTGCTGTCCGACCGTTTCGTTACCGTTGTGCACGTATGATAAGCGAACGTGTTGTACATTTTTTGTTTGCTTTTTTTTTTGGTTTTCTGCAGAAGCACATCCGGAGAAATTTAACTCGCGCCTGCGGAATAAGATGTTCTATGGGCAGGCCGGCGGCAAGGATCTACTAAAGCGCAAGTGGAAAGGTTTGGCCGAGTTTGTAACGCTCGAGTGTGACGGCAAGGATCTGACGCCCAAGCTCAAGGAGCACAAGGTGCACGCTATAGTATTCCTGAACATTCCAAGGTACGTGATGCGGTTTTTAGCTACATCGGAATGGTCGCTTCTTCCTAACGCTAAATGCTATGGTGTTTGCGCATCTGCAGCTACGGTGGTGGTACGCGACCTTGGAATAAATCCGGCGGACAGTTTGAACCCGCTACCGACGATGGTATGATTGAGGTGGTTGGATTGACAACCTATCAGCTCCCATTGTTGCAAGCCGGAGGTCACGGTACCTGCATTACTCAGTGCCGCACAGCACGCATCGTCACGTCTAGGACAATACCCATGCAAGTGGACGGTGAGGCGTGCAAGCTGAACCCGTCCAACATCGAACTCACACTGCTGAACAAGGCTGTGATGCTGGCCAAAAAGAAGCCCGGGCGGGCTAATGTACCGTAAGTGGCTTACATGCACCATGCACACGGAACGATCGTGCGTGTGCGCCCACGCACCGGTCACACTTCACACTGGATTTTGTTATGTTTTTTGTTTTCCTCTCTCCGCCAATCTCACCGCAGGCAAGAAAAGTTGGAATCACTCAACATCAGTCTGATGAAGATCATGATGGTGGACTACGAGCAGCACCACTATGACAAGGAGCTGCTGAGACGGTCGGCGGTCAATATCGGCAGTCTCGAGGTGCCCGTTACGGATCTGGAGCAGATGCGCGTACTCATCAACAAGTACTGCAGCGAGCAAGCGGACAGCCCCAAGCTGTCCCCGGACTGGTGCTTCATCGACTGTAAGCAGCAGCACTCCCTAGACCCGGACCCTGCTTCCGCATCTTTTCGTGTTAATCCAATTATTATTCATTTGTTTCCGATCGCGACCCCACAGCCTGCACCGCCGAGCGTTTCTTCCGCGTGGACCGTGCACAGGAGAATCTTCACTTCATTACCGACATCGCGACAGATTGTGTGTTTGTGCTGGACCAGGAAAGCCCGACGCTGCCCCAAACGCCCGAAGACGAGCATCGGCGGCTCGGTGCACAAGGACCGCCCGTTACGAGCAGTCTCGAGTCGAGCGATGGTGCTGCATCACCGTTCTCGCCGCAAGCCGGCAAGCAACTGGACCGCTCCCTGTCTGGGCCACCGTCCTCCAGTGACATTCCATCACGCAAGAGTACGTTTTGTTTGCGCCCGCTGCTTGCCTATTGCCGATTACTAATCGCGAAGCAATTTCGGGCTCGTTCCTTTGGGCTTTCCCGTGTTTTTTTTTGTTCTTTCATTTTCACGTCACCTGTACGCATCGTTTGGCACAGGCTCTGAGGGTTCACACGAGGCGGACGGTACTCACGCGCGTGCCCCGTTAGCACAGGATGGCAATGGGCAAAACCTGGACCAGATGGTCAACTTCAAAAGGTAAGGTGTGACCCAGCAGCGAATACCAGTGTTTCTCCACCACGCGTTCGCACAACCCCGTCCATTCACATCTGTCGGTTCGCCGATTTCATATTCATATTACGACCATGTTCATCGCGCACCACATGACCTCTCCATCGCGATATGGTAGAACTATCATCATTCTTCCTGTCACATTACACATACGGTACAGTACCAAATTCAAATAATGTGCGTTGTGAAAAACTTCTGTTTACGAGATATCGGAAATATGGTACTGCACTCTTCGGTGGACGATGTCATTGCATTGATTACTGGTTATTTTATCCACGGTTGTTATTTTAGCCACGAAGCTAGCACCGCTACAGTCGTATCCATTTTCATTAAACATTAGGCGTCTCCATTACCACAAAACACCAGGCGCCTCCATTAACACAAAACACCAGGCGCCTCCACCGCAGAGTTTGGCAAACGTTCGAAAAAGTGGCGAGGCGTGAACAGCCCTATGCATCGAATCGTATACTTTACCTATTCACAAGTCACATTTATATTTCATATCACCAGCGCGTCTATCACACTACTCACCACAGCCGTCAAGCGTTGAATGGTTTCTACACCACACTGTGCGCATTTCATCCATCATCCATCGTCCCCCATTACCATCGTATGCTTTATTTCGCAATACAAACGCACTTGGGTTATGCGGATTTTAACGCGCCCGATCGTGTGTGAGTTTGTTTGGATAATTGCGTTCGCCTTTCGTTCTGCTACGAACTTGTACGGGCGAAAAATTATTCATGACACGGGCTCACCTTCGGGTGGCCACTGTTCGATTATGCATCGGCCACGGTGGCACATATTAAATGAACAAATGAAAATTAAATGCTATACCTGTTCTACCGTCCTACGCCTTCCTTCAGCTTTCACGAGCGTTTGTTTGGTCTGAATGAGGATGCTTTTGGATTCAGGTGATTATTACCTTCCGTACGCTAGACAGTGTGCTGCCGCTATGTTCCTTTGCCTGTATTCTATATACCTAGCGCTAGACAATAGGCGTGTGTTTAGTTGTGTTCCAATGCCAAATAAGTCCACCCGATTTACATGTTATATGGCGACAGTTAGTTTTCTTCGGTATGTGCAAAACGTTGCGGTCCAAAACATTACAAAAGGGTGGAAAATAGTCTAACAACAACACATTTGATGTTTTGCGTTTTCTCACTATATGATTGCAGTAGCATCCATTTCGATTATATAAACCTTTGTTCTTTATAATGTAATCATTTTCATCATCAAGCTAAGGGCCCACAGATTGGTGTGAGATTGTTGGTCGTCCCCTACGCGATGGACACACTACCACCATACATACAGACAGACAAACACAGCAACCGTGGAGAAGTGGGCGAAGATGGCGGACAAAACATGGCGGCGGCGTTAAGCCTAGTAGCTCCTACACTGCATATTGTGCGTGCCGATTATGCCGGGGGGAATGTTTACGCGCGCGCGCGTGTGTGTGTGTGTGTGCAACGGTGCAATAAAATTTCTTCGGTCGGTTCCGCGCATTGTGCAACCTGTAGCTGCACTGTTGTTTGACAATTTCACTTTCCACTAATTGGCATTTTCCATTCTTTCCAAAATTGCAACCCAAATTGAACCAACGCACACGACCAGAGCGATCCGATAGTGCGTGTTTCCATGCGGACCGGTGGCAGACACAGCGTAACACAGAACCGTGCTCGGCTGTAAAAAAAAAAAAACAAAAACAAAAACAGAAATAGATGTATTATCATACATGTTGTTTACTTCTGTGCTGATGTAAAAAGCTGGATGTTTTTTGTTTGTGTTCCATTGTCTTTGGTGTTTTTTTTCTTTTATGACAAATTTGTGTTATTGCATTTTCAAAGAAAAGAAAAAAAAATCAAAAAAAAAAACATTTGTTTCTCGAAATTTCTTTCGATAAACAATGTTTGCTGTCTATGTGTTTGTGTATTTACTTCAATGGGAAATTGATGTACAATCTGTGCAAAGTAACGAAACAATCCAAACCAAGCGTTACGGCTACCGTAGAGGAAAAAAAAACTAACAACAACAAAAAACATTACGACAAACAAATTAATGGAAAACATTCGAATGAAATGATTCATACGAGTTCTTTCTCTTTCTCTCTCTCTCTCTCTCTCTCTCTCTCTCTCTCTCTCTCTTTGGCTTAACGACCTACTCGGTCCGTTATCATCAAATGGCTGCCGGCCATCAACTGGCTTACTAGACTATTAGATACCACGTAGTTGCTTAGTCAGTGCTCACTACGGGGGGACGGTCCGAATGGGATTTGAACCCGGTCCGGTCGTGTTGGGGACTAGCGCCGTTTCCAAATACACCACCGAGCCGCCCCTTTCCATTTATTATTTTAATAAATTCGGCAACATCTGTTGAACTTGTTTTTGTAGTTTTGTGACTAAAAACGAATTTCCTGACGTATGCCATTACACGTAGCCTTAATTTGTACGATGCGAACCTTAATTATCGCCGTTGACTTTACGGAATCGCGTCCAACTTCCACCCGGACAGCCTCAGTGTTAGCATTCGCACGGATGTATGTTAGCTTAAATAAACTTTTCCCATTCACAAAAGTGCACTCATTCCGTGCTTCCGTGTTTTTCACTTCCCTGAGCGATCTTGATAAATGTGCAGCACCACCCAGCACTATCCGACACACAAAGCCCAACGAGGAGAACACGGAACGTGCTGCCGCGGGAAGACATGGGTAAGGCTTGCTACTACTGGCGAGGGCGTGCAATTACAATGCAATGCAAAAAAATTTTATGTCCGCTTCGAATTGCTACATACTTGCACGTTGAACAAATGGGCTACCGCACCCGTCCTCTCGCTCTCTCTCTCTCGCTCTCTCTCTCTATCACGCACACTCACAAGCGCAGTGGAGGAATTGTTTGATGCATCTGTAACCGGCGACGCTAACATCCCGTTTTGCTGTTATTCTTTTCTCCTTTTTTCCTACTTTTTTTTAGTGTTTGCCTTTAAATCGTCTACACTTCTGTGCTTCACGGCCAGAACCTTGCCTCCACAGTGCGCTTCCGGCGGCGGATGTAGCCCAGCAGTTTGGCGCAGGTTTGTTTCCTTGTTTTACTTTTTCGCACACTGTCAACAATTGATTGCGTTTGCTTTGATTTTTTATGCAGCAAAGTATGTTTACACTGTAACGGCGCTACAACACAAACGTTGCAGCACGTTTTTGTCGCATCGTGACGTACATAAAATTAAGTTAAAGTAAACCAACGCTTTGATGGAGACGCCCGGTGCTTTACGGTTCAAACATCATCCCTCTGCTCGGAGATGTCGATTTGGCTTCCGAAAGGTAAATGATTATTTTTTCTTCACTTTCATTTATTCACAAAACACAAAAAGAAAAACAACTGATGACGGACGGACCGTTGCACGAAACCAAAACGACCCACTCGCCAATTGTACTACGGCGCGAAAGCCAAAGGGTCAGCCGAGGTTAATTGTGATGTTGCGTTTACGTGAATCGTTAAGCCAGCCGAAAGGAGGGTCGTAGCTGGGCAAGCCAACGCCGAAAATACGCCTCCTCCAAAAAAAAAAAAAAAACGCTAAGAAGTAAGCAGTAACAAGAAGAACATTGTTAAGTTAAACATGCAAATGAGATTAGCCGGCCCGGATGGTTGACCGGTACTGGCAGGTGGCCAGCAGCAGTAAGAACAGCACCGATCGTCGCAATTTGTCGACGGTCGAAATTGATTTCGTTTGCTAAACTGGAACACAGGGTGGTATTACGCACCGCTAAGCCGTCCCCGTTTTCGCTCTTTTTTTGTCGGGAAGGATCATATTGGTTTTGATGCGTGCTAAGTAGAGGAATTACAATTGTCGGTGTAATAAACGAAGCTTTTGAGCAATACGGCCAGGCCGTTCTTTATGAATAAAAAAAAAAAAAAAAAAAAAAACGAAGCTTTTGCGATGTTCCACTTTTTGTTTGACGCAGTGTGGTTACCGAATGACGCAGTTCGATTTACTTTGTGTTCGCAGTTCAATTTACAAATCGCTTGTATTCTAGTAGATAGTTGTTTATGAATGCTTGGAAAACAAAATCAATAATTTTCAATTCTTGAAAACTAAATTTTAATTAGTATTCGATAAATTTAAAACTTCCTCATTTTTAAAATTTTTATAATTTTATAATTTTATGTAAAAAATCGCATTTGTTTCTTAAGAGATGGAAAGAATCACAATTTGTCTCTTAGAACTCTGAGCAATTTGGTAAAAACTTCAAGCAAATACATTAACAAATGACAAAGTTAAAGCTCCATAAGTAAACTCATCGCCATTGCCTCCACACGCGTTTTGCTCAAAACAACTTTTTGCAAAGTGATACCCAAAACTAACTTTGTAACTTTTTCACCAAGATTTCTTTACACAATTTCCTAGTACTTTACGCAATTGATGTCTATATTTAGCCTTTAAAAAGTACTTTACTAAATGCATACAATGCACGAATTAGCTATCCTAGCAAAACCATAAAAAATACCTTTTTCGTGCTCTTGAATGTATATTTTTCGTTGATAGTAATATGTCTGCAAATGCCGGATTTTTTGTTCCAGCATCGAAGGAGATAAACAACAATTGGAATTTCTTTACTTCACCATTATTTATCCAACATAATAATAATTATTGAAGCATATTTTGTATAGACTATGTTTTACATTCAAATATGATTTATCAAATACTCTCTTTTCTCTCTCTCTCTATCTTTTTTTTTTTGGCTTAACGACCTACTCAGTCATGCCGGCCATCAAATGGATAACTAGACTATTAGATACCACGTAGTTGCTTAGTCAGTGCTCACTACGGAGGAACGGTCCGGATGAAATTTGAATCCGGTCCGGTCGTGTTAGGACCTAGCGCCGTTGCCAAATACACCAACAAGCCGCCCCTAATTTGTCAAATAATTAGAATGATATTGTCACGAAAATGATTTCTAGGCAATAATACATAGGCTTACTAATTATTATACAACTTCGAATGTTTTGACGATTTAGTTACAATCTTTTGTATCATTTTCTTCCTTAGTCATGCAATACTACTTGCACTTGCTGAAGGTAAAGAGTGATAGTTAAATTAGCACTAGCTCAGAAATAAACGTGTCTAACGAAAGTTCTAAACTCCCGACGACAGCTCAACAAACGATGATACCATATTCAATACGATGCCAGGTCCTTACCGCATTTACCACGATTCGACACACACACCCTCACTTACTTCACAATCCCATTCTATAAGCAGTGGCATGATTTATATTCAGCTCACTGGTACCTCTCCCTGGGACTCTCATCTCCACACACAGTTTACCAAACCATTATTTACACATCGTTCGCAGCAGCGTCAATCGATCGAGCCCCCGAAGATATGGCGCGTTAGCTCACACGACATCGCCCACCCGGTATAGCCGGGAGCTGGTGGCCGCAATCAAACACTTTACACCGGGGTCCAACGGAACCGATCCACTGCGGTAAAAGATACGAGAACTTGTCGTGTCCCATTTTTGTTTCCCGCAGGAACCGAACGCTAGCGGACAACCACCAGCCAGTTAGTTTCCTGCCGTGTCGTTACCGTTGCTCGTGGTGG
>CM032179.1:8793242-8814786 GCA_018908115.1 Anopheles rivulorum
TGTAGGTTGAATTTAGTTTTTCGAATACCTATGTTTAATTATGCGCAACACAAACGGAAAGTACATGCTTGCGTTACATCCGCTGCTAGTAGATTTTATACCCGAATGGGTTTCTGTTAGTAATGATATAAAAAAAACCGCCTACAGTTATGCAATCGATGTGACAAATTCAGTTGTTAAGAATATTTTGTTAACTATTATTGTTTGTTTTTCGTTCCTAAGTCCTACTAATTCAGCTAATACGTTTGTTCGAAGTATTCTTTTCCGATTGTAGGCGCATAACCAATTGCATCTGCTAGACTGAACCGTGCAGAAGAATGGTGAATGCTGATGTGCTGGACCATAGTAGCAAAGAACAGTTGATAAAACAGCAGCAAGCGTTCGAAACTTAGAACGAACACTACTCAAAGTGTAGAAAAGAGAGAGAAAGAGAGAGAAAGAGAAAGAGGGAGAGAGAGATGGGAGAGAGAAAGAGAGAGAGAGGGTGAGAAATAACAAGAATCATTACCCAGTAATTCATTCACTTCTCCTCGGCCTCGCTCCTTCAACACTGGCTATTGACAGTGAAAAAGGGTAAGAAAGACTAATTAAAAACCATCAACAACAACGTTACATAACCATGAGCGTGCCCAGCGTGAGAAGAAAAAAATGTTCTAAATAGAAATCCACTGCACCATAAATTGCATTACATTTATCGTACTAAATAATCCATTTTGATCGAAATGTGAAATGCCACACAATCACACACACCTTCACACATATTAATATACAACAAACCTTTAAAATTTACCATTTTAGCGCACCTTATGAAATAATTAGGAAAATCGAAACAACATGAAAGACGAAACGAAAGCTCGACGCCTTTTAAAACATGTATTTAGCAAATCAAAACAGAAACTGTTTCTTATAAAACGAAATTTTCCACGACCCAAAATTTAAACATTTCAACGCGACTTGCTAATGGCAAGCGACTTGCGAATGCGGTATGGCAAAGGACTGGTTTATTATTACCCAATTGCAAGCAGGGACACTGTTCGAAAATGCAACAACGATTAACAGGTTGATTTAAAGTAGCATTTCAACCAGCCCTAATGTTTTAAAAAGTGGATGATGCAGTTTTAGATATAATTTTAAAAGACACGTTTGCTTTCAGTTAGATCTGTCGTAAGACAGTGTCTCAGTGGTGCTATACTGATGATCGTGAAAGTTGTTTCAGATGCATAGTTTTTCAAAAAGCGTTATAAAGTGCATTCTGTATGCAACTCGTAACACAAATCACTCCTATAAACCTTCTTTTGATACATTCAACAGGGTTTGTTTGCTGGAGAGCAAGGACGAAGCAGGCAAGTGGAGTTGCTGTATTTTGAGATGGTTGAAATTTGTACCAACAATTATATGAACAGAATTTTAATCCTATCCATGTGTTAAACGTGCATAAGAAAACAGACGGAATTGGTGCTGCTGCTAACTGTTAACAGGTATGGAGAGTTAGCAAATGCAAAACGTATAAACGAATACTAATATTTGGTTATAAAACAACCCTGTAACTTGCTGTGAAATTGAATACTATGCATGTGCTTTTGAGAAGTGAATTTGGGAAAAATTTTAAAAACATTAACAATAAGTAAATGGTAAACGAAAACAAAAATCTTAAAACAACAACCAAATTGTACCCTCCTTTGACGCTTTTTACTTCCTATTGTCGTGAGACACTAACGAAGAAAAAAAAATCTACTCACCACCACTGATTCATGTATGAAAAATGTAAAACTGGCTGTAGTGAACAACCCAACACAGAAATATAGGACACGAACAAAAAAAAAAACATAATTAAATAAATACGCCAAACCATAACCATCACGTTTAGCGTGTGACATAAGATCCAAGCTTGCATCACAAATGAAGAACGAAGGAATGAAATAACAACAAACAACAACAAAAAGTAAAAACTAAACCACGATCATCAGCAAACTTATTTCCACGAAGGCGAACTTGCGCTACCACATTCACAATGTACGCGAGCCATAAGCTTGTGTGTGTAGCGATGCTGCAAGGTGTAGGATGTTGCTAAACGCGTATCATCAGTGCGTAGCGTGGTGTATATGACTATATATTTATACATATTTACACTCAATGTGAAACTAAAAGATATACATATATGTAAGATCTACAGGTGACTCTTGACTATCTCACACTACCAAGCAAACGTACGTACGTGCGTACGTGCGCCTGATAGTAGGCACAACTTTTCTCCCCATTCTTAACCACGCACGTATGCACAGGCACGCATAGCGTTTTGCAGAAATTTGGGCGAAACTCTAGCCACTATACACACGGAGACGCAGATTGAGAATAGCTAAGAATGCGTACTATTGCCGGTCCGAACGACAAATGACGAAACTTATGATAACAATGATGATGCTTATGAAGCGATGAATTAAATATCTAGCATCATACACACACACGCGTCAACATATACTCATACAAGAGAGCAGACGCGCTGCAGAGCGTGGTAATGATTATCGGGATGGTTTAAATGGCCCTTTTGATTGTTCAGGCAAGCGACGGAAAGAATGGAAGTTTTGACATTACTAATGCAGCACGATATACCCACACCCACATACATACACGCAACATACAAATGATGAAATGAATTTGAAAAACCGATAAATAGATAAACGTGAACCTGGTTCATTTTTTGTATGCTCGGTTAAGTTTTCTTGTGCATCGCAGATAATAAGAGTCACCTGTATTTCCACAAGTGTTTCAATGTAAAACAAAAATAAAACCCAAAAAAAAATAAATAAACAACTGGATTGATGTCAAAAAAAGAGAAATAAGCCTTTTTTTTGTTTTAGTTCCTGAATTAGCGTATATTTTACACAAATCAATAACAGTGGTATCGGTAAGTAAAGCAGCTATCGCAGCTCCCCCAACAGTTTTAATTGAGTTCCTGCTTAAATAAGCCAGGAAATTATATTTGCAGGGAACTGCTCAATAGCAGGAATCAAGAAATCCTCGAATAGCCAAAGCAAGCCTATTAGAAGAATAATAAACCCACCTGTACCGAATATTTTTTGGCGCAAAAACCTTATTCTTCTGCATCAGTAAACTTCATTGCTTCGTTGAGAGTTGAGTCTTCGGTATGCTGCGATCGAAGGTATATGAGAAGCAGGCTTAAATATGTGTTTAGTGTGTGTTGTTGGTGACCCCACCGCTGTTGCCAGTTGCCATCGTTAATTAATGATCGGCATAATGTTGAGAAAGTAGCAGACGACGTAACAAGGTCTTAGAAGACATCTTCAGTGGTAGCTTGTCATAAACCGCAGACACCTACATGCCAAGGAAGTCACGCGATGTGGTCACGATCATGTGGAATGGCCATAAAGAACCTAAACTCTTATAAAAAGATTGCTTGCTTACTTATCGGTCAAACTTTGTTAACTTTCCCCCTTTATTGATTAAATTAAGCAAAACAAAAAAATTAATTGATATTAAAACGATGCCAAATGACTTTGACTGGAGATTTTAATTGCAGTTGATGAAGAGAACAATGCAATAATGCTGGCCTTTCTGTGAGCGAAGAAGACGAATGTGCTTTTTCGTTTTGGCTACATGATCATATTTCTCGTATGCATTGGATGTCCAGAAGCCCAATAAACGAATTGACAGTTACTAGTAATTTAATTTCCTACCAACTGAATACTCCATCACGTTTGATTCCATGTTGATAATGAATCGATGCTTAATTTTATACCAAATTATCACACAAAGACGTTCTTGTGAGCAATAATTCAAACACTGTGGGCGAGTTCAATCGGAAATTTAACTAATCATAAGACAATTGGTTTAAGTGAGAAAAGCCAGTGACTTTATGTTTCTATGTAAGTATTTCGCAAGTAATCGCACGGGACTTTTAAAAGTACTTTGTCATGTATCGCGTCGTATAAGTAATTGAATAAATTTATGTAAAACAACAAAACGAAGTTAAATTAAGTACCATCAAATTATCAAATGCAGTACCGACACGCTTAAAAATAGATTATGGCTTGGGAATGGAATTATGTTCTAAAGCGCCTAACACCAGGCGCAATATTATCAGCAACATAACGAGCCATCACGCACTAGGCTCCAAATTTCGTTTGATATACAAAACGACATCACACGCGACAAAAAGATTTAATTATGTGCCTGCATTCCAACCAGCATGGACAGTGAATGCAACACATCAATCAACGATTGGCTCTCGTTTGCGCGACAGCCCGGTTATGCCCGGTGGTGGCGACGTCGGCGTTTTATACGGCAGAATCGGATATCAAACTACATTTGGACCGTGCTTCCCCGAATTCATTATTGCCGATCGCCTGTCATCTCTCAACGTACCCGAACGAATATCGATAGTTCATAGTTCGATGTCATCATTAAAACTGCATCTCTTTGTGCCGGAACAATGTCGGGCATTCAGTTACATATCAACGTTCATATTTGCCTCTCAAACAAGGATATTAATTTCATCTGAACTGTGCATAACTCGAGTTTGCTATACAAACAAATCGAGGTTTTGTAACCCACGCTTACAGTGTCCAAATGATTGTGAAATCCATCACACTCGATGTAAGCAGTCAGTTTTGGCTGCCTATACTTCACCTCAGATTCAGCAACACTGAACAATGCATATTTTTTTGTGCAAGGTCTATACCAGCAGGTTGCTAAACGAATTGAAACAAAGTGAGCTTCTGGACCTAGAAATCAGTTCTGCTTCAGTTGGGAAAATAAACTGCCTGTAGGTACGCTGGAGGCTTTCTGGAAGTGAGAGTGTTTGATCAAAGCCGTTTGAAAGCACTTTTACCGTGTCATAAACGTGACAGGATTTGGCTGGATGCAAAAAGTAAACCTTGTCAACAGGTTCGCGAGTAGCAAAAGCCGTTGACGGACGGTCCGCTTGGCTCGCGTTCGCGAACGACCTTGTGCCAACAGCCGTCAGTAAAAGTTGATATGAATTTTTCGTGTTGTGTCGAACGCAGCATCAAACGCAACATGCTCGAAAACAATGCTCGGTAGTGCAGCTTTTTTTTTATTGCTTCGCTCTAAAAGCCCTAGCAATAATAGTGTGTTTGAGTACCTAGGATACAGTTTTTAGAAAGACAAACACAGTAAATGGCAATAGAAGAAGGAAATATTCAAAATTGGTAAGTAAAAGCAAGTTCCAGACGGCGGTTATACTAAAGATAACTGGCTTTACACGTGGTCTCTATTTTCTTCCAGAAGCTATTTTCTCGCACTCCCGCATTTGTAACCTAATTTGCATCTACTATTGACGCTGCTGTTACTCCAGCAACAATTATTGTCTCTGCTGTTCCTGATGTCCTCTACACTGCCTTGGTTTTGTACTTTTTTATGATGTATAACTTTACTATTGTCCGTGCTACCTACCCCTGCTACGTGCCAAACTGTTTAGCGTTGCTGTTACAATTCCTGCCGTTTCCTTTACCACGGCTGCTGTTGTTTAATTTCTAATTTGTTATAATTTCTCTCTTTGCTGAGTCCCAAGCATACGGTAAGTACATGTTGTACCGAAACATGTAGTCCACAATATTTACATTTTGGTGTGTCTTCATTCGTTATTAAATGCTTATGCGTAAGGTTTGTGTGCCCTATGCGCAACCTGGAAAGTACCGATTGATCTTTGTTATTCGGAGTATCGACGTATGCTACAACAGATGTTTTGTTGTACCGTAAAAAGGTGTCCTTTTCTTTATTCCTGTTCCCATTCCTGTTGCAATGTATTTTTTACTATTACTTCCGCCCATTTGTTCATGTCTCTGTTGAAAAACTGCTTTATTAGCACCAGTTGATAAATTGCTGCTTTATTAGCACCAGTTGATAAAGGTAACATTAGGTTTGGTAATAATATGCCTCTTCCTCTGCCGCTAATATCATCGCTATTGCTTCCGCCGAGAAGATTTAAGTGTGAACGGGTAGTGTAGTGTAGAACACGGGTTTTCTCAAAAAAACACTATTTGTAATGGAAAGGCTAAACCTCGTGCTCTTCTGGATTCTTCGCAACTCACTTTATTTTCATGTAACAGATCGCCCGTTGGCTCTCAACTCGTTTACGTCATGGGATCGACGAATTTGACGTATGCGTTTACGCTGGCCGATCCAAAGCGTAATAATTTACACAACAGGTAGTTTTATGGCACATTTTGATCTTTTAGAAAAAATCCCACAACCAGCGTCCGTCGATCCGTCTGTAGAAATGTGATGATACAGTCCATATTTTTGCTCGATTAACTCGTTGAAGCGTGATTTGGCTATAGTTTATGTGCATCCGGATTGTACATCACGTTTCATTTACCAGTCTATTCCAGGACAATTGTGGTTTCAGGAACGTCCTCTCATTCGTGTTTGTTTCTCGATCGCCGGTATTGGACGATTTGTCAAAGCGAGCCATTTCATTCTTTTGCTCTTTCGATGAAAGCTTTGGTATTAATGTTTTTTTCTCTATGTTACGTCCTGCTGCTGATATTAACCTGTGGATTACGATATACGAAAATGGAAATTGACCGCTTTCGCAGATTAACGATGAAAAGGGACTAGTGACAAAGGCACCTGTGGAATGTCTTATCGCAGTATGATAAAGTAGAGCAACCATTTTTTCGAATTTATCTCTGTTCGAGGAAACTTCTTATCCAACAGCAACAGCCAAGTTCTTATGATTTTTAACATAATATTTCTCAAAGCCCTATATTTCCCATGCCCGAGCATTTTGAATAGTTTTAGCCGATTTTTTGTATTATTTTTGATATTAGCTCAATGAGCAGAGAAAGTTAGCCGAGAATCAAGTGTAATTTCTAAGATCGTAGCTTTACGTACATTTGGGATAACAAAGTTTTTATATTTAATAGGTGTACGACGACCTTTGTGTGTTTTAATATCACATATATGTAATATCTTGCATTTAGCTGAAGAGATATCATGGCCACATGTTGTTGACCGTTTATGTATTCCGTTAATCCCAGCTTGCAGAATTTCTCTGCATTTAATTTCAGAAACCGATGATGAAGCTATAGTCAGATGATCGGCATACATAAATATCAGAAGGCAGGTAGTAAAAAAGGGATTCCATATTAATGAGGTACAAGGTTGGAAATAGAATAGCGCCTTGAAGTACACCGTTCTCTAGCAATTTCCTGCTGGAATGATGAGACCCAATAAGAACCCTAAATTATCGATTTAAAAAGAAATAACTGTGTAGGTAAATTGCTTATCGATCGCCAAAATTCCATTTTTTTTTAACTGACTAAAGATTCCGTGACATCAAAAGCTTTAGTGAGATCGATTATAGCACAGTCTGTGTGGAGTTTTTTTATTTTCCTTCCTGCAGCAGTTCTTCTAAGGCAGCAAAATATGCAACCGTACCATGTCCGCTTCTGAATCCATGCTGACTTGCGTTGATCAGTTTCCTAATCTCTACTTCTTGAACTAGTCTCCTGTTTACCATTCATTCTAAAACCTTACTCATGCAATTCAGTAGTGAGATTGGTCGATACTTGTCTACTTCCGCATTTGTTTTGTGTGGCTTTTGTAGTGGGATAATTGATTGATTTCCTGTTTCCTGTAATAAGGTTAACTCTATGCCATAAATCTTTGGTGAACATTGCTGAACTTATTTCTCCAACAAACTTATGCCAGTTTTTTGTTTTTGCAGTATGAATAGCTGCTTTGGCCACTCTATTGGCCTCTCGATATCGATTGGCCAGAATGTCTAGAAATAATTCATTTTTATTCTTACTAGCTTTTCGCAAAGCTCTAAGTGCTTTCCTCCTAGCACGAATTGCTAAATTAATTGTGTTGTTCCACCAGACTACTTGTTTACGACTTGATCGTGGAATGCAATTTTAGGCTTCTGTTGTGTAAATTATTGCGCTTTGGATCGGCCAGCGTAAACGCATACGCCAAACTCGTCGATCGCATGACGTAAACGGGTTGAGAGCCAACGGGCGAACAGTTACATGTCAATAAAGTTAGTTGCGAACAATTAACTATATATTATTATATAAGTATGTTGCTTAATTTTTGGATTCGTTTTAGCTGCACCTTTGTAGGAAGTATAATGCTAAGCGCTATGCTAGCATAACCTACAATAAACGTAATGGACAAAATGAATTAAATCTTAGGCCGAAGCCCACATTTCCAATAATATTGGACATTGGCGAATATAATTGATAGGGTGGGATAGAACTCATTCAATCGTTATCAACCAAACTGAACGTACCAAAAAATAAAAGAATAGAAAAACAAGTACAGCGTAAAGCACTATCAAATATGTTTGTGTCATTGCTTCAATTACATCGCTACGATAATCCCCTGATCGAGCATTAGACGACCACTTTAACTTTCTACGGTCACCGTGGTCAGCGTGATGCGTGCGGCAACAGTTGTGTCATTAATCACGCGAATGCGTGTTGCGCTTCGTGGTCTGGTGCGCACATGTGCTACCCGAAGCGTAAGTTATGTCACGATACGCGATACTGGAAACCGAAGAAAGCCACCTACCGAACGGACGGCCAGTAAAGGAGAGGCAGACAAGAGATTGAGCATGGTTCTTGCTGCTTTGTCGCATCGTCAGCCCAGAAGAATTTTCCCATGCTTTATTTACCAATAAACCGCTCTCGGATGCTTTCCTCTCTTTCATTTTCTTCAAGACGAGAGCAAACACGCCAAATTCTCTCTCACATAAAAAAACACTATAAAGGTAAAAATAACCGTTTGAACCGGTCCGAAGGAAACAGCAGCTGGTGACGCACGACATTCCCGAACTCTACGTCCATCTAAGCCGATAAAGCCGAAACCTAGCTTTCTCGCTTCGGCTTTTGCATGCGTGTCGCCTTCCGGCGGACACAAACGTTCCAGTGCTCGACCCTCGGGCAAAACATCGATCTATTCCCCATCCATCAAAGCGCGGAATCGCCCAAATGTATGCAACACGCGGGACACACCTTTGAACGCACCGAAACCACAGGCAGGAGCGTTCGAGCGTTCCCGCACCAGCTACAGGCACGTTCGCATGTGTGTTGGAGATGTGTTCCAAAAATCATCAGGATTAGTACGGTAACGCTTCTTTTCATTTGTTCGCTTGCGGCGAAAAACAAGAACAACAACAACAACAAAACGGGCCGAAAAACCGAAACGAACCAAACAGCATCATTATTCCTCACAGCGGGCTATTATCGTTCATAACCGTTAAGGGTTGAGATGATTATTATTTTATTGACGTTATTTGTACCGGGAAGCCGTAATGGTGAGTTATCGTCTTCATGTTTCGCTCGTTTCGCCCACGACTTCGCCGGGCCGAAATGGAGCCGAAAATAAATGGCCAGAACGGGCTTGCCGCTCCCTATCTCCATCTCTCGCACACATCGTCCCTCCCATTCTCGCTCTCTCTCTCTCTCTCTCTCTCTCTCTCTCTCTCTCGCTCTATTCTTATTGCTCTCCCTCTCTCTCTCTCTTTCTCGGTCTCTCTTTCTCTCTGTTTCTCCGAGTTGAGCTACACAGTGTCCCTACGGTTTCTCTCACATCTTTCCTTTAGCGGATACGTCTTCTTGCTATGTTTTGGTGGAAAACTAGCGACCGTTCTCTTTTCTTTTCCCGGTATCCTTACACTGCTGCCAGCACTCCCCTATTACACTGACATTCAACGCGTTTCGTGGACGGCCATCCGAATGCGCAAATAAGTCTTGACCTACTCCATCGCGCTCGCCGTACGCCCAAATCGTTAACCTTCTTTCGTTTTTACCACCCAACGGGGCCGGGCCGCGATTCTTAGCGCTTGCAGCTATTTATACGCGGGAACAAATTTTCATTTTTGAAAACCGATCTACCACCAAGCCCGCATGGGAAGGAATGCGAATGAAGGAGAGATGCGTAACCGAAGTCACGACGGCACGAGTACGAACATGCGTGTGGTAACTGTGTGCTGTGTTACCTCGCATTACATGACATCGCTGGCATGACGGCACAAAGGCAAAGGAAGTTCGCTCTTGAAATAAATTTGAATAATAAAAAATGGACGACTTTTGCCACTTCTAGCGTGCGCCGGTGTGAGTGTGGTTCGTTAGAAGCTACTTCAAAGATATTTCAAAAATCCCTCAACATGCACTCTTCCTGTCTCTCTCTCTCTCTTTCTTTCTCTCTTTCTCTCTTTCTATCTCTCTCTCTCTCTCTCTCGCTCCCTCCCTCGCTTGTGTCACATTCGTACAATGGCGGTGCAAAATGGATCCCTTTCCTAAACAGAAATCATGTTTTATATTTGTCTCACGGCAGCTGCATGCCTACCATTGCATGCCATTTCGTTAGCGCTCAGATTTTCAAACGTATAAAGACTGCTCTCACGCCGCTTTTTACACGCTGATTAGGTCAGCGTAAAAGTTTGGTGTTTAATTTTTGAAGAAAGAAAGAAAATCACCATTGCTGTTACGTTGCGCCTGGAGCTATGCAAATGGTTTACCTTTCGGGGCTTTTCTAGTGTGTCGAGTTGCTCGTTGTCAATAAGTATCCAGGAAAATATTATAAAACAGCATATTTGTTGCATTGGTTGCATACATTTAGGTGCTATTCTGCCAGGAAATAACAACAACAACAACAAATCCTTTACGACTAAAAACTACACTTTCTCAGCATCGTTAAGCAGCTTGGCTCAGAACTTACCGTTCGTCCCAAGCGGCGCAGGAGATTATTACATGCTGCTCCCGAAATGTTTTTTTTTGTTTTTTTTTTTCGGCGCGAGTGTTTAGCGGCTCTGTGTGTTCTCCGCTTTTTGGGGGAGAACGACAACCACGCAGCTGACCGGGGATCCTCAGTTGGCCGTAAGCATCTAACCCAGCTGGACACACGCACGGCCGCCCACAAGCAGCCCCAGTTGTGTAGAGTGGGCCGAGGAGAGGGGGGGGGTCAGTATTGGTCAGGATTTCCGCTTCTTTACGGTTTCCGCAGCAGTAGGAAAGTGACAGAAGGAGCAAACGAGCGATAAAGATAACGCGCCAAGATCAAAACGAACCGCGATCAGCAAGCAACGATCAAACACGAAGCGGATGTGGTGGTGGTGTCGGTGGTGACGGTGGTGTTGGTGTACAAGGGCATGGTGTTGGGCGAGTGGGACGACGTGCAGTGTTTCTTTAGCGCCTGCTAGTGCACGGTAACCGGATAATAGGAAGCGGCAAACACGGCGCCATGACGACGACACACCGTGCACGGTGGGTCGCGCTCGGACTGCTCGGTCTGCTGGCGGTAGCGCTGTTTGCGGACGCTGCGGACGGGTTCCGGCTGCGTGAACATGGCCAGGAGGAGGGGCTTGCGGTGGTGAGACGGAGGGTAGCGCCCCGCACTAAGGGAGATGTGGCGTGGGCCAGTGTGACGCGTAAGCCATGGTCGGTGCGAGATGCCACGGACGATGACGATGACGACGACGACGACGACGACGACGAGGATGGTGATGATGAGGACGCGGACGAGGATGGGGAGGATGGGGAGGAGGACGAAACAGAGGAGCAGACCGCCGTCCGAAGGGCCACTCAGGAGCGACTGCTGCGTGGCCGGCGCGGTCTGAAAAGCCGTGACAAGCGGTACGAACCGGCGGACAGCAGGCGGAAAGCGACGACGGTACACGATGCCGGTGACGTCGATGATGATGAGCAAGACGACGAAGCCGAACCGCGATCTATTTTTAACCTGTTCGGTTTGCTTGGTTCGAAGCAGCGAAACCGTGACGATGGAAGTAGCACGAAATCAACAGTCGATGATGATGAGGATGCCGGTAACGACGATGATGATGATGACGACGACGACGACGACGACAATGATGATGAAGATGACGAGAAAAACGTACGAAAAAGCGCAGCCAAGGTGAGCGGCAGAAAGGTGAAACCGGTGAAGGTGACCGAAAACCGAAAGAGCGTGAAAAAGGAAGAGCACCCAGCGAAACAAGTGACCGGCGAGGACGACGCTAGTTGGCTGGATGGATTGAAGCGGGCGTTTGAGTCGGTGGTGCAGCCAACAGCGGACAAGGACGAGGTCCGGAGTGACCCAGAGCAGACGGACACTGGTGGCTTCGTACGCTGGTTCCAATCGCTAACGTCCCGGGACGATGCGGCACGGGCGACCGCAGACGATGAGCCGAAAGAGAGGTCGAACCCAATCATAAACCTGCTCGCCGGTTGGCTACAGTCGGCCGAGGGCGGTGATTCGAACGAGGAGATTCGCTTCCGCCCCATCGGTTCCTACGCAGACGATGGCGATGACGATGACAGCAACCAGCAGCAGGGCGGCAAGGGCAAGAAGTCGCCCACGAAGGGTGCGACCGATTCGAAGCTGGTGCAGCTGCTGAACCACAGCCCGATCGCGTCACTCTTCAGCGCGGAGGACCTGCCGGCCGAATCACCGATCGACAACGGTCCGAAGCGCCCGAGACAGTCGGCACCGGGTGTGCGTGGGCCGGCCCGCGTGGTGAAGCAGCGCATCGCCATCTCGCCGGAGGACTTTGAGCAGCTGCTGCTCCGGGTGCCCTCGTTCGTGCCGGNCGCCCACGAAGGGTGCGACCGATTCGAAGCTGGTGCAGCTGCTGAACCACAGCCCGATCGCGTCACTCTTCAGCGCGGAGGACCTGCCGGCCGAATCACCGATCGACAACGGTCCGAAGCGCCCGAGACAGTCGGCACCGGGTGTGCGTGGGCCGGCCCGCGTGGTGAAGCAGCGCATCGCCATCTCGCCGGAGGACTTTGAGCAGCTGCTGCTCCGGGTGCCCTCGTTCGTGCCGGACTACACCCAGGTGCGGAGCGAGGAGTGTCGCCGCCAGGGCGAAATCTTTGAGCGTCAGCTGCGCGGCAAACGGCTCTGGGCACTGCAGATGATAGACGCTAGCGCTCGCCTTGCGTCCGGGCTGCTCCGGGGCAATGCGAACCAGCTCGGCGACTTCGATCTCTGCACCGGCATCGCCACCCGGGTCCGGGTGCGCGAGGACGAGCTGGTACGGCTGCGGGGCAAATACTGTCTGGCGCACGTGGACGTGGTCGCCGAGGATGCGGAACTGCGGCTTCCGGTCCATCTGCTCCAGGGCGGTGGGTTCGTCAAGAGTACGCTAAACGATGTAAGTAGCGAGCGCGAGCTGAGACGGCACACCAATCTGACCGCTCCCATTTACAGCCGGATCACTTTCTGCCACGCTTCACCACGATCAACTGGGGCATCTGTTTGCCGGCCGCTTGCTCGTACGAGGATGCCGGCAGCATCGTGCAGCACTTTGTCCGCCCGTACAACTCCACCGGCATCAAGCTGTTTCTCGAGCTGGAGGAGGCCAACTGCCACGTGCGCCAGGTGCGTACCTGGTCCCGCCTGCTGAAGGACCACTGGCAGCTGGTCGCCGTGCTGTAAGTAGTGCGGCTGGGCGCCATTAGTTACCATTCTTCATATGCGATGCATTGAGTTGCGTGTCAAATGCCAGTAACTCACACGATCAGGTGCTCAAGCGTCATCACACTCTGTTTACATTCTACAGCACGTTTCGGTTCGCAACCCGGCTAACAAAGAGAGCCTGTTTTTTAAGACAGTGTTGGTGAATTTTGTTAAGGCGCTCATACGCCGAGAGGAAGAGCTTGGGCGGCGTATGAGTGTCCATTCTCGTGAGAATGGATTCTTCCTCTCTAAAAGGATGGTGCTTTCTCGCGCGATTTTGATATCGGTTTTTTCGTTGTGTTGGTGAAGCCGCGACCCGATCGCCTATTATGATGGTGTGTGTTTTGTTTTCAGCTGCGCAGCGTCGTTATCACCTTTATCAATGCTGGCTGGTGAAACTAACCACAACGAGAACTACGCACGAAAACATCACATACAACCAACATAGCATAGTTTACAAATTACACACATTTTGTAATTTAGTAAAACACTACTCTTACCGGGAATGCACTTGAAATATTCAGTAGAAATACTTATACTCTTATGATTTTACGGACTTTCACGCAGAAGCAAGCGAATTGACGCTATCACTTGTCCTAACTCTGACAACTTTGTTTCGGTCCTACGTTGTAGAGTAGGATAGCTCAGGGTTGCAGTGAAAGTAGTTAGAGCGAAACACCATGACTTTATAAATTTTCGAACGAGAGATATTCGTGCCTCAAGGCTGCTTGCGCACACACACAATCACAAAAGCAGTGCTGCACCACCAAGTTTAGTTTTTGTATTAGTGCTGCGATCGTGTAAAATGCACACCTCGCTCCCGTTTACCTGCGTTTCTCCTCGTTTTTCCTTGCTTCTACATACCCCTCGCCCGAAAATCAATCAAAATTTTACTCTCTTTGTTAGCCGGGGAAGTGTTTCTGCTTGCCTGACCGGAATTTACTAAAGCGCAACACACTCATGAGTGCCTCGGATGATGAGATCTAGAGGGCAGACACTAATGAAGCTTCCAATCCACAGCGGTTTCTACACGTTCGTGGCGGTGGTAACGCTGGTCGCGACCCTGAACGATTACGAAATCTTCATCAAGATTGAGCCACCGTCCACGCAGGACTCGCCACTGGATCCACCCGAGCGCCGAACGACCAACGTCTTCCACCAGACGCTGATGGCGTTCTCGCTGAAGAAAACGCTGCCCCAGCTGGTCGGCTCGGGTGCGGACGAACATCACCATCTGCGCTGCCTGCACGGGCTGAAGGCACTCGCGAGCGGTGCACTGTTTCTCGCGCTGCGGCTCGTACCGCTCGGCTTCCAACCGTTCACCAACCGGAACGAGTTCACCGAAAGCTTCAACGCACCGTGGAGTGTCGCCGTGCGGCTGCTCATGCTGTACGCGGACGTCTTTCTCGTGGTGAGCGGCTTCCTGGCCGCGTACCACATGGTGCGCGAGTACCGCGTGCGCGCGCGAGTACCCTGGTTTAAGCGCATCGCGGGCCGTTACCTCAGGTGAGAACGCTGAGTGCCTAGTCGCTTGGGAACGCGCTTACCGTGGTGGTGTTTTGGCTTTTGTTTATCTGTTTTTGTTTAACTGTTTATTGCAGGCTAGCGTTTCCACTCGTGCCGGTACTGGTGTTTTACGCATGGGTGTGGGAACATCTCGGCAGTGGACCACAGTGGGGCGACGTGGTGACGAAGAATGCGAACCTGTGCAAACACGGCTACCTTAGCAATCTGCTCTTCATGCACAACTGGTACCCGATCGAGGAGACGGTCGGTATTCGCACCCCAACCATTTGCTATCCTTTACTGACGCTGTGCGCGCCTGTGTGTGTGTGTGTGGCTTTTTTTTCTTTGTTTGTTTTGTTTCTTTCGTTTTTTTTTTGCAGTGCGCTCCCCACACGTTCCAGCTGGCGATCGAGATGCAGCTGAGCGTGCTGGCACCGTTCCTGATGATCGTACTAGTACGCAGCCCATTCTACGGTACGGCTGCGTACGTGCTGCTGAGCGCTCTTTCCACCGCGATCCGTTTCGCCTCGACCACGGAAGATCGCCTAGCGCCGTATGTGTTCCACGGCGTTCGGCTAACCCAGCTCTACCGCACGCTCAATCTCTCGTTCGCCGAAACACTGCACCGGCTGACGCCCTATCTGGCCGGGTTCGGGCTCGGCTATCTGCTGCAGGAGACGGGCCGTGCGCGCCAGGAGCGTGGCGTACAGTACGCCGGCTGGTTCGGGGCGGCGATCGCCCTGCTCTGGTGCGTCTGCTTCCCGCTCGACATCGTCCGGAAGGACTTCCGGTACGAGCCGGCCGATGCGGCACAGTTTGCCGCCCTAGCGCCACTCTCCTGGTCGCTCGGGCTCTGCTGGATCGTCTACTACTGCGTGACGGCGGAGCGGAGCATGCTGAACCGGGTGCTCAGCTCCCGACCGCTCGTCTGTCTCGGGCGGCTCACCTACTCCCTCACGCTGGTGCAGTTTCTGGTGTTTTTCTACTTTGCCGGCTCGACACGCGGCAGCGAGGTGTTTAGCTTCACCGGGTACGTCAACCGTACCGAGGTGTGTCTAGCACTTGGTGCGGCCCTCATCCTAACGCTGCTCTTCGATCTCCCCATCCAAAACGTCAAGCGGCTGCTCGACCAAACCGGTGTGTTTGACCGGCTGGAAGTGGTGCCGGAAACGCCGGCCACCGCTACGGTACCAACCGACGCAACGACGGAACCGGACGTCCAGCCGGAAGCTACCGCCGAGCCGGAAACGGTCGACCCTGCCGCGGAACAAACCGATTTCGTCAGCCCGTTCGATGAGCAGGATGAGGAGGAGGATGGTGGGCTGTGGCTGCGGAAGCGTACTGCCGATACCGGAAACGAGCAATCGCGCACGGTCGATGACTTCTGGGGTGAGGAAAGCAACGACACGAACGTGAAGGACGTGCCGGAGGAAGAGAGCGTTCGGGCGGCGGCGTCCACGGCACACCCAACAAAACCCGAACTGAAGGAGGAGGAGCAGGGGGAGGATCAGGGGGAGGAAGAGCAAGAGGAGGTAGAGGAGCAAGCGGAGCAGGAGGAAGAGGAGGAGGAGGGGGAAGAGGAGGAGGAAGAGGAGGAGGAGGAGGAAGAGATCGATGAGGAGAAGGAGGTGAAGCGGAGACCAGCCACAAACGGTGCCAACTGGTCCCGATTCTAGTACGCGCGCACACCTCTGTGTGTGTGTGTGTGTTTGTGTGTGCGCGACACGAAAGTGAGTGGGTGGATGGGGAAGGGATGGCAGAAGGGCAGGGACGACTGGTTGTTTTTTTGTGTACTGTTGCTGTGTAGCTGATGATTGTAAACTCGTCCCTATTTAAATAACGACTTTATTAAACCTTAACATGTGTCTGCTTACATTTAATTGTTTCGTATTTTCGTAACTTGCCTTCTTATTTGTATGTATACGTGTGTGTGTGTGTGTGTCTGTGTATGTGTGGGTGTGTGTAATCCTTAACGTAACATATTTACAAATGCTCCCAACGCACAACCCTCTCTCAACTCGCCCCACCCCCACACCCACCCCCACCCCCACCCCCTCCCCACACCGATGTTTGTTCGTTGCTGTCCGTTGTCTGTTGTGGTGTGCTGTTTGTACACCATACTATGCCTCCTCCGATGTGCTGTGCGTGTTGTTCGTGCTGAGACTGTTCGTTTCCGGCTCTCGGGTGGCTCTCGCACCCGGATGCTGCGCCGGTCGGAAGCGACCGAGCAGTAGCTTCTCCAGCCCATGGATGGGCGACTCGAACAGCAGGCACAGGAACAACGCTAGCAGAAACGTTAGTATCATGTGCGCGATCGACTCGGCCGTCTGCAAAACAGCGGAAAAGCACGGTGTAAGTTGAAAGTAAAACGCAGCAGCACCCCGGTACACTAACGCCCCCGGTACACTTACCAGTGTCGCGATGCTTGCGTAGAGCGGCGTCCGGCGGGATGCGGTAAGATACAGCTCCACCAGCCCGTTCGTTAGGTACGCACAGTACGTCAGCCGGCTGAGTGGTACGAAGGCGCGCCAGGAGAGGAACCGCTTCAGCGTCCGGCCGTGACCGGTGACGCATGCCAGCACGAGCCACCCATTCGACAGGCTCCATCCGAACCGGTGCAGACCGGCGTACAGTGCGTTGTACAGATAGTTGCCGGTACCGAGCCGGGTGTAGAATGCGGTCAGCGAAAACATGGCCGCACAACCGCACACGGTTGACACGCACCAGCACACTGCCAGCGTTCGTCGCCCAATTCGCACACTAATATGGCCGAGAGGGGGAAACAGGATGGAAAAACGTGAAAGAACTGGATTACCAGCTTTGTGCTACCCCCTTACCGCACGCTTACTTCTTGATCTGCATCCAGTGCACCAGATAGCCAACCAGCAGGCCGAACAGGTAGGCGGTCGCACGCAGATGCGTTTTGCCGTACACATTCACGAAATAGTCGTTCGACTGCAAATCACTCACCTCACTGTACCGGTGCGTCGGAAAAAGGTGGGAAAAGAAGGGAAGGAAGGGTAAATATATATATGCTTTCATACCGCTGTCCAAACTGCATCTGCATGTGTCAAACTACTCGTGAACCGCCTACAAGTATGCAATCGATAGGTGTATGCAGCNTAACGCCCCCGGTACACTTACCAGTGTCGCGATGCTTGCGTAGAGCGGCGTCCGGCGGGATGCGGTAAGATACAGCTCCACCAGCCCGTTCGTTAGGTACGCACAGTACGTCAGCCGGCTGAGTGGTACGAAGGCGCGCCAGGAGAGGAACCGCTTCAGCGTCCGGCCGTGACCGGTGACGCATGCCAGCACGAGCCACCCATTCGACAGGCTCCATCCGAACCGGTGCAGACCGGCGTACAGTGCGTTGTACAGATAGTTGCCGGTACCGAGCCGGGTGTAGAATGCGGTCAGCGAAAACATGGCCGCACAACCGCACACGGTTGACACGCACCAGCACACTGCCAGCGTTCGTCGTCCAATTCGCACACTAATATGGCCGCGAGGGGGAAAAAGGATGGAAAAACGTGAAAGAACTGGATTACCAGCTTTGTGCTACCCCCTTACCGCACGCTTACTTCTTGATCTGCATCCAGTGCACCAGATAGCCAACCAGCAGGCCGAACAGGTAGGCGGTCGCACGCAGATGCGTTTTGCCGTACACATTCACGAAATAATCGTTCGACTGCAAATCACTCACCTCACTGTACCGGTGCATCGGAAAAAGGTGGGAAAAGAAGGGAAGGAAGGATAAATATATATGCTTTCATACCGCTGTCCAAACGGCATCTGCATGTGTCAAACTGCTCGTGAACCGCCTACAAGTATGCAATCGATAGGTGTATGCAGCGCAAAAGCAAATCGATTGCATACCGCCAGGCGCATTCGAGCGTAAGCCACTATGCACTAGTGGAGCTAGTGGACGGTGTAGGTACGTACGCGGTGTAAATCATAAACGTTGGATCGAGCTGGCGGGCATAGGTGACGACGCATGGTACCAGTATGGAGACACCGGTGACGCTGCCGAGCAGCATGAGAGCGACCCGGTGCCCGTAGCGCCACATCGGGTAGAGCAGCAACGGGGCCAGCACGAACAGCTGCGTATCGGTGGCGAGATACCACGACTGGAACATGCACACACTGTCTGTGCCGAAGTAGTTGTTCACGTACAGCACGTTCAGCCACCAGCTTCGCTGGCAGCGCGCCTGCTCCAGCCCGATCCGTTCCTGCCAGAGCGGTCCGTCGCCCATCCGTGGCAGCCAGGTGGCGTACAGCGTTATCACCGCCAGGTAGGCCGGTGTCAGCCGTATGTAGCGGAACACGTACAGCAGGCCAAAGTTGAGCCGGCCCTGCCGCTTGTCCAGCTCGAGCAGTAGCAGCCGGGCGAACAGGAAGCCGCTCAGCAGCAGAAACGTATCCACCAGCAGCGGCGAGTTGAGCAGGAAGGCGTTCTGCAACAGGCGGCTCTGTTCGCGAAAGAAGCCCGGATTCAGCAGTGGACCGCCGGCCATAAACACGAGCGCATGCCCACCGAGTATGAACACCATCGACAGTGCCTTGATGCCGTTGATGCAACCCAGCCCGTGATCGTCCTTCGACAGCTGGGCCAGCTTGCGCAGGTTGTCCACGGCAGAGAACGCGCGCAGCACGGCCACGCCGGTGGACGGCTTTTCGCCCGCACATTCACTCTTGCTCGTACCAGCGCCGCCGGCACCGTACAGTGTGCTGAACGCCACCATCAGCACAAACACAGCCAGCACGCACGCACTGAGTATCTGCATCCGATCGTAGCCGAGCGTGGTGGGCAGTGTGCGGTCCGGTCGGTGCTCACACGCGACACCACTCACCACGTATCCACCGACACCGGTTAGCAGTTGCGCGACGTCGCGCTCGTTACATCCAACCGGTACACAGACGCCCCAGCGTACCTGCACCGTCGCGTTTGTGCTATCGTACCGGCCGGTTGGTTGCCGCATGCGGTACCCGACCATGGTGACGCGTGCCAAACAGTATTGCGCTCGTACGGTCGCGCGGTCACTCACCGGCGCTACGTCGCGGCACTCATCGTAGCTACCGAAATGATCGCGTGCACCGAGCTCGATCGCGTCCGGAAACTTTACCGTAGCATCCAGCACTGGAACGACAGTGACAAAGCAACGCACGCACGCACAATTAATAGGGGGCGGGGTGGGAGGGGGGTGGGGTGTTAGGGGGGCGCTTAGGGATCAATATAAACAAATCTCTAGAAACGTCAACAACCGGGGCAACCGTTGGGAGAGTGCCGAGGGTCAAGTGCAACCGGTCGGTAAAATCTTGCATTATCAATCATTGATCAGGCGAGATCGACAGCGGACGCTAACTTGGTTGCGGTGAAGCCAGTTCACGGCTCGGTTGCTGCCAACAGTGCCGGTTTGATGCTAACTTTCGACCCAGCGTTCACTCCGTTCCAGGCGAACGGATGATGCGGCACATTTGAATATTTCACCGGTGGTGGGTAATTCCTTTTGTTTTTGGTGCTCTGTTCGCCCCAACCAGCATCATTTCCATTGGTCGTGTTGTTTTTTTTATCTTTTGGAGAGAGGGAGGTGTTGTTTTCTTTCGACTCACCACGCGTTTAGCATTTATGACAGGTTCAAGAGCACCGGCCAAGCAAAACAAATAGCATGAAGTAGCAGTTATAAATAAAACATAATTCGACAGTAGCCCGCCCGTGAAACGATGCTAATACCAACATCACCGACCGATGGACGTCACACCATCACAAGAGGAAGCGGATGCTGTCACACACCCCACTGGGACTGCGTTTGTTTGACTGTTGTTGTTGTTTTGTTTTTTCAATTTCTTCCCATCACCATGCCCAAACATTCCACCGCCCATCGGTCACGATGTTCATCGAGCAGGCACAAAACAGCATCTCTACAGCAAGCATGCCAGCAATCGGCATGCCCGGCCAAAGGGGAGCACCGGCCAACACTCGTATTTTATCGACCGGGGGGAAGGAAAAAAAAATGTAACCTTTACGTGAATAATTACACCCACCCCGGTTTAATTGGCCGGTTGTGCATGCTGACATTATCGATTGGCGATCGCGCGCACTAATCGCATGTGGCACAGTCGCGCTACTGCGTCAAATCGTGTCGCAGCATTAGAACAGGTTCGTCGCTTGTTCGCCCTCGCCGTCACCGTCCCAACGTTCGCATGTTCCTTGGCCCTGGCCCGAATATCCCCAGCGCCCATAATCATGCACCGGCCACTACCGCGACATTACGTACACTTTCTAACCGTTCTGCGATCGTGGCCCTTTTCCGAATGATTAAAACGCCCTTACAAACTGTGCAACCTTGACAAGCATTTCGACATGGTGACGGGCGAAGGAAGCGAAACCAAAATGTCGCTGAAAGGAAGAAAAATGGTTTGCCTAGTAAACCATGACCTACGGTGGGTCTGTTTCTATCACCACCGTTTAATATCGTTATCCACCACATGGCACCGAATCGCCGGATGCGTTTAATTGTTTCTGCCTGAGGTGAACCGTGGAGATTCGTTGACAATGTCGATGGATTGAATTAAATTAAGCGCCACTTTG
>CM032179.1:8881636-8901012 GCA_018908115.1 Anopheles rivulorum
CCGCTCCTCCCACACACACCTCTCTCTCTCTCTCTCTCCTCACCCTCCCCTCCGTTCACCTTGCTTTTGCCGTGTGCTTTTGCGTATCCTGTTTATTTTACCCTCTAGCCTTACCGTGACCGCACGATGCCATTCAGCGCCTGCATCTCTGCAACGTGCTAGGGGACCTTGCGTTCCGTGCACGGACTTGTTGATGGAAGAACCGTTCTTGCTCCAGTTCGTCCCCCAGCTACTTCACTTTTTTCCTCCCCCAAGCCCTCCTCCTCCCCTCCCCCCCACCCTCTCTCTCTCCCCCTCTCTTTCACTCTTTCTCCATCGTTTTAAACACGACGATGCAGCTATGCTTCGACATGGTTGCTTTTCGTCCCGCTTCCTACACCAGAGGCGTGCACCTGCATAAAGCCAGATCTCGTCGACAGCACGATCTCCTCGTGCGCACACACCGGTCCCCAATGCATTTATTGTTATTTTTTGCCCCTTTGTTTGCCCTGCTGCGTCTAGCAACGTTCCACCGGTTCTTCCCTCGGCTCTTGTTTACTGGTCACATCTTCCCGCTTCGCCAAACCGCGGAACTGCAATGGCATTCAACGGTAAGCGGACTGGTACCCTGGCTTAGGCTGAAAGCAAAATCCAACCTCCAAGCCACACCGGGGAGGCAGCCGGGTCGGGAACTTTTATTTCGCACTATTCCGCATCGTGCCACAGTTCGCTTCACCGCTGTGCCATCGTATCGAAATCGAAAACTCGAAACAATTCTGATTGATCGATCCCGCCACCATCGTCGTTTCCGCACCAGCGTCGCCTCACCCGTACGCGTCGGCCGGCGTGCGCCTGACAGGGTAGGCAATGCACATCGCAACCGGGCGAATAAAGAGAACGCACAGTGGGAAATCGAACCAACCGTAACAACAACAACAAAATTCTTCGGTACGCATTTTGCTGAATGATTTTCAAATAAAATTCCAATAATTCATTTCCTGTTGATCAACCACACGGCACAGACGGTGCCGCGGCAGAACAAAAAATAAAGGGGGGAAACTCGAGGACTTTCTTTCGGTTTTGTTGCTGTTGTTGCTTCGTTTCTTCTCCCATCCCTTCCCCACCTCACTCTGCTACCCCTCCCCCCCCCCACCATCCGCCACAGCATCCCCACTCTCTGCTCTCTTCCTGTCCATTCCCTTAGCACGAATATCTGTATGGTCAGGCCGTGGCCGCAGGATAAAAAAAAAGCAAACAGTAGGAACAGTTTTGTGAAAATGTTTGCAACTCGCTTCGGTGCACATTTATAGAAATAAATTTTCATCCCGCTCCTCCTTTCCGGCCAGCCCCGCACCATGCGCCCCGCGCGGGACAGCAGACAAGACCCCTGGAACAAAAGGTAGAAGAATGGCAATCCAAAGCAAAAATGGGAGAGAAAAATGTGGCACCGCGGGAAAACTAGCCGTGGAAAAGCTCTGCTCAGGTGGGCTGGAATGGAGAGAGATTTTTTTCCCTTTCTTTGCCTTTTTTTTTTGCTCTGCAAACCAGAACAGAACCGCACCCCAGCCACCAGGTCCCGTCGTTTACTTTCTTCCTTCGCTTCCGGGACCGTTTCACGCACACGAAATCTAACTTTATTCGCTTTTCGCCTCCCGTGTACTGCTGTTGCTTGCTTTTTTTTTTTGGTTCGGTTTTTTCTTTCCCCATGTTTCTTCTTCATCTGTTTCAAAATTTCATTTCTACTTTTCCCGCCATGTTTATGCTCGCTTTTCCAATCAAAGAAAACATACCACTCCCACAGCCCCCCCTCCCTCCAATGGCGAAACGAGGGGATGGGGGCTGCGGAAGGATGGCAGCAGGCAAGCAGGGAGGAAGCGCTTTCGGCTCATAAATCATTCATGCGTCCGATGTTGCTTGAGTGCGCTTATTCTTCTTCGCATTGCTGCGCGGCGCGAAATTTTCTTCACTTTCCTGTTCGGTTTTTAGGATGAAGTATTTTATGTTTCTCTTTTCGTCGTTAGTTTTTGTTTTGTTTTTTGTATGCTTTCGTTTTTATTTTGTGATTTAATTTACTTTCAGAGCAAGTTCTCCTTTTTATTGTGCCACACTACTCCAGGAGTGACTACACTTTCACATACTCACACACACACACATACACTCTCACATACCGCTGTGACATTTTTATTTTGAGATTAGAAAGATGGTGCACCAGAAATAGTAGCATTGTCTGGTGAATTGCATAACTACTGGCGCACTGTCAAGCCATGTGCTCGAGGCAACTTTGTCAATCATACCAGCAAACACGCCTAAAGTTATGCGCTGCGCATGGTAACGGCAAACAAAAACTTAACAAAGCGCTCTCCCCAACCTTGTCAACAGCTTGTTTATCGCTTTTCGCACGACCGTTGCCTGTACCATTCCCTGCCACGCTGCCCACGCCGGTACGAAACGCGCTCCACCGGCGCACGGTGTCATCTGGCCGTGCGTCCGGGCACCGCGAAATCACGAACGTGCTAAACATGATAATTTTCCGGCAAACGCGGCGCTCGTACACCGCGCTAGCGCACGGCCGCGGGAAAGTTAGTGATGAAATTAATGCATTTAATTTTCGGATAACAAGACATCAATCAGCCACCGGGGCGGGCTCGTGATCGTGGGTGGCCTTAATCGTGCGAACGACCGTATCACCGGGCGTCACGCAAATAAAAAAAAAAAAAAGAACGCGTCGAGCATAACACCGGCAACCGGCACCAACGCCAGCACCGTGTACGCGGCCCAACAGTGCAGTGCCAGTAAATAAAGCTTTCGCTTTAATCAAGGAAAAATCCTGCACGGAGCGCTACCGGCCCGGTCTGTAGCCGGGTGCGAATGGGCAAATGTTTAGTTTTTCGATGAAAAATATCCAATTAGTGAATGCGAAAAACATCCAATTAGCCAGGGAGGGAGAAAGATAAATCGAACGCCTCACTTCATACCTACAGATGGCATACATTCGGGCGCTTCAGTTAAGATGGAAGATTTTTTTTTTCTCCCCACTATGTTCAACTTTTCCTCCTTGTTTTTGCGTAAGAGTGGGAAGATGAGTCAGGCCGGTTTTGGCTGGAAAGTTTTACCGTTTGCAAGCTGTTTTATTTTCTGTTGTTTTTTTTTTGTTTGCTAATTCAAATTCAACAGCAGCATCCGCGAGTATGTCACCAGAAGGTTTCAAGCGCACCGGGTAGTGCAGGCTTTAGCAGGGCTGCATGTATTCACATTTTGTAAGCGCTCTCGGTGCTCATCGCCCATCCGTTCTGCAACAGTGTCTTTGCATTCGCAGATGAGCCATACCAGGCGGTGGTTCATGAACCCCAACAAAAGCGAACGAAGCGAAAGGTGCTCAACTTTACTCTGGCACGTTGTATCAATTATTTAACCACTGCTTAAGAAACTATTGCCCAACTCCCGCGCAGCATATCCGCTACAAGGTGCACGTTTTTTTTCGAATCAATTTAAAGTAGGTTGCTGTATTTCTTCCCCTTCCCTAAAAGCAACGCTAAAATCTTCAACCATGTACACGAGCATCCGCTTCCGGTTCGCCAAACCGCCATCGACGACGCTGACGCTGGGCAGAACGAAAGGCAAAAAAATCGTAATAAATAACGATGATCCCTCCCTTAAGAAGGAAAAAAAATTGCAAACGGAAGGCGGTTGCAAAAACTTGCCCGTAGCAGGGACACGAAAATTCAAACCAAAAAAAAAAAGGCAAAAACAACAGAAAAACAAACCAACGAAGAAGCATCACAAAATTTCCACTTCCGGCTGCGCAGAGCCACTGAAAAGAATGCTCTCCCGGCAGATACTCGCACGAGCACTTCCCCCCCCTCCCTCCCCCCACTACGCTCTTCACCCACCCCATCCTCTCCCTCACCCCTTCCCAAACCTACCTTAAGCTTGCCGTTGTGGAAGTGTCCGTGCTCGAGCAGCAACTTCAGCCGGGACACGGAGAGCTCGTAGCGGCTGTTGGCGGCGACTTTCCGGTGCTCACCGGATGCACTACTGTTGGCCGTCGGTTCCTGGGTGGCGCTAGCGACCGCTGGCAGCGGCCGGCTGGTAGCAGCGCCCGGGCCCACCCCGGTGCGCCCCGTTCCCTCCTCCAGCTCGTTTTCGCGCGACTCCAGATCGAGGGTTGCCGGTAGCGTCGGTGCGTGCTGTTGCAAGGAAGACTTGGCTGATTGTTTTTTCCTACTGCTACTGCGGTTGCTAGGTTTGCTACTGCTAGTGCTGGCAAAGCTGGCGATTGTACCAGCTGGCAGCGCAGGTTGGGCCGCGTACTCCAACCGTGACGGGATCTGCAGCGGCTGGCGCAGCGGCAGATCGTTCACGTACCATTCGAGCTTCGGCGCCGGCAGGGACGGTCCGGAACGGCACTCGACCTCGAGGAACTCCTCGGCACCGTAGAATGACTTCATGTCCACGATCTGGGGCTCGCCGGTCGGCAGATCGACCACGTTCATCGTGCGTGTGGCGATCTTCGTATGGAAGGACGGTGCCGCCTCCGTAATCTCGCAGCTATACTTGCCACTGCTCTGCGGCTCCAGGTTCACCAGCACCAAGTGGCTCGCATTCGATAGATTCACCTGTCGGATGGAAGTAGCACCGGGAGAAGATTAAATAGCACCACTTACGCATGGCCAGGATGCCTGACCATGAATGGGTCGGGAATAGCTTACATTTACACTGATGCCCGCCTTTGGGAAGATCTTAATCGACGGTATCTCTTTGGAGGTGTAGCGAAAAAACTCGTGCTTGCCTTTGTACCACTTGACCGAGTAGAGGTCCTCGTCCGGCAGATCGCACTCGCAGATGAGCGTTGCGCTCGTACCGACCAGCACCGCCACCGGCACCTGTATGTGAACACTCTCCAGCCCTAGCACGCTGTGGGACACTGTATGGGGGAGAGAGAGAGAATAAGAGAGAGAGAGAGAGAGAGAGAGAGAAAGAAAGAGAGAGAGATAGTGGCAAAGTGACACGATTAGTATCTATCCTAATCCTATAAAGCGCACCATCCTGCACAACAACAGCACAGTCAAAGCAGCTCGATTACGATTTAACTAGGTTTTTGCGGGCTTAAACAACAACCTTATTTGATTAGCATAAACAATGGACTCAAGGCAATCCAGCACGGTCAACATTCGCACAGCAAAAACCCCTCCCATTCCGCCACCCAGGAGGAAACACACACACACAATTGTGAAATATTTGATATCCAGCGTAACTGTGCGCTTCACCCGAGAACCTCCGCATATCCCAACGCACGCATACCACCGGGCAAGATGTGTAGCTTGCGTACATCTTCGTTGTTAAATATTAACCAATACCCTGAACAGTCCACACCGTACGGGCCGTTCGAATGGTAGACGAATTTTGCCACCCACGCTTTGCCAACACCCGGAAACCACTTCTGATAATCTAATTCTCCCCTAATTCCCCTTCCCCCCCCTTCCCCTACCCCCCCCCCCCGTATCCCTTCTCCATACCCACCACACTTCCTTCTTCTCCTTCCAGCCACCAGCACAACCAGCATCCCGTGGTGGAGGAGGCCATTTTTAATCAATAACGAAACAGCTACCGTATGTTATCGCCTGTGAGTTGCAATTTGCTCGCCAGACTCGCCTTATTGTCTATCTCCGGATGAGTGTGTGTGTGTGTTTTCTGTATGTGTGTGCTGGTACCGTTTAAGGGTATGCTGGAAAGTATTGGTGTGCAGGCCGTGATGGCGTTAAAACTTTATTAATGGTTTCATTAGGTTATGTGCGTCTAACTGGCCACACTTTATACGCATTTGTCGGACAGCACGAGCCATCCGAGGCGATGGCAAACGTGTCGTCGCTTTATTGAATTTATTAAAAAGTTTGGACATATTGAGCGGGTCGTCTGAAATGGTTTATGCGCCTAAAGTTAGCTATGCGCAATGTTTCAAACGCAAACCGCCTAAAGGTATGCTATCCGCGGGTAGTTTGTTCACATTAAACCTTGAATCGATTCCGATTAAATAAAAGTAAGCAAAACATACAAGCATGTTTGCAATCAACTGTCCAAAGTATCTTCGCGCTGACTAAAGCACCAGAATGCGTGTGTACATGCTCATACTTTCCAATACACCTACTATCTATCGGTTTCAACCTGGCAGAGAGCCTAGGGGAGTGGTCGGCAAACTAGGTCTCGCGAGCTTTTCATCACACGATTAATGCCTCTCTGTTGGTAATCTACCAACACCAAATGTTGAATGAAATGAATGAATAAAAAAACTTTTAGAAAAGTTTACTTTACAGTAACTTTTTAAGTGGTCTTTATTTGCTAACCCAACTGAGTGAAACAATAGTTTTATAGCTCGTTTGCTGCGAGACAAGTTTGCCGACCACTGACTGGCCTGGAGCGTGTGCAAACCACCACCAGCAAGCGCCGTGACCGGAAAGATTTGCTAACTCCAACATAATCTAGCACAACATTATGAAGCATCGCAGCGACGAGCATGGTCCCTTACCGTTTCGCAAGCTGCTTTTGGGAGTTCGCTATCCAAACACACCACCGTGGGATGAAATGAGAAATAATCCTCACAAAATCAATCATCCACCGCCCCACTTCCAAAAAGGACACCCACTGGACCGGGCTGGGCATGTTTGGGGTTCATTAAAACAAGTGCACCGTCGGCGGGGGAACTGGTGTGGCAAAAACTGTTACATCATCACGCGCACGTTGATTGTTAATTACGTTACAATTAATTTTAATATAAGCCTCCGGACAACTACCCGGGAGTTCCGTGCATGCAGGCGTCCTTCCCCGCAGGTGGCCACGTGTCTATCCATCATTAGCACGGTACACTGGCCACGGAGGTAGCGATGGTTGACGGATCTGGCGTGCCGGTGAGCGTATTTCGACCAAATATTCACTATCCGGACAGGATGGAATTAAAGCAGAGCGAGAGCACCGCGAATAGCCTAATAAGCCTCATTAGTACGGGATGTGCTCGGCCGCGGTAAAACGAGTGCGCTTTCAAGTGACTGGTGCACCACTACCTTCACTGCACAGCCAAAGTGCGGCTGCTAAAGTCCAGCCAAAAGTCAACCGGCAATTCGCACGCTCGCGGTGTGCGACTCCCCATTGGATGTACGGGTCACCGGTGTTGGAGCGTTACCTTTCTGCGCACTACATCTCCAGAGTACCCACTCGACTGAAGAATAGCGCATCGCGACCACGGCCACTCGCGCCAAACCATTTCCCACAAACACCCCGTTGACGTGCGACCGCCTTTTTCCAAGAATGCCGGGCTGGTAGTAAACCGCCAACCAGCGGCTCGTTCGCCGACCGCTAAATATGTCGCGGCGCGCAAGCCGTGCGTGGTGTACACATTGGCGCTAACGACGTCGAAACGATGATAGGCATGTAACATCAACACCTCGACGGGTTGCGCAGCGCCGCCTCTTTTATTCAGCGCCTTCCCGCGAGGCATCAACCGGCCTCGCACTGCAGCAGCGAGCGACAGCGCCATTGCAGACGGAGTCGGTGGGAAAATAATACTCTCAATGACAGCTTCTTGCCGGAAGCTACAAAGGCACACGGCTAACGAGTCGGCACCACCGTACGCGCCACGTCCAACCGGATTCCAACCGGGTTGTTGTCTTTATAGCCCGGGTTTTCACCAAAAAAAAAAAAAAACCTCGCGCCCGGCCAACAACCACGGCAACAAGGGCGTGCGGGAACGCAGAATGTTAATTCGGTATATTATTACAATATTTTCCACCTTCCGCGCACGTTACATGCTTCGCACGAGTGCTGCGTTGTAGCCTGTAGCCCTCGCCACGGCACGCCTGGCATTCACTCAGCAAACTGCCGAAATGGTACGGGGCAAATGCAAACAACGCGACCGTATTCGTACAACCTACCTTCCAACTCTCGCTTCATTACTTACAAGGCAACTTACAGGGCAAACACAGCCGACTCAGCAGGGAACATTGCTACCGCTCGCTCAGCGCTCTGTTTGGCAAGCAAATACGAACTCAACCAGCAGCAGCAACAACAACAACAACAAATCACATACACACAGAGAGAGGCAGTGAACACACGTACTGCTACCGGGTGGCTGTGCCTGCTGGTTTGTCTGCATGGATTCGTCTGCGAGGGAACGACCTGATTGCACCACTCGTGCTGCTGCCTGCCACCGTCACTGAAGTGGGCGTCATGAGTCAAACTTTTTCCCGGTGAGTTATATTACTATTGAAGCTTGTGCTGGGGAGATGTTATTCAATTACGATCTAATTACTGTGTTTTAGATTCGTTTCTCAGCCGTGCCGTCCACACAACGGCCGGGTGCGCTGCCAATGCTGGGAAGCAAATGTGTGGTGCACGGTGTACAATTTAAATGCTCGAGGAAGTCCAAAACGAACGGAAAAGTTTCTTGCAGTGCTTTCTTTTTCCGTGGATGGCTTTAAGGACCCTATTTAAAACAAAAAATACAGATCATTCTACATTCTTCACTAAGTACCGAAGACCAGCGGCATTGTCCTCTCATCTATCGTGTTATCAACTTATCTTTAGCTCGATCTCAGCTCGATCTCACACAGCATATCTACTATAACGTACACCCCTGAAGGTATGCAAATACACCTTAGCATGTTATAAATATATAAGGATTTTATAGCGTACTATAAAAATGGACTAAGCGCGATCCGGTAGCATAGTGGTAGCGACGCCGAACATTCTCACGACAGGCGTGGTAACATATCGCTCCCGACTGCGTAGTAAAAGATAACACTTCACACCAACAGCATCGAGAAAGTGATCAACTTATAGAGCCAACAGTAAAAAAAAAAATAACAACAAAACCTCGGCAAACGTTTAGCTGCAAATCCAAGCGCAACGGGCAGCAAATAAGATACACGGCGCACAATCAATCATAAACCACCGTAATGAATAGCCCGTTCGGTTCGTATCATTGTCAGACAAAACTATTGTTTCATGCTATAGCATAGAGTGAGGGAAAAAAACGCAACCTTACCAGCAAAGATCTGTTTCACCGGGCAGTGGGTAATGCACACTCGTGCACACTTATCTTTTCACAGCTCGACCCTGGGGTTGCTGGTATGAATCGTGCAGGGAAAGTTAAATTCCGTAAACTTTCGCATGCCCGAAGTTTGTGCCGTACTTCAGAAGAAGCAGCAGCAACATCATGGCAATGGCACAACACACACACACACGAAAAGGCAGAAACGATCTGATGCACTCGAAATCGAGAAGTGACATTCGGGCGCTTTTGGGAATTTTTCATCCTAAAGCGTTGCATGCTGCAACGATGGAAGACGTCGGTACCAGTCCACCCGGGAGCAAAGCAAAGCTAAGCAAAGCAAAAAAAAAAGAAACACCCCCTGGACCGAAAACGATGGCCTAATAAATCGAAAACGATGTGCAATGTGCAAAAAAAAAACCAAAAAAAAAACAAAAAAAGAAACACCAAGCAACAACGGAACGGCTTCTGTGCTGTGCAACCGATTTGCGTCCAGTCATGGCTGGGCACCGAGGTATGCAAAGCGAAACGGGCAGAAGCGAATCGTGCAATCCCCGAACCACGGCACGGCAGAGGGCAATTGTGGGCCAGCATCCAACACTTACCTTTCATTGCCAGCAGCTGTATAAGGCAAAGGACGATTTTAAACTGTGCACATAACATTTTCACTTCTGCTCACGTCCGCTCCGTGTGTCCGTGTAACAGGAATGCGTCCAACGTGCGGAATATGATGGGTTTTTGGGTGGTCAGGCTTTCCTTTTCTTGCTTGTTGCTGTTGTTGTTGTTGTTGTTGCTTCTAGATCGGTTCCACTGCTACTGGTGTCCACGTGCCTTAGTTTCAATCACTTGCCACCAGAGTCCATCCACCAGTGTGCATTGGCTCGGTAAGGTACGGTACCAGTTCACAGCAGCACACCACTTAATGCATGTTCACTGTAGCTGCATGGCTGGCGTACGTTTTCTTTTTGCCTGTCCGTTTCGTTGCTTCGTGATCGACACGCTGACCCTTGCCGAGTCGCCCGTCGCCCGGGCATGGTGTGCGTCGGGTCCGGATGGTTTGGGGTTTCACTCATCCAGGCTGAAGCTACGTGCCGGTGCTGGAAGCACGACCGTGGCAAACTGTTTCCGCTTTCGGTGCGAGATCCGGTGCGAGAACACACGCCCGAATTGCTGCAACCCGCCCAGCCAGGATGCCCTACGTACGGCACACACACACACACACCCTACCACGCTCTCACACACTACAGCGCTGGGGGTCGCTGGCGAAGGGTAAATATTTGTTCTTGTCCTCTAGATGATAGAAACACTTTCACCACCACCAACACCATCACATACGTCGATTTTCCACCTCGTGCCTGTTCGTTCGGACGGGCAATGCGTCGTGTGCAGTGGCGCTCATTGCCCCGTTGCGCATCTACATAGGGTACATAGCCGTGCTGGACACTACGGCACAACGCTTCCACAGCAGGCCAAGCTCAACGAGCTCAACAGTTTACCACCGATTTTCCGAACCAAACATTCCGCCCCTACACTGTACACATGTTTGTGGTTGTGTATGTGTGCGAGGGATTTTATTTTTTTTTCGTTCTCTTTTTTTAACACTTTAGTTTGCCGTCCAATTTTCGTGCCGGGCTAGGATCACGGCAGGCCTTCTCGATCGGAGGTCACGAGAGACGGACGGTCACCCTATCCTTGGTTCCACTACACGCCAAGCTTTGATCCTGCAAAGTAGAGCACAAACGGTTGCCCGAGGCGTATGTAAGTAACGTACTATGCAGACAGCTATACCGGACCACTCATCATGCACCGACACCTTCATCTGGTCTGGTTATGAATAAAATCAAAGGCTTTATAAATAATGAATCCCATGAATCACTCGTCGCACTCTCCGGTATAAACACACACACACACACAGACACACACACTAGTGGAAAAAGGTTGCACATCGAAGTGATTGTGCATATTGCTTCTCTTTTTTTAAAAAAAAAAACGTTCCTATGTGAATGTTTTGCACGGGTAGGTTTAACATTAAAAGTTCGCATCTAAAATTACTTGTTTGCAGGACCTTCCCCAACCACTAATAATAAACCTTACCCTCATCCCCTTGCTCTGCCTTCCGCAACCCCAACCAATTCCCCTGTGTTCAGTGACCCTTATTTTGGCGCGAATGTGATAGAGGAGCGCTTAACTTAAACACCAGACAGCAGGGAAGAATGCGCCCAGCACAGTGTGCCCGGCCGGACAACATACTGGAATCGGGACGGGGGCACCGTTGGGCAGTGTTTTGCCAGCAGTTGGCATGAATAATGAATTGAACAAGAGTGGAAGAGAACAACAACAAAAAAAAACACCCGCACCCACACACAAACATCCTAGCCATAGCCGTCCCACAAACTGTAGAATCAAATGAAACTCTTGATAATTAATTTGATCTTAATTGAACTACGCTCGCTGGATGTGCTGGCCATGCGGATGGCCAGCGGTGGCAGGCCGATTGTGTTTTTATTGGATTGGAGCCAACCGTTTCGTGTGTTCCTGCTAGAACGGGACCGTTGGGTGTGTAGCGAGGTGGTAAATATGAATGTAAGGTGAGTAAGTGGGGAATAAACATGTGCCAACCAGAAAAACACAATACAAAACTGAAACGATTAATTGGCTAGTTGTTGAACCTAGCCGGATTTTTTGTTGCTGCTGTTTCTGCTATCCTATCTGTGCGTGTGTGTTGAAGTGATGTTTTGAGGTTTGATCCGAATTAAATTGAAGCTGATAGGTTGTAATTAAGTTTCCATTCTTTTTTTCCTCTTCTTCTCCTTCTTCTTCTTCGCAGTCACCCCGTACATGCTCGTTACAATATCTAATTTCATTATTTTAATTAATGTAAATAACCTTGATGTCCTGCGGGAGTCACGCTGTGACCGTATCGTCTGTACACTATAGTGAGTTATAAGATTTGTTTATAGCAAAGTGCTTATAGCACGCGTTCTAGTGGCTTCCAAACGTCACTCTAAAGCAAATATAAAGCATCTGTCAGTTTGTATAGCACGCGTTCTAGTGGCTTCCAAACGGCACTCAAAAGCAAATATAAAGCATCTGTCAGTTTGTTGAGATGGAAATGAAACATCAAAAACAAATTTAATTCTAAAATTACTCGTAATGCAAGTGTAACCAACAATTGTCTTGAAAGATTTAAAAAAAAATCGATAAATTCTTCCCTTCTCTGTGACTATCATTTGACAGATACTAAAGATAATGTAAAAGCAGCAGAAAAGCTTGCTGTGCCGTTCGGAACATATAGTAGCTACAAAACTTTACCTCCAGATGTGCCGCTTAACTGTTTTCCGGCACGTAACGCGTAACGTGCATACGGTGTGCGAAAAGGAATCACAACAAATCACAGCTGCCGCTTGATGAACGCTAGCATTGTCTTTCATTTGCTAAACCGTTGCAAAAGGTAGGAAAGTGTCTTCGCTATTTCGCAAACTGGCTATAAACTCTTTTCCTTTTTTTTTTTTGTTCCAAAGCAAAAACTAAAAAAGGAACATAATGAAAAACCCTCAAACCAAGCATTGTCAAGTCAAGTGGACCACCGAACAATTCGAAACACCCGACACATGCACGCCCGTAACGGTGCTTTGGTGCTTTGGTACAGATACGGATCTACAGACTGCAGAAATACAGACATTACTCAGAATCCCTATTAGTGACCATCGTTAGGTGGCCACCTCTAGCAGTGTGTCTTGCGTGGCCATAACAACACACGAGCGTACATTGATACGTTCCGGGAATCATTTGTCCCATTTCGTTGTCGCTTTAGCTCGGTTCTTGTTTCGGCCCGCGCTTGCCCACCCATGCCCGCGCGCCCGTGCCCCAGTGGCTTCTGCCGCCATCATCATTGCCCGGAGTGATCCAATTAAGCGCTGCAAAGTCCCGCACAGCGTTCCATTAGCTCTAATTTAACAATTTCGAGCAGTTTATGCGCTCGCTTAAGCGCAGGTTAAGTGGTGACCGAGTTTCCGGTTCACCGTCTACGCTTTCGGTGACGGCGAAATTTTCCTTCCCGCCGACTGACGTCTCAATTTTGGGCTATACTTTGTGTCACCGTTCGCCCGGGCAAGTTGCCTGCGGTCCGGCGGTCGGGGATTTAATTTGCCCAGCCCCCACCCCGAATCGGTGCGCTCGCGCTCAAAAGCGTATTTGGCGAATACGAATGGCCGGCCTTTTTTTTTTTCTTTTTAGCTTGGTTTGGTTTGCTTTATTTTTCTACTCTAATGTCACCATGTCATGACGGTGTTTGCGAACGACTGGCTTCCACGCGGTCGCTGCTGTGAGATTGTGGAAACCCGTTGCATAAGACACAAGCGGAATAGTCGGCACCATTTTCTTCCATCCCGGTTCATACATATGCGAGCGGAAGCAGGCAAACATATTACACACACGCCGAGGCCGCATTTGTCGAGGCGATCGAGGAAATGTCTGGCAGGGTTTGCGAATCGCTTTTCGATACGGTATTTGCATTACAACGCTAGCGACCGTGTATCCGTCGCATCGTGCCTGGAAACCCCACCACACAGCACGTGCGCCGGTGGTGTGCATATATGGCGCTCGTTTGCCAAAACAAAAAACAACACGAAAAGAAAACTTTCTAGCAGGAATAACTGGCCGAATGGGGTGCCCTGTGGGAGAACAAGCCAAGTGGCGCAAGCGAAAGCAGATGAATTTCCATCGGAATGGCACAGCGAATGCATACATCAGCGAGCAGCAGCAGCAGTGGCAGTATCTTCTCAGTACGCCCGGGAGGACGTACCCGTGCACTGTACGCCCCGCCAGCATGTTCTTTCGCTTTGTTCTTTATTTCTCCGGCACATACTTTCTGCGAGCGCAGCGGAAAACCCAGCATCAGCACCGTCGTCCATTGAAACGGATGAATAAATAAAAGCGTGCAGGAGACAAAGCCGGGCGACTGACAGGCAGCGATACAATTTGCCCTAAGTGAATTATTGATGTGCCCGTACCATCTGAAGTTCGTAAACATGTCGGCAGAGGTCGGCCATCTTCTTGCATTTGCACACCACCACCACCACCATCACCTACTTCTTCACCCTCTCTCCTCCTCCTGGTTCCGCTCTTTCCCCGTGGGGGCCGGGTGCTTGATCTGCATACATGCAGGGGCCGCAAAAACATGATGACAGTACGGTACGGTGTCCGGCACGGGACCCGATCCGAAAACTGGTCATCCATCAAATGGACTCGTTTGACAGTTATTGAAATCATTTTGCACAAATCAACATCCCGTACCGCACACGCACCACCACCACCACCGTAGCGTCGCACCGTCGTCGCATCGATCGTATCGGCCAGTTCTGCCTTACTGCCGTTTGCGATTGCGAACCCTGGGAACCCCCGGGGTTGTTCGCTTCATTTGACAAATATATGGATGGCATCCAGCCGGGCAGCCCTTTCCCATGCTCCTACACACACACACACCCACACACACACCTGCCACCGGGGGCATGGTTTTACACTAAACCCAGCCTACAAATCAATCATCCACAGACGATACGGCGGCTACCTGGCGAGCCCCGGGGCGGGTGAAATGCCTTTTTCTGGGAAAAAGAATTTCATTTTTTGTTCTCTACTTTCACCACACTTCAGTGCTTCCGAATAGCCGGATGCCGCGCGGCGGATATTTGACTCGCAGCATTTCGCAGCAAAAAGCTTAATAGGCAAATCAATCAATGCTGCCTTTACGGCAGGCAATCACGGCGCTGGTGATAAACGTATGCCCGGCCGGCATGCCTGGATCGAATCGGTTAGACAGTAAATCCGCTAACTAGCAGTCATTTTTATCTCGCCAGTTACTGACAGATCGTTTTGTTTGCCAGACACCTGTCCGGGTGTATTTAATATCTGTTGCATGTTCGCTAAGCAAGAGCATACGGTATGTAAACGCGCCTTCCACGTAAAAAGCGTTGCCCCCCCCGTACAATACGCCTTCGTGAGGGAATATTGCATAACTTTTGGCATTTGCTCAAAATCGCAAACGCTTTGCAAACTTTTTTGTTTAATATACGCCTACAATTATGCTCTCCGCGGAACAAAACATGCACGCTACTAAGACATCGGGTCAAGCTGGCTTAAAATACTAAATCGCATAATTCTATTAGCACATATTAGAATAATTCCACTAAGATTAGCCTAAATGTATGCAAACGTTCATCATTAAATAGCTTGTTACTGTATTGTTGATTGAATTGGGAGAATATGAAACCGTTTCTGATAAAATTAATTTAATACTCTTGTCTTCGGTTGATTGAACGTTGTGAAATATGCAAATTATTCGCTAGATGTTTAGATACTAGTCAACGCTTTGCAAACTTCTAAGAAAGCAAGCATTCGTGCATTAAGCATGGTTGGCTTTTCATCAACGTAGCATCACAAAGTCTTCTGAGAATCGCTGGCTACCGGGCCGGACCAAGGGCTGTTTCTTGTTCTACCCCTTCCGTTTGGCCATTACTCGGATTGATGCCTGCTCTGCTTCTGACCGAAGGTGTGTTTTTTATGCCATAGTGCACACTCCTTTCTTTTCCACTACATCAACCCTCTCCTCCACCACCGCTGCCTCTTTCATCCTTTCTACCGCATACCCATCTTTTGTACCATAAAATACCGCAAACCATCTCAGGGGACACCGTACCGTACCGGGCACTCCACAGCTGCTGCTGCTGCCATCCCCTTCATTCCCTGTGCCAATCCGGTTGGGCGAATCGGGGGGAGGAGGGAGGAGGGAGCGGGGGGGGGGGTTTCCAGCTGACAGCGGCACACAGGTTGGGAACACTGTCGGTGTTCCCATAATTGGCGACCAGGCTGGTTTGGCTGGGGCTTTTTGCTGGTCACAGTGTTTTTACGACCGTGTGTAATCGATAAATCGATCCACTGAGTAGCTTAGTAACATCTCCGAGATTGTCAGCCGAGGGTCAAACCGAACACGGCGAACAGGCGGACCATTTTTTGTTGTTGTTGTTGATCTGGTTTTTTTCCCCCTTCCTTTTTGGCTTTTACTCTCTACCTTCCCAAACCCTCCCTCTCTCTCTCTCTCGCTCTCTCTCTCTCTCTCGCTCCTGCCTTATCCTTCTCACGGTTCGGTTGGCATAACTTCCCGACCACTTGTTTGCCATTATCGCCGTTGGAAAAATCGGGTCGTTCCCAATAAAGCACATCCGGGGCAATTAGGGACGAGTCGAGTCCTCGGGGCAGACTGGATCGAATATCCGAAGTCGCTTTACCTTTGCCGAATGCTTTCCCGCATGATGTTGTTTTTGCTTACGTTTCAGCTTTCACCTTTTGTCCCTCTTTTCCTTCCCTTCCTTTCTCTTTCCCGCACCCCCTCTCCCCAACCTCCTCACCCACTCCCTCACGCTCCATCACCTCGTTTTTTTTCCTCCGCCGATTGCATCACGCCCTTCGGACGATTAGATCATGCCCTTGCCTCTTAAGATTTTATCGCTCCATCGAACTCGTGTACGTATGTGCAGTACGTGCTTCCCATGCCCATCCGTTGTATCGCCAACCGGCACCGGCTTGGAATTGAGCCCGGCACAGAATTTCCCAATTGTCCTTTCCTGCCCCATTCCCTTCACCCTTCACCCCCTCCGCCCCTCGTTCGGGCGGCGGACAAAACATTTCCATTGCTTCCGGGGGCGGGGGCCGCGTGCCACATCCGGTCGGACGAAAACGAACAATAAAAAAAAAATAAGCGATGCAATAAAGCAGCTCAGCCCAAGCTTACGACGATGGAGCGGATTTCGCTAAGCCCGTAGCGGTGCGTTATGTGGCCCCAGCCAAAGATGCACGGTAAGCATTTAAAAGCCAGCCAGCCACCGCGTACGCCAGGTGTGGAATGTAAAGCAACCGCGTTAGGATTCCGCCCACGCGCTACGTATTCGGCAATTCTTTCCACCCACACCCAGCCCAGCCGGGATTGCGGTTGCTGTCGATGAACGATGTGACTTCAAACGCTACGCATACACGCCCGGCCCGGAAGCTTCGAAATGTTGCTAATGGCAGCATTATTAATCCCATTTCTTTGCAGGCATTAATCATTATCAATTCCGATTGGTGCGCGCGGGCGCACGACCGGCGAGGTTAACGCTTTTTAGCGATGGCTAAATTCTCATTTCAATTCCACACGGTGGAACGCGCACGACGACGTTCCTGGCTGGGTGTTTGCGGAAGGAAACGTTCCTGGGATGACGACTATAGATGGAGTAGCAAATAAATTATCACCTTGTTTTATTGTTGGTTTTGCTTTCTACATGCAAAACATATTAAAATATATACAAATAAAGCAGTGGTACATATCACCTTTTGCAGAAAGATTCCATACAGCACGACATTGTATGGAAACGTTAATATACTGTAAATAAATAAGATGTTTGCATACTTTTCGGCGCTTACCAATTATTTCATTTTGACAGTTTTTAGTGGATCGGTGTAGCGCGTAAAGTATGCAATCCCCGTCACAGTATTAGCTAATTAAACTATGCTTGCCATCTATGAATTTTGGACATCATTTTTAAAACAAATAATTAAATAAAATGGCGTCGATCGACAAGCCGGTTTCGTAAAGCAGTACGAGAAAAATAACTTCACACCATCTAATCCAAACTTTATCGAATACCCAATCGCTCCATTTGGGCTGGTTCGCTCGTTTGAAATCAGCAGCCCGATCAGCAATCGCATTGGTAGATTTTTCTCATCACAGCCAAGTTGCGGTCGCAGCACCTCGTAACACTGATGCCAAACTTCCGCCTCCTTCCCTCCCCGAGGAAAATCCGCACGCCCTCCTCCCGTGCCTTGTGTTGTGCCTTGGGTGGACTCCAATTTTGTACCTCGTAAAAGCAAAACCTCCGTTGATGATGATTAGTTTCCATTTGAATAAAAATTTAGGAGACTATAAAAGCATCAAAATGGAAGATTGATGACTTCTCTGCGTGGGGTTTTTGTTCTTGCACGCTGGTTGTGCGTGTCCCCCTGTTTTTTGTATTTTTTTTTTTTTTGCGAGGCAAATACGATCCTCGCCAGCAATCGGCCAATCGAACATTTATGACGCTGACGATGGCGTTCGGTACGCTAGCCCATCCTTTTCCGTTTCGGAAGGTTCGCTCTGATTGCTGCAACGGACAAATCAAATCAAACCACCGTGCGGTGGTAGGTTTTACTGATACGTCTCAACGATTTTTTTACAGCATTTCGCACAGTAAAAGGGCACCAGGTTTTTCTTTTACTTTGCTTTGTTTTATTTCCTTTGCCATAATCTAGCAGGTTTTGGGTGTAAAATATGTTGGCGAGACTTTCGCCCGGTTTATTATTTTGCTTTCTTTTCTTCCCCCCCCCACCGTAATCCATCAAATCAACAAATTCGCTTGTTAACATGTATGATTTGTATGGAAGCGAATCTTTCCATTGGTATGGTGATAATTTTATGGAAATGATTTACCTCTGCGTGGGTGCAAATAAAGAAAAAGAAGATGAAAACACAATTTTCCATCCCAATTTGTGGTAAACAAGATATTCTAATGGCACAGCACCTACATCAAAGTAAACGCTGCCAACGGTTGTCATCGGTTGTTTAAAAACAATTATTGCAACCCACGCTGCGGAAAGCAACCCCCGCAAACGACTAATAAAGTAGGCGCTTTTATAGCTCAATTCCGATGATTGAACGGCCGCATCGATACAGAAAGTTATTTTATTCATTAAAACAGTGTCCCATTTTGCATTTTTATCTACCATTTTCCTAGCGCTCCCGGTCGTTACGCTCGATGCTTTACGATCTGCTCGATGGGTTATAGCGTGCATCCATGTGCGATGGGAAACGCATCAAATGGATCATTTCCAACCTGTGCAATGCAATTGGACAACATTGCATATTAATATAATCCTCCTAATAGTATGCAATTTGCGAGACCATCATTATCCAACCTCTGTTTTGCCCGGTACGTTAACCGGTTGCATGATCAAGCTATTTATGTGTTTTATTTTTTTTATGACCGACCTTGCATTAAAATGATTGATAAAAACGTGTTGCATGATGAGATGCACCATAGGACTTACCCTCCAGACAAAATGATGGTGAACGTAAAAAAACGTTGATTATATTAACTAGACGTAATAATAAAAACAACCAATAATAACAACAACCATACCATAATTAGCATAGAGCGCTAACTGAGCTGTAAATGTTCCCATATGACAGGCCTGACATTTTTTTGTTTGTTATGCAAATAACATAATTAGACAAAAAACTGTGTGTCAAAACGTGCAAAAATGCCCGACGAGATCATCTGGTTAAAAAAAA
>CM032179.1:8901298-8913798 GCA_018908115.1 Anopheles rivulorum
AAAAAAAATCCTTCCTCCAGTACAGATTGTACAGCACCATTGTGAGTTGGACAGCATCCAGCTTCATTACGATCGCTTTGCTTTTTGTATGTGTGTGATTGTTTGTGATCTGCCCGTGAACGCATGTATGGCACGCAGCCACGTAATCTCGTGCGCGAGATTTCAACCGTGGCAGCAACGTATCGTCAACGTACAATCGTTTGCTACAGTTTAAGCGCATCAGGAAGAAAGCGCTTTCCATCGAAGGCATCAAACTAATAACGTCATTTAGAGTCGACAATCAAAGCATTCTCTGGTCCGGGAAAACGACGATACGACGGAACACGAGTACAGCTGACGCTTCGAAACTTGCCGCAACTGTATAAAAATCGCTGCCGACCGAGCCAAAAAACTGTGTCAAGTAACGCGACACGTTGTCTAACCGCGCACAATCGGTTTGCTACGGGTTTGATTCATAATTACAGCTAGCTTTGAACTTGTGAAGAGCTCATCGAGAGCGCTAGCGAGTAATTAAGAACGTCGAAAGTGGAAGGATAAAATAAATGTGCATTAGTTAGCACTACAAGATATACACATCTGTGGTACTGGAACGGCATACTTTAAAATTCTAGGATACATACGTGCCCGTGTACAGTGGGTAAAGGAGATGTTCTTAATTATGACATAAGTTAAAAATAATATGATACTTCTAATATTTATAAACACATGCACATGAAGACGCTTGATAAAGACGAAATGCGAACCTGCACAAAAGGTCAATGCAAAAGGTCACATAAACTCATCGGAATGCAATAATTGCAATCTGTAGACATAGTCTTACCTGTGAGTGTATACCGAAATAACTAATGATCGTAAATAACTAAATGTTAGTGATTAAAGATTTACACGCTTCATGTGCAAGGGTATCGGTTGGCTAAGGTTCGCATCACATTGCCCCAAGGTTGCCATCACTGACAAAGGTAAAGTGATACTCAGCATTAATCAGCCAGCTTACAGGCCGATACACGGTAAACCCGATCCCGGCAAGCTCGGAATGCGACTCCTCGCAAGGAGCAAACTGTTACACGACCCCAAAGGCATCTTGGGCGCTTCACGACCATCAAGCATCCGTTACGGTCCGTTTGGTACTGATCTATATATGGATGTGTGTGCCTGTACGTGTGTGTGTATATATATATATACAGTATGTGTGTCGGAGTGTTTTTGGAAAATGGTTTGAAAACGGCGATTGCAATCAAGCGGTGCTGTGAAGAGAACTAAACCCTTCTTCGCCACAAAGGGTAGCAGCAAAAAGGGATTCACAGTTTACCACGGTTGATTGCAGGCTTGATTTGATTGATTGCGGAGCCGTGTAAGTCGTGTTTCGATCCAATCCGAATCCACCGCTTCGGATTCCACGGTGCGTAGGTTTCTCCGCAGCATTCGCGTGATGCTCCGTTTCAGCTGAAGCACTAGCGCAACCGGAACTCGCTACAACTGGATGCAGCAAGGCAGTGCGCCGTGTGGGTGGAGTGCAAATATTCAATCAGATCCAGCTGGTGTGATGTAGTTGCGCCGTGTAGCTGCACTGTTCGAAAGTTGCTAGACGGAAGTACGGTAACAGTTATTTGCACTGTTGCAAAGAATTGGAGAATTCGTTGCAGTTTTGTTTTGTTTTTGTTTTTTGTTTTGTTGGCGATACCAGATGCGATGAACACTTGGACTAGACAAGAAGGAATATCTTTTTTCGATCATAAAATAGAGCACATCAACACAAACACATTAGTATGATATATACTTTCTTTTTTTGCCGTTAAAACGATTGCCCATCTAAAAGACACAAAGCTGGCAGCACAATTTCTGAGGATCTTCGTTTTCGTTCATGTCGGTGAAGCGCAATCTATCACTGATCGCCGTTTTGAGCTTGATTGATCGCCGCTCAACCATGATCGACTCACGTTCAACTGCGTTCCACAAGGTGCGGTAATATTCGCCACGTATCACAAAACACCCCCGACAACACAACAACCCCTTTCGCGTTCCTCACAACACACTTGCAATGGACAAGTCCTTTGGGAACCCCAGCAAGCTGGCTGGCGAGCGAAGATGCGAACGTACAATATCAACCGAATGTGGCAGCGGAAAACAAACAACCGCCACTCACAGCACGCCAGCAATCCAGACTCCGAACTCCGAGCTAACCGTCATTGGCGACCGTCGGAAATCGACTGACGAGTACGCGTGTGCTTCGTGTCGTTCTTTCTTTAGCTGTTTGGAGGGCGAAGACGAACAGCAAACCGTTCTGTACGAGCCGCCGGAGCACTATGCTGCCAGTACACTGTATGCCGTACAGACTCCCTTGCATGCACTCCAGTTCGACGGTTGGTGGTGACGCATGCGCTCATCAGCAAAACCGAACAGTCGCCAGCGTCAAGCCACTGTTGCCGAACCGTTGTTTGGCGGGAGAATCGCACGATGAGGCACAACGCTGAGACAGCGTCCCCTAGTGTATTTTGAAGCTGGCCAACCGGCTGGCACAGGCAGGTAAGCGACGTGAAGGTAGGCAGAAGATCTTAAGATATTCCCGATTCTTGACCTTGCCTGGTCGGGGTCCAAACTTCGGCAAACGTTCCCATGCGACGGGGGCGATGGGTGTTTGGAGGTGATGCATAAACAATATCTAGATGCACCTTGTCCCTGGTGACATCCAGCAGGCGTTCAACCGTGCACTCGTCTAGGGCACGGTAGCTACGATCTCCAACTGTTCTTACCCCCGAATATTGTTGGATGTCTAGCAGACCCAGTATGAAGTTGTTGCTGCATCTAATAAACCAATTCCAGAACGTCCTCTCAATACCATTTGTTGCTCTCAGCTGCTTTTGTGATTCATTCCATTTCGTTCTGTTGCGTGTGAGTCACTATCTGCGCACTGTAAGAACTTCATCAGAATTAAGTTTTCTTATCTACACTTTCAACCTGATGCGTTTCCTCCTCATCGTTTGCAAAGGAAAAAAAATCGTTTTTGGGACAACAACAATAAAACCGAAAGGACACCCAAAATGTTCCAGTATCGCATCAATCAAAGCGATAGCGCTCCGAACCCCGTTGGAACAGTCGCATAGGAACGTTTAATACCCATCCTCTAAAACTGCTCCAAACAGCTGGAACACATCCTTGCACCGGTAAGACAATTATACTTAGCATACCAATTCAAGTTTGGTCAATCAAATCGACCAAGCTCCAATCGACGACCTGCCGCACTGTCCTGTTCCCTACCACACCATTGCCATCTGTTTGCCGTTGTGTAGCTATCCGTGTTGTAACTCCCACCGGGAGCAGTTTCCCCGTTTTTTTGTTCGTTCTTTCTTTCTCTGTTGAAATCAATTTGATTTTCTCCTCAACTCTCCAGCCCTCCGGCAACTACACTTCCCCCACCCCAACATGGCAAACTTGGGTGTGGAGAGTTCCGGAGCATATGTGGCGGCAAGAGGCATACCGAAGCTCGTGCAAGAAAGCGTGCAGCGAAAGGACAAACCAATTGCTTGCCGCCAGTGTCCAACAGCCAGTGTCCCGCTGCTTTACCTCTGTTCCGGCACCGAAACGGTCAACCTTTTGGAAGGCAAGGATGTGCCGAGTGCGAGAAGGAGAAGCGGTAAGGCAAAAATTGATTCCCACCCGAGTTTCCCGAGACTCGCCTTTTTAGCTTCACTGCTGCACTGTAAAACCACTGTTCGGCCCAAACGTGGAAGCACACCAATTGAAGCGAGTTGTTCTTTCATTTGCTTGTATTTGGATCCTTCTTTCTCACGTTTCCTCCCACGTACGTCTGGTTTGTACGTTGTCAATTTGCCAATGGCGAATGATTCTAGCTGCACTCGAGTTTATGTCTTTGTGTGTGTGTGTGTTTTCTACCACTTCTACTACAACTACTGCTAGCAGCATAAAACCGGATTCAAAATGGGGGTACGTTTGCGGTCTCAATGTGTTCCAGACGCTGGCCATCAGGCCAGCAGGATTATTGCCCACCCGGTTCACCATGCCCGTACCGTTCTCAAAGGAAACCGATATCGAACCGGGCCAGATTTGCTGATCCACAAATTTCCACCCCGAATGGGACCGGGGCGCCTTCCATTTGCGAGCAGGGTACCCACCCCAATCGCTCGCACCATTCCTAAGGTTCCTGCGCCCATCCACCGGGATGTGTATGGTAAACGACTTGTCCAGCCCGTTTCGATGCGGTGCTACGGTGCACGACAAAAAAAGGGGCAATAAATGGCCCGTTGTGTCCATTCTGTTCCTTGGTTCATTATTAGGGTTTCACCGTGCGGGATGGGTACGGTGGCTGTGGTGTCCCCCAGTTGGTTCCATCCTGTCCGGATTGTTGTACCGGCGAGCCGAAGCACTCAACCTGCCGGAAGTAAAACCCATTCAAACCACTGGTGGGTGAACTGAAATGAGGATTAAAACGGCACTCCGTGTACACTTGTTGGGCAGGATGCATTGATCTGAAAATGTTGTCCCCACGTTCGTAAGGTGAAAGCACAAAGACACCCCAGCTTTGGCCAGAAAAAGCATCTGGTTCGGCCGGTTCGGGCTTATCTTACACCATCCATGTATGGTCACATTGCTGGACGCTCTGCAGACCAGACCAAGGATTAACAATTAAATCTACGCTGTGCGAGTGTTGGTGCGTCCGCAAACCTCAACCGAATGGTGGTTACGTTTGTAAGCTTTTGGTTAGATTTTTCTACGGCACGGCACGGCGTAGCAGACCCAGTTGGAAAGATTTGCTTGAATAGAAGTTAAAATTGCAAACGCAACCATTCGCTCCCTGACGGACGCTGCTCAATACATGACGCGTGCCTCAGCAGTGGCAAGCTAGTGCACGGCAATACAAATCACACACGTCACGTAACGTCAGCACTACCGTAACCAACAGGACTAGAACGAGAACAAGTGCGTGTGTGAGTGAGAGAGAGAGAGAGTAAATGGTGAACAGGTAACCATATAACGCACAGATACAGAAAGGAGAAATACAATGGGCACGGTCAGTGGTGCTTATCGCTGCACACTATCTCGCCAAGTGTGATAACTACCTGTGTTAACAGTTATCGCCTTTGCCGGTGCCGGTGTTAGTAACCACCGGTGAACTCACAACGAGGCAACTCGTAAAAAGTAAATGTCAAGCACAAGTGGCAGTGGACAATCATCCCGTGTCGGCCAAACCCAACCTAAACGGCGATAAGTTACCGTCTGTCCGCTCTTATCAGCTGCTGCTCCACGGTATGCCCCTTATACGATCTCGCAAGCGGAAGCGCGAACAATTACTAGTTGGAGGTTATGTAGAACCGCATCAATGAAGAAGATACACGACATTCTGTGCGCTTAAATCTCCCTGGTGCCGCTGACCCAGTTCCGGCCATACCGCGGGGGGGGGGGGGGGGGGGGGGGGGGGGGGGGGTGGATGTCAGAATGCACACAAAAAAAAACCCTCAACAGTGGCGGGTCAAAGATACCGGACATCGTAGGGTGTGTTTTCGATAATGGTGGCCTCGCCAGTGCTGCTCGGTTCGGTTAGTCGGAACACTCGCATGAAATGTGGCCCGCGGTTGCCACAAACTTCAACACGAGGCGCCAAACAAAGCAAAAGCAAAAGTAAAAAAAAAACCCGGCCAGCGCAAACCCTCGGAGAATCACACAAATCCCGCAAACGTCATCCGTACCTCCGATGCCACCGATTACCTTTTTCCTTTTTTTCCCCCGTCTCCTTCTTCTTCTTCTTCTTCTTCTTCTTCCTCGACCTCTTCCTCTTTCACCCTTTACACACATCCATGCACGGCCATTCACGTGTGTGTGTTTGCAGCGACGTGTGCCACCAAACAAGCCTCCACAATTCGCCGGCGGGCGTAAATGGAACGTGAAAGTTTTTCAATTTCCCTTGATAGGAAAATAATATCCACACATAACCCACCCGATATGGCCGCGCGCGCACCTCGCCTCGCCCGCCGTCCGCCAAACATGATTCGTGGCGGGTTGGGTGGCCCGTTGCTGTCGATATGTTTTTGCAATCGGTTCGATTGATGACCATACGTCCATCCGCCCCACGGATCCACCAGACATCCCGTGCCGTATCCGGTGATTTTCATTTCAAAAGGCGCACACAAAAATTACCTCCACCCTTTCGGCCAGCCAGGCGCTGCCGGTGCTCGCAACGAAAACCGGAAAAAGGGATTGAACTTTTCGTCCGCAAACACAAAACACTCGTCCCCGCAATCGCCACCTTTGCCGGGCAACAATATGCCGGCCCTCTCGCTGCTCGCTACTATGTAGTTTTGGGGTGCTCGTATTTCAAACAAATAGCATCGATTCTATCGCAGTCCAATAAAAGTACTGTGCCAGATTCTTTTTCTTTTCCATCCCTCAACCGGCGAACATTAAACCGCTGGCGGGCTTTGAAAGGAGGGCGGTGGGCGGTGCAGAAACAAAACAGGGGGCTAGCGCAAAGGGCTAGCGATATCTGGAGGAATGGAGCGAATGCCCTTTCCTCGCTCTCTTCCCAATACTCTTTAAAACTCTTGCTCCAGCTCTAATCATCATGCGAAGAAATGAGCAACGGGCCTGTGTCGGGGCAGTGGAACGTTAGTGTGAAAAATGTCAAAAATAGCCCCACACGTGCATACACACTCATATATATACTATATATACATATATAAATATATATATATATATATATATATATATATATATATATATGTATGTGTGTGTGTTTGTGTGTTTATATATACCACACAGGCCACGATTACCGGCACAAGCGTCTGGCAGCACTGTTTCGGTTTTTGGCTGATTGGGCTGAGCGGCAGTGCACCCGCGCAAGAAAGGTAACGCCTTTGGGGCCAACGCCATTTTCTGCTTGAGGTTTGGTTCGTTTCCAACCAAGCAGGAATTGTGAGCAGCAGCAGCAGCTAGCAGCAGCCAGCACACAAAGTGCCCGGTGGTTTTGTTTTGCCACCACTCCGCTAGGATAATATGATACCAGGTCAAACCGACCGTCCCGGGCCAGAAGACGTCACGGAAAAATCAAACATGCGGTTGGCTAATAGAACAAAAAAAAAACCCCTCCCCTTCCCCCTTTCTCCCACTCCAATCCAGCACCACCCACCAGAGCTGCCACTCAACTTCCTGCCGAAACCGCAGCCAATTCCGTTGCATGAGTGTAATTTCGAAAGTTAGTCTTGTACGCTCGATGATCGAAACACTGGTATTGCGTGATTCGGTGTATCAGACACTAAAGCGATCCACTGGTATGCTATACACGGTTTCGGCCATATTGATTGCAGCGGTTTGTGTACCGACCGGTACAGGATACACCGATCAGACTGGTGCCTCTATGCTGGAACAGGGCGAACTAATAAGCTCTCAAATTTAGCGTGCCTTTATTGGAAACATATGAGTTTTGATTTTCTTGGTTACCGCGCCGTATATTGGACGAGGGCTCTAAAACCGGAGAAGCTGGCATTATAAAGTTGCTAACAGCATTACATGCACCGGAGTTTACACGGATCTTCCTGTTATGTATTCATTGCAAACGGGCCAGCTCGCGAAGATACTCTTTGCAGGTATTGAAATATTGTATCAAACAGCTATTAGTTGCATTTGGGTGCACCGTTTCCGAGCACTTCAGTTCTTGCCGAGCTACATCTTCAAAGTTTTAACTCAATTTGATCGCTAGTGGCAAAATTAGCTGTACGGTTTAATGAGAACGGAATACGCTACTGGAATTAGCGAACATAAGCAACATAATCATGTAAAGCAAAGCTCTCGTTCTACAGAAATTGCACATTGCAAACACTTATCCATTTTATATGTCTGCTCCAGTAAAACCTACAACAATTAAAAAAGAAACAACAAAATATTGCCCAAACATATATTGACATGAAGATCCCAGCGTGCCTACATGCAAGTTAAACTAGACATTGCATACCTTACAGGCGCGAAGGTCTTTTAGTAACGCGTGCAATGACATTTGACGGGTATTCACTGCATTCTTGTTGTGTCAATCTCTCTGAGGGTTTCACATATAGCATTCTTTTACCGTTTTCCATTTCCACACTAATCTGCGCGTGAAGCATTACATGTGTGGCGCTTTTCCAGCTGATAGAAAAAATCACTGCAAGCCTACACTCAGGCGTAAAAAAAAAATCGTGCTTTAATCCAAACGCAAAACATGTTCAAACCGGCGGCACCATCAAAACGGCTTTTAGATTGTATCTTTAGATCATTTGCTGTCGAATCTTGGGGAGAGATTCTTCGTTTCTTTCTTTTTCTTTTCTTTTATTTGTTTTGATCATCTAATGGTGAGTGCGGGTATGCCACATCGTACAGCATTAAAAAGTTTTACCAATCCTCGTTAAGCTGATTAAGATTCTTCACTTGGGGAAAGCTTTTTGCTTTATCCCAACCATTGACACACACTTGGCGTACGGAGTCCATTACGATCCCGGTGCCATCGTGTACAGAATTGACGAATCATTTCACAGCGTGTGATATGCATCAAACAAAAGCGCGTGAAGAGGAGGGATAGATTTTATGAAACCGAGCACGTGGGTGAGTGGTGACATTTTTCAGTGAAGTTAATTTATTTGATTTCCTTCTATGTCGTGCTTTCGCCGAATAAAGGCACACATACGCACACACATACATACGGCCACTGTCCGAAAGATGCGGATCTCTGGGTAAAATCCACCGTGCGCGATAGTGTCTTTCACCGGGACGAACATCGGGACGTGTGTGTATGGTTTTTTTTTTTTATTCAGCATTCGTACCCACTCCGACACCGGAACGTGACCAATGATTCACCATTTTCCCATGCAAGAGGGTCATAAAGATTGTACAACTCGAGCACTTTGGCCGAGTGTGTACCCGATTGCGAATGGCCGGATGTAGGTGCAGGAAAATGAAAGTCATTAACTGACCCGTATTACCGGACGGCACCATCGCCAGCTTTAGGGGGTCGTTGCTTGTTTAAGGATATTCTAACGCCGGTACATACAAGCACAGTAAAATGGCAATCTCGTACACCCATAGATTACTAACCGTGAAAAAGAGAGAGAGAGAGAGAGAGAGAGAGAGAGAGAGAAAGAGAGAGAGAGAAAGAGAGGTGCGAAAATGCACAACAAAAACTGGATAAGCTCAACCGTATTTATAACTTGCTGTAAATAATTTCATACCAAATAAATAAGTCAGTGTTGACTAGACAATTTGAAAGAAATCAATATATGATTTACAAGTAATTCGAAAGAACATGCAAATAAACAAATGGCTTATTAAAGTGAAATAAATATATAAAAAGAAAAAAATAAATGCGCAAAACGAAGAAAAAAATATAATAACACATTGAAAAACATTAGAAGTAATATAACGAAGAAACAGACCACCCATCCCACCCACCATTAGTCAATAAAACGCCAATTTGCAATGTGCTTTTCCACAGATGAAATATTTCAATAAACTTTTTTATCTTCCCCCACGTCTCCTTCACGTTCCTCTCCTCCCGTCATCCTCGACTCTTCTTCTGGCAGTCATGTGCAAGGCAATTGATTGGAAATTAATGCTCGCTCCATGACTAGTTTGTTTGGCGCATTGAAAAACACTTTCGATCACTTTTTTGCTCCATTTCGTACTCGACATCTCTTCACGAGCCGACTGATAAAAGTTAGCGAAAGCTGACAGGCATGATTTGCCCAAGTTAGAATAGTAATGATAATGAACACAAAAAAGGAAGCAAGAAATAGACTTCCGCGGTCCAGCAGCGTAATGGGAGGCATTTGGTTATTTGATTTTCTTTGCGTTGTTTTGGACCTCGGTCTAAATCGTTTGATGGGGAAAATAGAGTAGCAAAACTTTGCCCGACGCAGGGACACCCACGGGAGAAAGCAACGTGCAGCTTATTTCGGGTTCAAATGGAAAGAACCCTTGAAGAATAATTCACCGCGTCATGGTTTGTACATGTCGAAATTGGATTTTTATAATTTGTTTTTTTTTTGTATTCTTTTGTAAATATGAAATCAGTAGCAGTTTGTGCATTTATTCCTAGACGAAATTCATTCAAAAACCAGAACAATGTCAAACAGTGACTTGCTAGTTGTCTTTACTGCTCATGTGCTGATGTAGTACATGAAAGCATGGGAGAATTAGGAAGACTATTGTTAAACCGGTTTATAGAAGATTCATACAAATTCTACGACACGAAACGGTAATTTTTGTCCGACAGATATGAATTCTAAATTTTCAAAATGCTCCCTTTCAACTGCCAAATCAAACTTCTCCGCCTGTGCCGTTGACGTTTTGTGTTCGTGTGCTTTCACAACAAGCGGCGCTATAAATATTGGCACATGCTCTGTAGACACCGACCACATGGTTACTTGTCGGTTAACAACTGCTAATTTTATTTGTGTATTATGCTAAATCCTAGCAAAAGTAAAATTATTGACAAGATAATATTCAATTTGAACAAAACATTCCAAAAGTTTAAAATTCAGTATGTTTGACTTAAAAATCATACAACCATTTATTTATTTTCCAACCACGAATGTCGCCTAGGCTTAACGTTTCATGACAACCGTACCGAAGCCTCGCCGTGACAGATGATTTTCCGAACAAAACAAAACGCAGATGTTGTTTTTTCGTTAGAAGTTTTATTTTGTCTCGAATACGTAACAGCATTTTTTCAGTTTTGCTCAAAATATGTTGGCGTCAGGGCCAATGCGTAGAGCGATGTTTAATAATAGATGACAGTGTTATCTCTATTTTCTCAGACTTGCCAACAGAGTGCCCGAACTCACGTGATTAACGATTTAATCCTTGCTATTACCCTATTTACATTGTCTATTTCGTGCTAATTGTAATGATTATGAATAGTAATGAATAAGGGATGATTCTAGAATCACGCAAGATATTGTTACGAGCCCTTACTATAAATGTTGATAATTTTGATGATAACATTTTATGTTTCCAAAGTGTAAGAGTGAACAATTCCATTTTTTTACTATGTTAGAACGGAAAATAATTCCATTCATAATGTGCAGATTTATTCTATGTCTGAACATACCTACATCAAACACGTTTTTCTACCGAAGAGCGTGTAATGCTCTATAATAAGTATATTCTTCATGCAGAGGGTTGTGTTATAAACTAATATACTCTTCTTTAAATGAATCCAGTTCTTAGTTGCATAATTCAATAGAACTTGTGATGTATTAACCTCTGTAGCAATTCATTGAGCAATGAAAAGTTGCTCAATAAAAATAAAATACCCCAAGTGGCCTTTTTACTTATCTTCAACTTCTTAATCTGAATGCGTGCATTACCGAACGTTAGTTGCATTTTGCTTGCATACTACTGTTTTAAATCGTATACAAGAAATCCATTCAACCGATTCATTTGCAACCGTCAGCACTGCATTTTCTTCTACCATGCTATCTGTCTAATGCTTATGTTTAATGCTAATATTATGCAACGAGTTATCTAAATACTTCATTTCTAAACGCCAACAAATACACTGAACAAATATTACAATTCCCTGTCGTATTGGCATTTTCAGCGTTGCTGCACCAAACAGGCAGATGAATGTACACCAAGTTTCCTTCCAACCGCTCTTGTTTAATCGGCATGACCATAGCTCATAGAAAACAACACTCTAAAAACTTTCCGGCAACAAAAATAGTCCTGCTTTGACGAGTATGGTGCACATGTTTTCATAAGTTCACACACTTTCTTCTTATTAATTCAATTATTCGGTGTTTTAATGAGTTGAATTAAACCTTTTTTTCAGCGGGAAGAATGAATTCTGATGACGTAATGCACATTTTCAATGACGTTTAATGCATCCTCCATTTGGTTCCGTTTATAGCTGTTTGGGTAATTTTTTTGTTTTGAATTTCTTGCGAGCAGAAAAGTATGATTTATGTTTACGCGTTTATGCAGTAGATATTTAGGTTGCCCGATTGATTTGTAAAACTTTTTTACCTCCGCCTATAGAATCAGGTGGTTATTTATTCCAGCGAATTGATTTCATTTTTTAAAAAGATGCGCATGCTGTCAGTATGAATGCATGCTGTCAGTATGAATGCATGCTGTCAGTAAAAATGCATGCTGTCAGTTTTGTATAAAGTTGAAAAATTATCTTTTGTGTTGAGAAATGGCTTGTCTTACAGCATGTATACTTTACTCAACTACATTACATCGCTGCAACTATGGCCAACATTCTGTGAATCGATAACGATAAAATTTTCGATAAATGCTCATCCATTTTGATCATTTCTTTAAAAAGATTTATTTTCGATCACAATGAAAAACTATCTTACCCGTTTCGTTGTCCAACACTCCATGTAAAACATTTTCGCGAAGCTAAAGCAGAAAAAATGATGATGTATATCTCGGTTTCAATCTCGTGTTGTGTATATGCACGTTCATGCTGGCAGCGTGACAGCTGCCACTGTGACAGCACGATAAACCGATGCGCA
>CM032179.1:8914821-8969971 GCA_018908115.1 Anopheles rivulorum
TCACTATAGCGAAGTGCTTCTAGTAGTAGTACCGTGTGTTGCAAAGAAGAGCACAGGTCACGGCGTCGGTTACATAATTGAATTCACCGTTTCCTATCGTTGAAATAATCGGTTGTGACAAATTTAAATTACCAACCCGTTTTTCACTGTCTCAAAAACAAAATTGCATTTTACAGCAGGTTTGCTTAACCACCCACCGTTCATGAACATTTTCTATTGTTTCTTCGTGTGCGTACGTGCAACCGTAGGTCCTCAACGGAACCAAGGCGTACATCCGACCGATCAGCAGCGCCGTCATCTCCCAGAGCCAGACTCTTGCTGCCCAGAACACAGCTCCAGTTGCTCTGTTGCCACAGGTCCGGTCATTCCAGACTACCCCGGTCACCCGTGACATTGACTCTGCTGCCAAGTTCATCGGAGCCGGTGCAGCCACGGTTGGTGTTGCCGGATCTGGTACGTATTATACACGCGATTAGGAATGGAAAGAAAATATCTGTCTTCCCATCGTAACGCTCTGCCGGCAGTGAACTCATACATTGTTTCGCATGTATCTCCTTTCTTCCATTTTCCGCTTGAAATGCGCGTTGCAATACAGGTGCCGGAATCGGAACAGTATTCGGATCGCTGATTATCGGTTACGCAAGAAACCCGTCGCTGAAACAGCAGCTGTTCTCCTACGCTATCCTGGGTTTCGCCCTGTCTGAAGCCATGGGTCTGTTCTGTCTTATGATGGCTTTCCTGCTGCTGTTCGCTTTCTAAACTACTTATCTCCCTACATAAACGGACGCAAACCCCGGTACTCTTATGTGTAAAGGAGAAGCGAAGGAGAAACAAACATCCTGCCCCCCGTCAAACTCAAGCCCATAACATACACACACATACACACGAACGAACCATTTTACATCAATCCCCGCGTCGTTCCCACTCTGTATTAGGTACCTTTTTCGAATCGTGTCGACTAGATAGTTTCGGAGTAGAAAGGGAATAGTGCGAAAAGAAGGAGGAAGTTGCAATCCTGCCTTCGGAAAAAGTCTAAGGCTAAGAGGAAAAGTTCAAATTATGCATTCTTAGGGTGGAATAAAACAATCCAAAACATATACCAGGTGCCGCTCCAAAGCTTTTCGAAATCGATACGCAAACACAAACACTCTATTGGAAGCGAGAGGGATACAGGATATAACAGTGGGACACCGGCACATGGCGGAACACACAGATAAGCATACGCTCTGTTTAAGCGAAGCATTACAAACAAAAGAAGAATAACGAGACTAACAACCAAAAAAGAGGTACATACAAACGCCCTTCCGGATCGTGTCCTGTGGTGCGTTTGTCGCAGTTCAGAATTGCACTAAACGCGTCACCACGACCGCGGAAGTAAGCCTGAAGGATCTCGGAACAACGATTATGACCGCTTCAAAGGCAGTCACCAGGGAAAGTGTTAGAAGGACGAGTTAACGCCACGCCCCTCCGGCCATCGATACCACCCATCACAGACAAACAGTCAGACGCAACCGCTTGCCATCATCACTTCGGATTTTCCCCGCATCCCTCTCTCAAGCCGGGATACCTGCTTCCCGTACCGCTGTTTCACCCGTGTTTGGTTTGAAATTTATTTTTCAAATTTCACAGCACGGTGTGCCATGTGCATTGTGTGCATTTTTGGGAGGATTTGCACTCAAGCACAACAACACCACAAATCCACGGGTACGGTACAGTTAAGAAGGGCTTCCCTTGAGGGCGGTTGAACAGATTCTTCGATAGTCGCGCAGTGATGAGTGGTGAGAAAATGCAGTGCCGCTTGGAATAACCAAGGGCTCGGAGGGTGCCTTTCCCTTGGTTTTTAGAACATCCACAACATCGGATATTTATGCCGTTGCAAGAAAATCATGAAACGCGCACGTTAGAGAGAGAGAGAGACAAAAGCAGCAAGTGGTGATCCAAACGTAAATAAAGAATGAGACTAGTTACTGGTACAAAACTGAAGAGAAAATTGACTTTGTCTTTTCATTCTTTTTATTTTAATTGATTGCGAAAATTATATACTTCGGCAGGGTGGGAAAGTGGAGATACGCTCTGGGTTGTTTCATAACAGCTGACTGGGTTAGGAATTGGGTCACTGAACAACAAATATCACTGGTGAATTTAATTATTCCAAGACGTTATTCAATAAACAGGTCACGTGTTGAAAATTATTTTCATTCATTTCATCCAACGATCCGTCTGGAGAAAACACTGTGTACCATCAGCAGGCTATGAAAATGGATTGATACATCGTTGGTGGCCTTTTTTCCAGTGATCACTTGATTCCTGTCTTTGGTTTGTTTACTGAAGTGAACTAGCTGGTTGGAGCAACTCTTTATTTTAACACAACCTTCTCGTACTGTGCATCATTATGTTAACATTATGATCAAATAAATATTTCTTTTCAAATACGAGAACATCTCTTGTATTCAATGAGTCGGGTGGTTTCCGTAAATGTGTTCGCATTAAATTGTCACATAAAATAGTCAAAACTAACCGATTATTTATGGTTTTCTTGGCTTAATTTCTATCACCGAGCATAAAAAGAAAAATTCTTCAATTTTCATTCAGAATATTTGGTAGATGTGCGACATATTTTTATATGCTACATTCACATACCAGACCAGAGAAAGGAGGAAAAAAGAGTCAAGAGATCTTCGTTCTCGCTTCCACTTCGAACGGGGAGCCGTTTGACATTTGACCAAGGCCGATTTGTCTATGTCCCATGCAGCAACGATAGCAATGACTCGGGTCCGTTGCTGCAATGCCAACCTTTCGTCTCTAAAAGATTAAAAATGAGTATTAATTTCGAACATGTATTGCAAAATATGTAGTATTGATATTTTTCGTTTGTTTTCCTTTCTTAATCACATCAAGTAACATTTAACCATTCAAAATATGAAAAATATGTTGACAGCATAATTTTGCTGCAGTGTACGCACTCAATCATACTAGTAATAAATCTGATGAAACTAAGCAAAATGTCTCTCAAATGTGCCCGAAAGAATATTGCTTTTTCCTTTCAAAAATACTCGTTAGTTTTCCGCAGTCAGAATATATAAAAGCAACGAATAAAATTGTAAAAAAGACAAAAGAAAACTTCCATTTTCTAATGCTGCACGGTTGCCACAAATCATGTCACGTAAGCAAAATCCGTGCAGCCGCGCTGTCAAGCTGCATCCCACCATATTGACAGCCAGCTGTCAAGCACTGTGCTTTGTTCGTGGTAGACCAGATTCGCCCTTTCATTATCGCTTCTCCGCAGAAGGCAGTCATTATGGCTACCGTATCAGGTAAAAAAGTGAAAATTTCCATACATTTCCCAACAGGAGCGTATGAGCGTATTTTCCCGAAGCAACCCAGCAACAAATCCGTGCCACAACCGTGCGATAAATCATTGGAACGTGGCACAACAGTTAGTGTGTGGAAGAAAAATGGTGGCGCGAAAAAGGGGGCTACTGCTGAGGTGAAAACGGGACACCCCACCCCCTCTCCGACACAATTCTCTGTGCTGGAGTTTTCCCAAGTGCCCTGCACGCAAAGGGTTCGTGGGGTAGGGTGTGCAGAGATACGAAAGTTGCTCAAATTTCCAGGGTCTGGTCAATGGTACCACGAGAGAATTGCGTATTTTACCGCGTGGCCGAATGACAAATCGCAATTGAAATTGGTATCTCGTGTTTGGGAGTGAGTGTGTGTGTGTGTGTGTGTGTATGTATGTATGTATGCGTGGTTAGGAAGAGTGGGTCCATGTGTAAACGTGTTCGTGCGTGTGGGTATATGTAGGCTATTGTGTTATGCTCAATAGAGGCTACCGTTTCCGTATTCGTCATCCAACAGGATTTACTGGGGAATGACTATGCGAACCACCTGTTATTGATGAACACGGTTTAATTAATGCAGAAAGGAAAAAGCGAACAAGAGACACAATATGGAAAGTCTGTGAATTCGTTGCATCGTTGGAGAAGGGATACGATGTCAAACGTATGTGCTGTGGGAGCAAACATATGCTAAGTGATTGGGTGTCCTGAACTAGAAACGTGAACGCTGCACTATACAGCAGATTACTAGATGCAGCTTTATCTAATTACGAACATAAAAGAACCCTTACCGACAAGGACGTTTGGTGTGTGCATGTTTGTGTATGTGTATGGAAGGGAGAACGTTTGGTTGCTTCGATTCCACTCAACAATTGTACTACAATCAAAGCAGCGCAATGGTGTTTTATCAAGGCCATCCAATCTCTTGCAATCATCCCACTATAATTCCGGGCAAACCTAACATACTTACACCCACATTCCTCCGAAGATGGTTGAATGGACAGGATGGACTGTTGAAACTAATGTCCCGTACTCTCTTCCCTCCGTAGGTAAAAAAGGCAAAAAAGCGAAAAAAAATAACAAGTTGTCCCTGGGTGAGTTTCTTACCGATGGGAACACGGCCGATCGGAACCAGGTGCAGATAGCGTTGCCAGTAAAGGACTGGGGTGATGACTGTGATGACGATGATGACGATCGGGTGGTCCGCACGCAGGTGATCGCACTGCCGACGGCACCTCGTGCGAGCCGTATCCTGAACGACGACTCGATTCCACAGAACCCTCCGTTCACTATCAACGTGTCCAACCTTCCGTACGACATCAACGAGGACGATCTGTACGAAATCTTCGATCACGTGGAAATCGTCTCGATGTCGTTGCCGCGTGATGACAGCGAAACCTGGCGACTGCGCGGCTTCGGCAACATCGAATTTGCCACCCGTAACGATCTGATGACGGTGCTGGCGATGCCGGAACCGATGGTACGCAACAGGCGCATTCGCATCGGGTTACTCAACGAAAATGAAGCCAAGCGTCGCAACTATCGTTATGATAACTTCTCCTCCGGGGACAGTGAGCGTGCGTCGTCCGGTGGGAACTGGCGCGACCGGCCGGAATCGGCACCGCGACCGACGATGGACCGTGACCGGGACGGCGGTGGTATGCGTCGTCCGTACAGCAGTGGTGGATATGGTCGCGATCGGGAGGACCGAGACCGGCCGTCCGGCGATTCCGGTGGTGGTAACTGGCGCACGACTGACAGACCGGCACCGCTATCACCGCGCGCACCCCGTAACTACGACCGTGACCGTGATCGTGACAGTAGCACCGGTTTCCGCCGCGGACCGGACAGTCGCGGCTCGGTTGGTAACGGTGGTATGCGCCGCGAACCGGATGTACCGATGGAGCGACCGAAGCTGGTGCTGCAACCTCGCACTCTGCCCCTGCCAGAACTGCCGAAACCGCGCGCCACTGATTCGGACGATGAGTCCGAACAGCACATGGGCAACAATGGCAAGTACGAGGAATCGGTAGAGGAACCGCCGAAACCGAAACCGACTCCCGTACCGGCCGCCAAGGTGTTTGGCGATGCAAAACCGGTCGATACGGCGGCACGCGAGCGCGAGATAGAGGAAAGATTGCAGCAGGAAGAGTTGCTGCGTCGCAAGAAGGAGGAGGCGGCTGCTGCGGAGGAAAAGATTAAACGGGATGCTGAGAAGGAAAATCTAGACACAACAACGGACGAGGGTGACGACAAGTCGGCTAGCAGCGCCAAGCCGGGTACCGCCACCAGGAGCAACACCGACCAGCAGCAGCAACAACCGATCGCCAACTGGCGGGTACGCAGTGGAAACGAGGAGGAGAAAGGTAAAGCTAGCGAAGAGCGTGTCCTTTCGCCCTCGCGGAGGTTTAGCCCTAGTGGAAGGTATAACAGTAACAGACGCGCTGCCGGTATGTACTGCTGACGGGTTTCCAATCAGCAATTGTTATCATCTCGCTCACTTTTCTACACACATGCTGTCTCAGCAAAAGAGTGTGCTTGAGCGTGATTGTTTGATTTCATTTGTTGTGTGATATTCATATTTTACTTCCAGTTTTTTCCATTTATCTTTCTAATAATCCATTCCAACATTAACGTTTGTCACACAACTAGTTTTTCTTTTTTTTTTCTTTTTCTGCTGGTGTGAATAATGCAAATATTTCATAGTTTTTCTTCTTTTTTGTTTCGTTTTGTTCTGTCGGCCCGTTTCGAGGGCACGCATTCTGGAAAAAAATCCTAAATCTTTTTGTCAAACCTACCTGATTGTATTTGCGCATCGCTCTGTTACGATTCATTGAGGGGCGTTGTACCAAGATTCTTTTTGATAGAAAGATGTTCGCAGAACATGATATAAAGATTTATGCTAAATCATTTATATTGCGTGTTTGAGCGTTTGTTGCATTAAGCATTATTATTATAATCATTATCCTGCTACTAATCAGCTTGTTTTGTTTTTCGTGCTGCTGACCGTTCATTGCATTTCCTGTAATCCATTTTTAATACGTTATTTTGCGAATGTTACTGAGTTGCCATTTGTTCTACTCATTTACGGATTTTTGAATTTATCATTCAATGGTGTTTATTCTGTTTTCTTTGGCTTTGTTTTTTTAACTGATACGAACGTATCTTTTAGAAGATCGTCGAACAGACAATCGTGATCAGCGGGATAATCGTGGCTTGAATCGCCCAACACATAGTAACGGAACAGCAGGTCACAATCGGTGAGTACGAATGATATATTTTTATACTCTTTTACATGAACAAACCAAAACTATTACATTGTACAGCTTCAGTCGTTTAATACGGGACTTTGTTATTACATTTCACGCACTACTTCTGCATTAAAGGCAGTATGGGTGGCAGAATTATGTGCCGCAATGTCAAACGTCCTGTATTAAACGACGAGTACTATTGTAAGCAGTTCCAAGCTAACTTAAGTTCTTTTCCTTTCATGTAACGCATTATATAAACTAAACCTAGAGTGTCGGACGTAACATTAGAAGAAGAGCGAATAATTAGAAGATCGGGAATAAAAATGCTTGAAGAAATATTAGGCATTGCTTGTACAGTTTAAAGGTCATGTTTAAATAAAATTAATAAAATAATGGAACACTTGAAAATTACGTTCAGAACATCAATTAAGAAAATCAGAAAATAACCAAAATAAATCTAAAATCTGCGGTCTATACGAATGGTGCTTTATAAAGCTTTATATAAAGCTTTATGTGGGATTATGAGAAGAATTAAAGGACAGAAAGCATTTCATATAGATAACCAAAATTCAAGAATAGACTATTAAGAAATCACTAACGAAGTCGAAGACCAATCATTCAACTGGTATCAAAATGTATGGGGCTTGATTTGATAATATAATTCCAGTGATCATGATCGGATGGATCGTGGCGGTGGACGTGATCGTACTCAGCCATCCCGTGACATATACCGTAATGGCGAAACGAAGGAACGCCGTGATGCCCCGAAATCGGCCGAAAAAGATAAGGAGCGCGAGCCGAAAATATTAGAAGAACGTATGCCGAAATTTCAAGAGCCAACCGGACCTGTAAGTGATTTTTATCTAGCAGCACACACGAACCATTCAAATTCTTTGTCTCATATTTTTCGTTTTTTTTTTTGTTATTGTTATTTTTTTTTTTTTGCTTCTGCAGAATTTGCAAATGAAGAACACATTTGAAGGATTATCAGCAGACGAAATTGATGACTGAAACAATACCAAAACCACCACAAGCACCATCACTAGTTGACCCTCCTGTTGAAGGAAGAAGTGCTACTAGCAAAGAAAAACGAAGAATTTGCAGCTGCAAGGACAGTGAAGACATCAAGACATATATACACACACATACAGAAACACGCGCGCGTAACATTCAGTCTAGGCGGATCGTTGGATTGGATCTGATGGGAAGCGCCTTTCGGCTCAGCTTTCTATTACAATTTTTTTATTGTTTCGATATATTAGTCACCCAAGTGGTAAAGTGGTTTTTTTTCTTTCTCTCTCGTAAGAGCTAACGTGGTGGGTGTGTTGCATTTCTATTTTCCAACTCTCCCCCTCCACCCTCCCCGGCGGTATACATCTATTATAACAAAAGAACGAAAATGGGTTACACAAATAGTTATTGTCATCCAACCATGAGACACTTATATGCGTACAGCAAATGCGATTTAATGAACATTCTGCTTTATAAGGAAACAAAACTAATAAATGTCAGGACACTTTCTCCGCAAAAAAAAACAAACAAACAAACAAACGAACCACCCCGGAGAGGGCTAAGACTGATGGCGTGGAACTGCTGTAGATGGCGCACGGTACCGGGGGGTGATGGTATCGAAGGAAAATTCATTAGTAAACTCAGCAGAGAGCGAAAGCGAGAGCGAGCGGGCGAACGAGTGTGGGGAGAGAGAGATATATAGAAAACATTAGCTAAAATACAGTAAAGGGTGCGCCTTAAAACGCTTTAGTGTAGGACAATTTGAATAATTAGTACCGGAAGGCGCTCAAACTCTATCTCTCTCCCCATCTCCTCCCATCCTCCTTCATTTCTTCGCGCTGAGCATTCCCAATTTATATCAATCCCATTAAAACAAACAAAGTGAAGAGACGATGAAAACAATTATAAGCTATTCAAATGTTCATTAGTGATTATTTGTTTGATATTTAACACCAACAACATAAAAAACAAAAAAAAATGTCCGCCTGAAAAGTTACACTTTGTTTGTTTTATTTTTCATTCTTTGCACACTTGTATTATTTTATCGAAATGTAAAGCAATATTATTAGGCGGGCAAATGTGGGTTCTGATCTGTTCCGGCCGAGTACTAGTACGAACAAAATGAAACATGCGATAGCCGTGTTTAATTGAATACGCCTCCGCTTCTATTTTACTTTTTATACAAAGTTACAAGATTCGTTTAGGAGTTTTGCTCTGTCTCTCTCTCTCTCGCTCTGTTACATCTTCCATTTTTGGATTATTAATTAAAATCCTCCCTGCTTTGTCGTCTACCATACATCGCTACAATCCTGTAATTTGTGCTGTAGAGTAAAAGCGTGCGAAAATCATTTTGAATGTACTTTTGCTTCGTGTAAACTCTTCTTTTTCACGATGAAATAAACTGCGATGCGTATCCGCATGCAGATTCAGAGTAAGTTTGTTGTGAAAGACATTTTCTATAAGGTTTTCGTTCCGTAAGCAAGTATTTTCTATCAGGATTCGGCATACGGCTTTACATAATCGAACCGCAGTCAGCTGACTTCAAGCTAAGCAAAAGGCACGATTTCAAACTGACCGTTACAAAGCATCAGAAAAGCAAAAGTGAAGCAAATAGCTAGAGGGTAGTGTGAAAATCAACTTCATTAAGAGGGAAATAAATTTATTGTAAAAAAAAACTAAAATATTACAACCTAAGCAAGGTGAATAACTGAAAAGAAAGCGAAAAAGAAATTACTTTTGTGTTGGTGGGGAGGGGGGGTCATGTGACAGTTAGCAATACTAGAGTGACACGTCGTCTTGTTGGTGTCGTTGGTGCTGTCAAACCGGTTTTATGTTAGAAGGGGTGGGGATTGAATGATATTTTAAAATTATAACAATGTACCAACACAATTTTATATGTCATGCACAAGTAAACACTCGGTGCTTAGGTTCGGTGGGTTTAAAAACGTAAAAGTAGTAAAGTATATATATTTTTTATTTATATTCTTAAAATGCGGTACTAGAGCAAAGTCTGTCATATCGAAGCATGCTTGGACCGAGTGACAACAAGCGGCATGAGGTTGGTGAATGGAAGGAAAAATCATCAACCAATCCGAACGCTCTATGACGTGACGTAGAAGTAGTCAACAGCCAATCAGAACGCTCAGATGTTGCACAACTAAAATATTTCTTTCCAAAGGTACACGGATCGCTCTAACTTAGCCCTGGGACCTATGCTCAATGGCAAGACCCATTCATTACCGTTGGTGAACAGTTCGTGAAAGGATCGCGTGCGGCTCGACACTCTGCTAAGAGTGTTTTTTTTTGTCTCTTCACTAGTGTGTGTGTGTGTGTGATTGCATTTTTGGTGTGAATACCAATTGCCAAGCAAACGGAAAGCTTTCGGCGCCCAACTATTTGGGCTGTCTTCTATCAATAAACGACGATATCAAACTTTGCCAACGAGGCGCTACCCACTTCCGGTTGAAATAGACGACAACGAGCGAAGCTACATCGGTGGGTAAGTGGTGCTCACCTTGTGAAACATACATATTAGCTTTTAGATTTCGCACGGAATCTATTGCGATGTTTGTCGGGTTTGAATGTGACTCAAAGGTTACTTCTTAACCTCGTGCTTAGAAGTTTGATACGGTAGCGACGAAACCACATCAAAACGTTGTTCAACGTTTCATCAACGTACTGCCGCTACACACACTTGTGTGCGTGTTTTCTTTTCCTTCGAGAAGATTCCGCGAACCGAACATGATGATAGAGAGGATGACACATCATTTTTTTTTTTTCGCCGATTCGTCGTGCAAACGGAATCTGCTTTTCCCGGCGTAATAATTGCACAGAATAGCTCATTTTTTTTAGTATGGAAAAAAAAATTCGCAACCCGATTTCGAGCCGCCGTGCCCGTGCTGGAAGCCAACCTTGACGCCATCAATATGTACACCGGGTTGGTTAAAATGTGTGACGTCATTCTCACAGTATATTGCGTATCTTGTTTGTCTCCGGTCGGGACTAGTAATTTCGGTGATCTTTCTAGAAATTTCTTCAGCTTCCCTATCTCGCTTTCGCATTATGCGTTGCCGTTATTTTCTTTCTTTCATGCCTTCGCCACCATACCAATACATATTATACGAAGCCAATGCTAAGCACAGGTCTGCGATGGTGTAAGGATCTTTTAACATGCGGACGGGCGACATCACTATCGGCCGTATCGCGCGTATGGTAATGTTGGCTTGATGTTAAATGCGAATGTATTAATGAACTCACCACTCGAATGCTACTTCATTATGTATTTGGGAACGAAGATCTTTCTGGAACATTTCCAAAAGAGAGAGAGAGAGACTGAGTAANTAAGGATCTTTTAACATGCGGACGGGCGACATCACTATCGGCCGTATCGCGCGTATGGTAATGTTGGCTTGATGTTAAATGCGAATGTATTAATGAACTCACCACTCGAATGCTACTTCATTATGTATTTGGGAACGAAGATCTTTCTGGAACATTTCCAAAAGAGAGAGAGAGAGACTGAGTAAGCGAGAGAGAGAGAGAGAGAGAGAGAGAGTTGCTGGTATTCGTTCCCAATTTGATGGCGGTTAGCACATTTCTTGTTTTTCTACTCCGTAGATAATTTTTTTTGCTCATAGCCTCAACCATTGCCTTCTCTTAAATATGTTGGCGTGATTCGAGGTCTACCACTCGGTTCCCTCTCTTCCCCCCCCCCCAAAACAGGGTGGGCAGAAAACTGCGACATTAAAAAAAAAAAAATGTACAAATATGTCTGACGCAAGCTCACTGATCTAGAACGTTGGGGCACGCACGACTTCACTTTTGTCGTATATTTTAATTGTGTACGCACACATGATGAGGGTATTTTTTCCTCATTCTTGTTTAGCTAGTTGTGATTGGTCACCCTAGAGTTGATGGGACCGTGATTTATGAGTCTGTTACGAGATGCGCAAAGGGCTACTTCCGGGGCTTATCTTATCTTATTACGACGCAAACCCTATATCAGCTCAGTGCGCGATGCCATGACAGCTTGGGTGTTGCGAGGGCTGTAGGAAATTCCCAACACTCCACTTTACACGTTTGCGATAAGATGCGCGCACGGGGTACGTGCGACGACACCATTCCAATAAACGAACACCTGCACTTCTCGTCGGGCGAAAATATAGATAGTTGTTTCAATAAATAAAACATATATGACATTTTCACGAAAGAAAGCCTCTGGTTTGTGTGTCTGTTCAGATAAGAGCACAGGTTACGATCTATAACTAACTGCAACTGCTTCTTCGTTCTTCTGTCGTTTCAGGTTGAGGGCTGGCAACTCTCAACTCGATTCGGGGCGATATCTAAAGCGTTAAAATTTCAGTAGAATTAAACGGTGAATTTATCGTAAGTATCTGAACGAGCACTGGAGCTTGGTGGCTTCATCGCCCACTCCAGACGAAGAGCAACAGTATAGCGACGCAACATGCTAACAAACGTATCCCTGTCCAACAATGCTCTTGAACTTTCCACACAGTCAATATCTCGATGGCACAAACAACTGAGTTCGTCAACGAATGCCGCTCATGGCGAGAAATCCTATCGGCGAAGTCGTCCGTCGGCCGCGGTGCCGTCGGACGACCAGCGGGGGGAAGAAACGATCTGCTTTTACGGAGGCCTAGTCAACCGAAGCAATCGGAATACTTTGTCGTCGCTGGAGGAGTCACCGCTCGACGTGTCGCCGGTCGGTTTGCTGTCACCGTTGCCAACGTCGGCCGACGATCTCGGGAAGGAGCTGTTGCTACCGGTCGCTTCGGCAGTGCCGGAGCAGGCGCATACGCTCGTGGACGACGAGACGGCCTGGATGAATACGACCACGATGTTGGAGAGCTGTTCGCCCACGCCACTGGGACCGCCGGTGGAACACGCGCCCTGGTGGTCGGCACACAGCGACAGCCTGTTTCCGGAGGTGGAGGAGGACGATTGCGACGTGCGGGCGCTGGTGCCCGAGAGGGACCGGGTGGACGTGGAGCACAACCGCGCTACAACAGGTGAACGGTCGCTGGTGTGTGCACGAAAGACAGCAGCGGATGCCTGCCTGATTGAATTTGACACAACTACAAGTTTCAGTGGTGCTGAAACAAGCGTAACTGTACACGACGTATGTAATAAGACCATCAGAAGCAGCAGCAGCAGCAGAAACGAGAGTAACCGCGGCTGCAGCGGCCAGTTTTCTAGCGGAGCACGAAGCCATGTGGCCTCGGGTAGCTGCATCGGTAGTGGGACCGTTGCAGCCGCTTCTTCCTCGGGCGCCACTGTTGCTACCCTCGGGCAGCAACAGCAGCAGCACCAGTCAAACTCCCTTAAGAAACCGTCTGACAGTAGCATTAGCGATAGCAGTAATAGTAATAGAGTTGGTACCGGCATTAACAGCGCGTCCGGTAGTAGGCCGTTTGCGGCCCCCATCTCACCAACACTAGCGGCGGCAGTAGTCGGCACAGGTGGTTACGCGGTGGCCACCGCACCGACCCCAACCCTACCGAACATCGACTGGACGAACGAGTCCTGTCTCGGGGGCGGACTCGACTTCACCAACACCATCGTAGACGATCCGCGCCACCTGTGGTTGAGCTCACCGGCCACCAGTAGTAGCAGTAGTAACATCACCGATACCGAGCTGGAGCGAAGTCTGGACGAATATCACCGTGCCGCCAGAGGACAGTCGAAACCCACCGAGACGAGCATCGACTGTGCGAACCTACTCGACGAGCTGCACGTGGAGCTTACCGAGCCGCCGGTCACAATTAGCCCGCCCGTGTCGCTGCACGAAGAGATCGAACAGCTATCCAGTGCGTTCGACTGTGACGCCTCCAATCATCTCGTGTCGACCGCAACACCGACCATCGCCGCGTTTCCATTTGTCGGCCTAGCCGTGGACGATACCGAACCGATACCGCTCAACATTTTCAAGTGGCTGCAGGAAGACATCTCCTCGAACAACGTACCGGCACGCCCGAAACTGTGTCCAACCACCACGTCAGAACTCGTCGAAACTCTGCTCGTTGGGCCCGGTGCGAGTGCACACTTTTTCCAGTCCGGTCAAGAAATCTCAACCACCTCCTCCCATCATACTACGAGCGATAGCACGTTCGAGCAGAGCCTCGATCAGATACACAACATCAACGGTTTGACGCGCGGCATCAGCAAAACGTTAGCAACCATGGGCAGACGTATCGGTGTCTGCACTACTGCAACCGCTAGCTCTACTACTACTGCGACAACGACGACGACGTATAATACAGCAAACTATTCACAACGCGACCACAACTATTACGCCATGAAACGACGCATGCAGGAAGAGGACGTCGTGCGGGAGAGCGCACCTACCAAGATGGCCAAACTGCTGCAACCCATCGGCTGGGCGACAGATGATGCGAAATTTACAACACCTTCCACATCCGATCATCCGGTTGCCGCCACAAGCAGCGGTGATAGTCGCAAACAACATCTGCACGCCAAACAACCGGCCGCCACTACTACCACTGCCGCTGCTCTAGGTACGATGGGCAGAAAGCTGTCCCTTGCCAGTCGCAAGGCACCAACGCTTGCTGTAAATGTGACACCGAGGGTAATCCTGCCTGCCGGTGCTCCATTGGCAGCAGAACGACAGCAGCAGCATCACCAGCAGCCATCGTCCACCATTAGTGGACACGCATTAGCAAAAGGGTGGCAGCAGACCACTACCCTTACAGGTACGACAACGATCGCTACTACGTCTACGACCACCGCTACCCACGAACCGTTACGCATGTCATCGCAGGCAGCCACACTCAACACACCGGACCTTACCAACGACATTCTCGATTTGGAAGATGAAAAGTTTGATCTTCTGTCATTCATCGACACCAATGACGTAAGTGCTCTGCCCCTGATAATTAGCGATGATCCGTATACTAACTATCACTGTTCATGTTTCATTGGTTGCCCCTGTTCTGATCTGCAGGAAGCGTTGGAATATAGCTCTTACCACTCAACCGTAGAGGAGAAACCCACACTAGATCTACTACCACCGTCCCCATCCCCGTCCCCGTCCGCCTCATCAAACACGGAGTGTCGCAAGACGCCCGCGGATCCCAGCGAACGGGAACGTACGTCCGCTTCATCCTCGAGAGCGACACCCAGCACCAGCAGTAGTAAGGGTGGTGACGCCGAGAAGCAAATCTACCAGCTGCTAACATTAGACAGCCTTCGCCAGCTGACGAGCGATTCGGAGGAAAGCAGGACCCGTGCCGCCACAACAGCCGGCGGTCGGCGCACCAACACCAGCAGCGCCTGCAGTATCGGGTCCCGCTCGTCCGCCTCGTCCGTCTGCGGTGACTCCAGCTCGGACGTATCGTCCGTCAACAAGGCACCGAAGCGCCGGGGCCGACCGCCAAAGGTGGCCGGTACGGTGCGCGATCGCTCGCAGTACCAGCATTTGAGCGAGGCTGACTGGCGGTACCGTGAGCAGCGTGACAAGAACAACGAGGCGTCACGGAAATCGCGCATCAACCGGAAGGACCGCGAGTTGAAGCTCGAGATGGAGGCGGACCAGTTGAGCGCCCAGCACCAGAAGCTGGCATACGAAGAGCGTCGACTGCAGCAAGACTGTCAACGGTGGCGCAAGGCGGTTATGAAACTGGCACTGCTGTAATGCCACCAATCCCGCCCCCCCTCCCCCCCCTCCCATTGAGCTTCTAGTGCGTAGAATGTTTTAGTGTGTAAGCCGCCACCTTGTGGAGTTTTAATAACCACTGTTGATTTTATCACTAACCTTAGGCTACGTAACGTATGTATATGTATATCAATGTATACTGCACATTTTATTCTAGCAAGCATACTGATGCATACACTCTACGATAGTGTTTCAGGAACTACTCAGTACGCAGACATGTACATCAGTCGATACGACCAAATTTCTTTCTTTACGACGTAACGGCCTGCTAGGTCATGGCTCCCTTGATTGACTTGACTAGACTTAACAACCCCTTTCACTTTCAACCACCTGGAACCGAAGAGAGGAGATGTCTTAAACAATCTACCTTTTTTTTTACTTCATTCTCATAACGCGTGGAGATGTACAACTTTGTGCCACTGTCGAAAACAAAAGTATGTGTCGATTAATAATATGCATGTTAGTACATCATTCTTGCAATGTTTTTTCTTATTGTTTTTTTTTTAAATAACATCGGTGGTGGTTTTTAATTTGTACGCTTGTTGTGCACACAAACACTTGCAACGATTGTGCGTCGTGCAACGCAACTTCAAACTTTAGTAACCATAGCTGTTTAAAAAAAATAATGTGTGAAGCAAGGACGGTTGATAAAAACAGTAGTTACTGGTACGGTTTAATGCGACAAACAAATAGTTTATATATGTGCAATACTGTTTTAAAATCTTGATATCAATAAAAGGCAGCTTTGCTGCGAAAAAAAAAACAAAAGGTTTCGTAAATTTCTTCGGAGTGTTTCCTCTATTCGGGTTTAGTTTAGGGTTGTGCGATGTACCGTGAAAGAAGCACTACTGAACACTGAATGCAATTTAATGCCAACATTCAGCAGGCACGAGACGTCTCCCTTACAACAGGCGCATAACGTTTTGCATATAATTTAATCCTGTAATAAATTTTATTGATCTTTAGTTTCAACTGTTCGTATAGGCTTACATATAGACATAATATTACTACTTAGACGCATAAGTCAGAGAGAACGGGATCCGGATGGGGTTTTGCATTGGACCCGTAATTTGAAAGACCGCCCTGCAGCTATTACCATATTTTATCGAGAATAGTGCGCAGACAGTATTGCATTTACATTTTGTTTGAAATAAAAGTGCTTCTCGGTATAACGACCGCAAAAGATCATGCTAACCATATACTATGACCTATACACAGGGGAACAGTCCGGCTGGGATTTTGTACCGGATCTGTCGTGTAAACCGCTTCGCTAAACGCAAAGGGATCTATGCTCATTGATGCGTACTGTTCTACGTCGTGTAGCTTTGAAAAAGCTTTACGTCACGGTTCATTTAGCAGCACTGAACGTTCCTTTTCCTTGCTTTCATTGCACGAATCATTTCTTGCTCGATAATTGCCCGATCATGTTCTCAACCGTAGCCATCAGGGAGGAATCATTGCAGTGGTCGTGTATTTTCAGCAAGCTATCGATGTCCTTCTGCACAAACGCAATGGTGGCTGCCTCGGCGTAGCAGCTGTGAGAAAGACATAAGTGTAAAACCAAAAACTGTTTAGCAATGTTCAACACACCCCCCCACCTCGAGGCCCAACCGTGTATGTCTTACCCGGCCCGTAAATACCACTTCAGCTTGTTTTCCTCGTTACACCGTGGCAAATACTTTTTCGCCTCCGATACTTTCATCTTGGCCAGGCACACCTCCACAAACGGTTCGTATCCAATCGCGCTTTTCTTTGCTTTCGAAAACTTCTCTAGCTCTTCCCATTGGTAGTTGTCGGCGTACGTTTGCACCCGCACCCACCAGTACCGTCGGTCGGACATCTTGAACTCACCCTTCAGCTTTTCGGCGTACCGCTGATCGCCGATCTGCAGCAACTTGCGGACCATCGCGTGTAACGGCAGCCCGAAGAAATCCTTCTGGTACTTGTCCTGCAGCAGCTTCTGGTGGCGGATCAGCTTCTTCGTTTCGTCTGCCAAATCCGCCTCAACCGTTTTGCCCGCCTTGCGATAGTTGCCACTAATGTCGGGTATCGATGCATCCAGATTGCCGAGCTGCAATGCTTCCCGGAGGGCTAGTTCCGCCTGGGACAGAAAATCATCCTCCTGCGAATGGATGTCCTTAAGCGTGGAGAGACTGTTCAGCTGGCAGTACTTTTTGTATAGATTTTGTGCCAACGGGTAACGCCGGATCGTCATATGGAACTTGGCGAGTGCTGACGTGTTTTTCATCTCCAGTATCGCCATGTAGATGAGATCGATATCGCCGGACTGGGTGGCCGCGATTAACGCTTTCTCGCTTGCGCCCAGCTTCAGCAGTAACGGCACCTGTAGCTTCTTTTTCGTTTCCAGTTCGAGCAGCTACGGCGTTTAAAATACAAGCTAATAATAAGCACGCAACAGTTGTGTGAAGCTTGCTTGAGTGAAACTCACCGTAATAGCAAGTTTCGTCTTTCCGATCTGCTGGGCTTTATCCGCCACGTTAGCGTACGACATCGGTTCACGGAGATCCGCACTGGAAAATTTTGCTGCTATTTTACGAGCAATCTCATCGTCGTCTACAATGAAAAAGAAAGCGCGTGCGAGAGAAGAAATCAGTACACGCCAGGCGAAAAGTGTTCTACCACCGTACGGATGCATACTTTTATCGTGGATTATCTTCTGGAACGCCCAGTGCTCTAAAATGCGGGTCTCTTGTAGCTTAAGATATTTTGCAATGTGAATTGATAAACCGTAGTACTTTCGAAATACTAAACGATCCAAAATAACAACCGGTTGCAAATGGTTGAACCTGTTGCAAATAATGAACATTTATCCATTTCTTTACTTGCGTCCGATTACATTGCTGTGCCACATGTGCACATACGCTACCAATGCTTCTACTTACTGCTTTATGGTGATCGGGATGCCAACGTTACGGTCACGCAACATGTTCAACACCTTCAGCGTTTTGCACATCGTAATGTAATCGCTGCAATTGTGTCCTGGGATAAAGCTTTTCCCAAAATATGCAGCCCGGATGAGACTTTTCTGCGTGTTCTGATCGAACTCGTGACCGGCCGCCTCTATACAATCCTCGACGGCTGCCGATAGCTTGTTCTGGATCAAGCACAGGTACTCGTCCGACTGATGACTGCGGTCCTGGAACTTTCGATGTGCCTCAAACAGAAAGCTCGCCGGTTCGGAGATGTTGATACCGAATATTTTGCTAGTGCTGGGTGGGACTTTCTGAACGAGCTCGTGATAGTAGTTTGTCAGCACCCGTACACAGTCCATCTCCGGAATGAGCGTCATCGGTGAGTCGTAGGTGTACACGCTCGACTCGCCAGTCGCACTAACGATCAGTATCAGGTTCATGTAGCTCACAATCACCGCTTGCGACTCGTACTTCGTGCTGCCGTCGATACACCACACCAGCTGGTTCGCTTTTTCCTGCCGGCCCGTTACAAACTCACAATACTTGTGCTTCAGGTCCCACGAACCCATCCACAGGCAGCCGGTGTTGGTGAGCAAAGCGACATGTTCGTGGTCAAACGAAATGGATAGCAAACTTATGGACTGAAAGTCGTTCCTCATCGTTAGCGTGTGGTTGGTGAACACATTGTCTCCGTGGCGGACGATGGTAATTTCATTGCCCATAGCTAGCAAACAGCTCGTCGTTCGATCCTTGCAAACCATTTCCCAGCAAGTAAGGCTACTTGTAAGATCTACAACAACAAACAGTACATACAAAAGTTAAATGACTCTCTTTCAAGCACGGTTTAGCGCATTACTCAGCAGCTCAGATAGCGGGCGGGATTTCGGGTCTTTAATGTTGTTCAAGATGTAGATTTTTAAGCCAGATGTCATGACAGCCACACCAGTGCCAGACGCGGAAGTAAATATTTTTGCATCCGCCACATCCGTTACATCTTTCCCAACACTGAACTTGTGCACAAAGTTTCCAAACATATCATGTATGAAGATGGTACCATCGTCCTGTACGCCTATCAATTCTTCCGATTCCGACCAACCCAGGGTGACGAGATTACCGCAATCCCACTACCAAACAAAAGGATAAGCAAAATGTTGAACACTGTGCTACGATTTGTTTTTTTTTACCATATTTTGATAATTACATTGATCGATGATATCAATTTCCCTACGCAGTTAAACACTCTAATAACGGGTCTCGTGCTAGTGCCACCATCTAATTTAATGAACAGCTTTGGATCTTTGACGACAGCAATAGGACCACCGTATGGAGCTGCATGAATCACCATGTTGTCGAGATTAATACTCGCCGGCCATTCCATGTTGTAAATTTCCATTTTCCTAAGATTGTTATTAGATATCGTAAGCATATTGCGTTTCAATCAAGTCGAATCATGGCAGGTTGCTGTATATACTTTACCGGAAGGCATTGCCTTGTCCTAACGTAAACCAATCACCGGTATTGCAAAGGAGAGACATTTTTCAACTGTACAAAACACTACACAATATCTGTAGGAACTTATTTAACTCCCAGAAGATCGGAAATTATTCTATCCCTTATCAAACTGGGATGAGGTGATTCAACAATAACAACAACAACAACAACAAAGCCTTCTATTTAGATATGTCATCTACTGTACAGCATTTGAAACGCAAATACGCCGAGCACAGAAACTAGTAAAAAAAATTCCTTTTCTAAATTTTGGCTTGCATTTCACAAAACGCTGGTGTAGGAAATTAGCGATAAAAAAACTCATACTGAGTACTGAAACGATGTTTGTTTCAGCGGTATGTGAAGAAAAAACTAATCTGGTATCAGATGCATTTCTCTGTTGGAATAAATGAGACAGCTATGCAGTTTTCTCATTTTTCCCATTTTGTTCATTGAACAATATCTTCCGTGTTTACAAATAACCGCTGCTTCGTGTAAACGGTCCTTAATGGTCTTACAATGCAGACAACTCACACATCAAGCCATGACAGCGCATCCGCGGGGGCTGTCAGGAGTGTTGAATTAATTTCATAACTTGAACTATCGGATATAAACCACAGATTTTTAACCGGCCTTTTGGCACTCGGAGTGACGCCGATGCAAATAATACAGAAAGGTAAGTTAACAACATTGGATTAAAACGTATTACAGCGCGTTTGTTAATGTTGTTTCTTCGTTATTCTAGTGAGAAGAAACGTTTCCCTCTAGAAGGTAAGAACAAACAGATTTTAGGAAAATGTCGCAAAGAAAGCTACCACTGTGGGCATGCAGTGCTGTGAAGCGTGAGCTAGTGGATAAATGCAAGGAAAAATTAGAAGCTCCAAGTGCAAGTGCAATCCAAAGTGGCGATCCACCGGGAAAAGATGAAGAACCGCCGAAACGACGCTTACGAAGCAATTACGTTTTTCCATCGGAGGAGAACAACCAGCCTTATGTGCAGATAGAATATCTCCCTTTCATCGAATACACCGGAGGGATTGAATATTACACTACTCTACCGGACGTCGCATTCAGGAGCAATCAATTGATGGAGCAACTTTTGCAGCAACCACAAACTACCGACCAAGATATCCCTATAGCATTCGATTTGGAGTGGCCTTTTAGCTTTAAGACAGGGCCAGGACGAACGGCTTTAATGCAGCTTTGCGCTACGACAGATCGTTGTGTGCTGCTGCAAGTTTCCTGTCTGAAGCGATTGCCCGCCGCACTGTTGCAGTTGCTGTATCATCCACGGGTGGTGCTGCACGGCGTCAATATTAAGAACGATTTCCGCAAGCTGGCACGCGATTTTCCGGAGGTGGATGCCGATCGACTGATAGCACGATGTGTCGACCTGGGTCAGTGGTACAATAAACTAAACGATTCAACTGTTCGCTGGAGTTTGGCCGGCCTGGTGGAGCAAGTGGCGAAACAACGTATGAATAAGGACAAACGAGTACGGATGAGCAAATGGGACGTTTTACCCCTATCTGACGATCAGAAACTTTACGCAGCCATCGATGTTTATGTATGTTTCGTAGCATTATCACTTTAACTTTAAGTATTTTATTGATAATTTTTAGTCAACCTCTATTTATTCCTACATTCCGCTGTGGCCGATCAGAAGCCGAGCAGAGCAGCCGATGACGCAACCTAGCGTTGGCAATTGTTTTGCTCAGTAGTTTAATGTTATCTCGTTTGTTTTCGTTCTCTCCTTACGATTACAGATAGGCCAGAAGCTGTACCTAAATCTCGCGGAAAAGCAACGCCAACAAGAGAATGGTAATAATTGCGTCCCAGAAGCTGACGTCGCTACAGTAGGGTCACAAAACGTGCATGAACGGGCAGCAGACGTCGAAAAACTACCACTGACTAACAGCAACAACACAATATACTCATCGCTTTAGCTGCAGTCGACTCCCACATCTACTATGTCTCGTCTGGTACACGTCCTGCGGGCCGGAAAACTTCCTTACCACCGAGCATTAAAGCTTCAACAGACCATCGCGAACCATTTACTACAGCAGGCCAAACATGCTCAAGGCGCCAACGTTCAAATGCTACCCTACCGTAATGTCCTCATTCTAACTGAACACGATCCGGTCTACACCATCGGTATAAGGACCCGGGGATACGACGAAGCGGAGGAACGTCGTTTACGCACTCTGGGCGCTGATTTTGTGCGCACAAATCGAGGTGGGCTGATAACGTTTCATGGACCGGGACAACTAGTTGCGTATCCCATTCTCGATCTGAAACTTTTTCAACCTAGCGTCCGCTGGTACGTATGCCATCTTGAGCGTACTATTATCGAGCTATGCAGGCGGTACGGCTTAAGGGCCCAAACAACCACCGACACGGGCGTGTGGATCGAGGACAGGAAGATTTGCGCAATAGGAATCCACGCCAGCCGGTATGTAACAACACACGGACTAGCGTTAAACTGTGACATCGATCTGAGTTGGTTCCAGAACATTATACCATGTGGGTTGGTCGGCAAAACGGTCACCTCTTTAGCACAGGAACTAAAGCGCCCGGAATTGGGTGTTGAGAGCATTACCGAAGAGTTTCTCGATTGTTTTCGGCATACCCTGGAGTGTGATTTAATCCCGCTGGAGGAAGAGAGCAGAAAGAACCTAATGGATAGCATTTAAGGCGTTCAGCTGCTGTTATTGACTCAGGACTTTTTTAACAAAGGATGTTTTTGGTTATTTCCATAAGTAAGCGTTAATAAATTGTTCATTGTAACATTAAGAATGATGCTAGTTTGAAAACTTTATAAATCACCGAAAATCGTTTTCCATTTTTGGCCAGTTAGCAATACATGCATCCCAATATTATTTGCACACCGAACTAGCAGATGAAGATTTGATATCGGTCGATACAAAAGCGTTGAGAAAACATTGAATTAAATTAGAGAACTTACATTATAGTTTTAACGACTTTGTTCGGGGTAACCGCATAGCTTAAATTGTGACAACCAAACTATCCAATATGGCCACTACTGAAATTCACCTTTTTTATCTTGGTGTTGGTTAAAGGTCGTGCTATTCGAGCACTTACACTGCTCGACTGTGTCAGTTCAGTTGTTTATATATCCTTTCTTCATTCGCTTTTAACTTCCTGCCAGGGAGCACGTTATTGCGCTGGGTGTTTCTGAACAGAAATTTTACACTGAACTCCAACTACCTACTACTATTTAATGTTAATACCCAATGTTATTTTAATTTTGAAACCTAAAAACCATCCACTGTAACAACAGTTTATTTATAATCGAGTGATTCTGCGTGTGTGTTTGTGGAGTGTTTATGCGTGTGTATGCCATTAGGAACGGTGGTGTTCAAGTTGTTTGAGGTAATTCTTGTTGGGCTACTAAAGCCAAGAAGTGTTAACTGCTAGGACTACACTATCGCTAGGACCCGACCAGGTACGGCTGTGGGCGACTATTTGCCGATTTGCTTCCATGATGCAAAGAAAACCGTCCAGCTGCTGCTTGAGTGCTGCACAGGTAAGTGGGTTACGCTTCGCGTATGGTGCGTTCGTTTTGCGTGGGTTTCTGCCGGGTACGACATATTTAGCAATGCGTTCGAACCAACTTCACCCACCAGCCGGGCAAAGCGCCAGGCTTACATAAAAGGAAACGATGAAGTAATCGCTCTGCGGTGGCGGGGATTTTATTTTCCTTTGTTCTAGCGGCCATTGTAGCCCTAAACAGGAAGACGGACTAGAGAAAAGGCACCCATCCGAGAGTGTGAAATTGAACGCGCAAGAAATTGTTGTTGGCCACAAGTCCCGTAAAGCGTAGTGCATGATTTAAAGAGTAAACATCGACCTGTTTGCTGCTGATTTACGGTAGTGGAAGAATATTCGCCAACGAACTGTGTAACAATCAACCGAAAGCAGTGTGCTGCTGAAACGTGTATGACAACACAAACTATTAGAAACAGTTCAAAACGAAATAGTGCGGAAAACATTCAGCCATCCTCGATCGTCAACCAGCAATCAATTTGTGAAGCAACGCAACAAAGAAATGGTAAGTAAGGAAAGCTAAACATGATGAGAAAATGCGACACACTCCCGAAAGATTGTTGTTACGGCAAGCGTAAAGTTTAACGTTAAACTCATCTCGTCTTGCTATCGATCGTACCGTATGTGTTTTTCTTTTTGTTTGGCACCTACAAAATCACTCCAGTGTGTCACTTTCAGCTTTATAATCGATAGAAATGATTAACGTTAATGAGCAGAATACATGAATAATATCGAGCCATAGAGTTCGGTACTTGGCCTTCGTGCTTGAAGTAGAGCAATATAATGTTTCAGCTTGTCCTACTTAGTATGTTCGGCAGGGGCATGAACATTCCCGCCCGAAATTTCCTTCCCAGTGTCATAAAAGAATACTCGAACCAAAACACTGTACTGTCCGTCAAGGCCTATTTTTATCGCTTCATGACAGTGGTACTGCACAAAACCATAGCGCTGTTTAATCATGCTGGGGTTTTAAATATTTGTTTTTATAATTCGTATACGATACATGACAGGTAAAACATCTAGGGAATGTGCTAAACTTTAGTGAAACACGCCCAAGGTGAGGTATATTACCATACCTGACACCATTTGTTTTTGGAGCTTTCAGAGTTGAAAAGCACTGGATTAAATCGATTAACAGGTCATTCAGGGCGCACTGTCTGCAGCAAAAGACGGAGCAATCATGTAAGCAGGGGACGTGTACCGAGCGTCTTATCAGTTGTCCAAATTAAAAACACTTTGCAGCTGTGGAAAGAAATCAATACACTTTAATAACTCGCAGACAAACCATCTTAATCCGCTGTGCTGTGACGTGAAAGCACCAATATAACGTTTGTGGTGTTTTAGTGAATATTCTAACATCAGTGTTGCAGGTGCGCTTTTGTTTAGTGTAAAAAACGCTCTTGCTGACTTGTTTATTTTTGCATCCTTCAAAAACCATCCTCACACCTCATAAACGCTTTTTATGATGATAGAGAAAGTAACGTCTATTGTTGTTAATCTATTTTAGAACCCTAACATCGTAACACGTAGCAGCGCCAAGCAGTCGAAGATAAGGACACGTGCGCAACAGGCAGCAATCGAGGCGGAAAAGGAAGAACGGAGGGTAAAGTTTTTCGGTGGAAATCGGACGACTGGCAAAGGTAGTATAGCAGAAGCGAAAAAGCAGGGCAAGCTCAGGATGTCCGCTAACGGCACCGAACAGAGGCACAGCTCTGACTTTACCGATGTCCAGCTGAAAGACATCTTCCACAACGCCCAGAGTGTGGGTAGCGTTGAGCGCGGTTTGACCGGCATCCTGTACGACGATCGTTTCGCACTGCATCGCTGTCTTTGGGATAGCAATTACCCAGAATGTCCCGAACGGTATCTGCGCGTTATGGAGCGGTTCGCCATGGTACAGCTGGTGGAACGGTGCCAGTTCATATCACCGCGGCCGGCCACAAAGGCAGAGATTCTGACCAAGCATACCGAGGAACAGATAGAAATTCTAGCGAAAACTCACGGCTCACAAGATGAGACAGAACTAGAACGGTTAAGCTCAAAGTACGATGCAATCTTCATCCATCCGGTAAGTGTTTGTGTAGAATCTTGCGGAATCGAAGAAACGCTTATTCAATGTCATTTATTCGTGCTGTCTTTCCATTTGTAGTCATCATATGAGACGAGTCTGCTGGCGGTAGGAAGCACGATACAGCTCGTCGAGAACGTATGGAAAGGTACGGTGCAGAACGGAATGGCTGTCCTGCGACCACCGGGGCATCACGCAATGACGGCAGAATATAATGGATACTGCTTTTTCAATAATGTCGCCATTGCGGCTCAACATGCACTGGACCATCTCGGTGCGCGTAAGATCCTTATCGTTGACTGGGATGTTCACCACGGTCAGGGAACGCAACGGATGTTTTACTCCGATCCGAGGTTGGTTTGCGGTGTAAACGGGAGTGTTTCGATATTTTTTACACAATTGTCTTCTATACTATTTTTAGAGTGTTGTACTTTTCTATTCATCGCTACGAGCATGGCACGTTTTGGCCCAATCTACGCGAATCCGATTTTGACTACATCGGTGAGGGTAAGGGTGAGGGTTACAATTTTAACGTACCCCTTAATAAGACCGGCATGACGAATGGAGATTATCTTGCCATCTGGCAGCAAATTCTGCTGCCCGTAGCAGCAGAGGTAAGTATTTTCATACCCAACACCATTGCAAAATCAACAATCAAGGAAAAAATAATACTTTCTGGAATCAAAACTTCCAACAGTCAAGTACCGTCCGGTTGTGTCTAATCTACATTGCAGCGTTACAGTGCAGAATTTCGACATTATCACTTAAGTGTCTCCCCGGAGCCACAATCTGTTTTTTTTTTGTTCTATTTGGATCATAAGTTTCTTTCTCTTTTCCATTGTGTTACTTCTAGTTCCAACCGGAGCTGATAATTGTATCAGCCGGCTACGACGCTGCGTACGGATGTCCAGAGGTGTGTTTGCCGTTGTATTTACCCGCTAACTAATTGTGTTTTCCTTTTCTTTTCTTTTTTTTTCCTTTCCTCCCCGTATCTGTCCTGTTGCTTTTGTTTCCTCTTTTTTCTCTCACTTTTATTGCGCTCGCAGTTCAATCCTGAACTGATTATCGTGTCGGCTGGTTATGATTCGGCGCTGGGCGATGAAAAGGTAGCGCTTGCCAAGTCGTCTACAAACAAAACGGTTTTGTGCCATACACACCATCACGACTGGCACGATAATAACGAAATGTTTGCTCTCATTCATTGTTAATTTTTGGCTTTCACATTTTAACAATACATGACTGAATGATACTAATCAACATTTATCAACTACAGATTTCACGTAATATTGTTTTCCGTGGTAACCTTAATACGCCCATTAAATAATTAAAAACATCTCTTGTCGAGTTAAAAACAACCTTTAAGTGGAGATAAACAGTCAGTACATTGTTTTTCAATACACTATCTCGAAATCTAAAATGTTAGAATTATCCGCTAAAAATACAAATTAATATTTCATGTGAAAAGATTTGAATTAACTAAAACTTTTATGTTATTTATGTATTTATAATCCATTCTTACGGCTCAGCGCCGTATTGTCTAAAACTTTTATGTGCATAATGTTTTTTTTTAACGGGATGCATGTGGTGCACTCCTATCTGGCAATTCTCCCGTAGCAAGGACTTACTTTTCGACTATGAAGTAAAGTAGGTCTAGTAAGCCAGAAATATCTAGCATGAGCTACTACAAGGTCGTTACGCCAAGAAGAAGATTTAACACTTTTAGTGAACATTTACTTATTGCAACTTCAAACGTTCGGTTCTGTACGCCTACTAATGCTTCCATGTTCCTTTAACCCACATTTTCTTACTTTCCTAACCATTTCCTTCATGCGATAGTCAACCTCAAACTAGTACTGATTTCTAATGTATTTCATCTCTTTTCATTAGGGATGTATGGAAATAACGCCAGCATTCTACTCACACCTGCTTAGTCCCTTGCTCTCGATGGCTCAGGGGCGTGTGGCGGTTGTGATGGAGGGTGGTTACTGTCTCGAATCCCTGGCTGAGGGTTGCACACTCACACTCAAGACACTGCTCGGCGATCCATGTCCTATGCTGATGGAAAAGCTACAACCGCCATCGGAAAGCATGCAAACGTCCATTCTGAACTGTATATACAGCCACCGAAAGTACTGGAAGTGTCTTCAATTTTATGAACTTTACGAGTAAGTCATTCGGAATTTGATGTTTTTGTTTGCAATTGCATTTACACTGCCTTCGTTACAGCCTGGAAGATTACAACAACACGAATCCGCAAGACAATTTTCACAAAGTGATCAAATGCTACATTCCGCCGGATCCACCCGCACAGCCGGGACAGTACGAAACGCGCAACTGCTATCCGGTTCAGTCGGATGACGAGCGCACACGCATCCGGGAGCATCTGCAACGTTTGCGCTTCAATACGGATCTGACCGTGCCGCCGAGCCGCGTTTGCTTCGTGTACGACGAGTTAATGTTGGAGCATCGGAACAGCCAGGAAAAGTGGCACCCGGAGCAACCGGAACGTATTGCCAAGATAATGCACCGTTTGTCGATTGATTATCAGCTGGTAAAGCGCATGCATCGAGTGGTTGGGCGGCCTGCTACGACCGAGGAATTGTGCCTGGTGCACGATCCGAAACATGTTGAGTTGATCGAGCAGCTGTGCGAATCATCGGACACAATGAAGGAAACAGCTGCCCAGTACAACTCGATCTACTTCCATCCGAGCACGAACGCTAGCGCCCGTATGGCGGCCGGCTCCGTGTTGGAGGTTGTCTCGGAAGTGCTCAGTGGCCGGGTGCGATCCGGCGTGTGTGTCGTACGTCCGCCCGGTCATCATGCCGAATCGGACACGCCGCACGGGTTTTGCATCTTCAACAACATTGCCGTGGCGGCCAGACAGGCTGTGGAGCATTACGGGCTGCGCCGGGTGCTGATCGTCGACTGGGACGTTCACCATGGCAACGGGACGCAGCACATCTTCGAGAGTGATCCGCGCGTGCTGTATATGTCCGTGCACCGGTACGACAATGGTTCGTTCTTCCCGAACAGTACCGATGCGAACTACACCGTCGTGGGAAGTGGACAGGGCGAAGGCTTTAACGTGAACATTCCCTGGAACCGGAAGGGTATGGGCGACCCCGAGTACGTAGCAGCATTCCATTCGGTGATTCTCCCAATAGCGTACGAGTTCGATCCGGAGCTGGTGCTAGTGTCTGCGGGTTTCGATGCGGCCATCGGCGACCCACTCGGTGGATGCCGCGTTACACCGGAAGCGTACGGTCACTTTACCCACTGGCTGTCTGCGCTGGCAGGCGGTCGGATAGTGGTATGTCTAGAGGGCGGTTACAACGTCAACTCCATTTCGCACGCGATGGCCATGTGCACGAAGGCGCTTTTGGGGGATCCGTTACCAATGCTGTTACCTGGCAGCTCACGTACGACCACCGGTCCGAATGCGTCCTGCTTCGAAACGCTACGAAGCGTACTAACGGTGCAGCAAAAGTATTGGCGATCGCTGCGCTTCAACAAGAAGCTGCCGAGCTGTCAGCCACTATCGGACGGTACGCACACCGGTGAATTGATTGATGCACTCGAATCGATGAGTATGAATGATCCGGAATCTTCCAAACAACCACCTCAATCTGTCTCAACGCCTTCGTCATCATCAACGTCCGATGCAGTTGGGTCCGGTAGCGGTGAGCCATCCAGCTCATCGTCTGGCGCGCCGCAAAAGCGCGGACCAACGTTAACCGAATTTTTGGAAGCTAATCTAGAGGTAGGTGGAAATTTTGTGAAAATATTTCCATTGCTACGCTTCTAAAATAACATTTCTCACGTTGGTTGCAGGCATTACAAAACGAGGAAATGTTTGCTGTTATACCGCGCAAAAACTGCCCACACCTGAAGTTGCTACGGCCGGAAACTGCTCCGTCTTGTAAGAGAAACTTTCCCTTCTTTACGTCTTTTTTCTTTAATTGTTATGGTAAATTTGATTTTTCTGCTCTTTTTCCCCCATCCAATTGATTTTAGCCATCGACACAAAAACACCGTGCAGTGAGTGTGGTGCGGAGTTGGAAAATTGGATCTGTTTACTGTGCTACGGCGTGTACTGTGGACGGTACGTCCAGCAGCATATGCTGCGGCACAGTACCGAAACCGTCGACCATCCGTTAGCGCTAAGCTTTACCGATCTGTCCGTATGGTGCTACGGCTGCGATGCGTACATCGATCATCCGGCTCTGCATCATTACAAGAATTTGGTGCATCTGGACAAGTTCCGGGAACCGTTCGTATGGTCGTACGGTAGTGATCTGGTGCTGGATGTGGTCAACGCCGGCGCAGGCAGCAGCACCCAAAGCCGGAAGGGTGATTGATATTGGCCGGACATCTCGAAGATCATCTTTCGAGTGCTCGTGCTGTTTTTGCTGAAACACATTCTCGTTGGATATTTCAAGTAGCATGCGTAATGGCGCGTGGACCGTGCCGCGAAAAAAAAAATGAGGTAGAGGATAGCAAGCCGGGAGGCAGTTCTTGTCATGTACACTTATTAATTTATATTGACACGTTTTTCTTCTAACTGTTGTTAGTAGTAACACCTTTTCCTATTGCCTAACTTTAATTCCGTTGAGTACCAAATGCACCCAAAAATAATTTTAATGATACATCCTGAAAAGGAATAACTATTTATCTTTTAAAACGTGCATCGCGCAGGGAGGAAAACAATTTATTTTTATTAACATAATTTTAATAACCCTCAATGATCAAAATCTGTACAAGCTTGTTTTACACATTTGCACAATTTGCTAATTGTCTCCGAACTTAGATCAGGGATTAACATTATTATAAGAAGATATCATAAGTGTTACAAAGCTGTTACAGTGGTACGCTTGGCTCCCCCCGTTCGTTCCGGGAACGTTCGTTCGAGTAGTTTGGATAATCTTTGTCATTTTTTAATGATTTTAAACAAAAAACTTTTATTAAGAAGTAGTTTTTAATTCATGCTCAATGTCTAAGAAAAGCAACAAATTTTAGAAGAAATGTTAATGTCATGATCGTGATTCAGAAAAAAAAATTAAATTAGAATATTGTAATTGCTTTTATCTTCAATTTTTTTTTCTTAACTAACCGTGTATGCAAGCTGAAAAAATGTTTAAAGTAGAGCATCGAGAACAGAAGAGGGAGAGAGGATAATGTCAGGTGATTGAAAGGAAATGTCTACGTTGGTTAAACTATTTGTTATAATTTTTATTTTGATGTGATCGGCGAACGTATCTGAAACGAACGAAACCAAGCATTCCGCTGATTTTGCTATACCAACAATATTAATACAACACACGTACCGATAGCGTAGGAAAGATAGAAAAGTAGTGTAAACTAATCGCAATGATGTTATGTTGTTGTACAAAATCTAACAAATAATTAATGGGACAACTTTTAAATAATTCACTCTCAATGTGTGCTTTTCTAAATACAAAAATTCTTCACCTTCTCCGTAGATCATGTAAACCTACCATTTAGGTGGAAAACTGTGTAGTGTTTGTAATAGGTTGGACGCGTTGTGTTTTGTACCATTTGTGCCTCTCCATCACAGACAGTACCGTTCAGTTGATCTACCCGTAATGACAGATTTCATGCATGATAGTTATGCTTTTACAGTATGATTATTTAGGTGCTCCGGAAGAGCCGGACAGGGTTAAGACGATAGGTCAAACAATGAGCACACAAACAGCTAGTTTTAATACAACAATCTGTTCTTATCGGTAAAATTTGTAACCAATTTATGTTAAAAGCGATAACTAGCGAAAACAAGGAACGAACGAAGAAGCTAGAAGGCTAAAGTGAGCAATAGTTAGTCCCATGCCATTCCATATTTGCTGTTTAGCAGTGTACTAGAATTTAGATGATTGATGCGTTTGATTGCCAACGTGTTTGTTTGTGTGTTTTCTTTCTGTTAAAATTCATGTTGGAACTGTAAACTAGAGAAGGGTGTGTGAGGTTTTACGACGCTGCTTTGTTTCGCAGAAGATCAAGCAGCCGACCGTAGGAGAAGCTAAGATTAAAGATATGTATGTTGGTTGTATACAATATTAACACATGGCAACTAATCAAATGATTCGAGGATTTGTGTACTAAATTTTATCCGAAGTTTTCATTCGAAGGGTCAGAAATGCAACGATACAGTAAATGCTGGTAAACAGTGTTGAAGGTCTCCAGGGATGAGATGCAGCGTAATTCAATGACTGCGCCAAAGGGAACTGTCTATTTGTGCTTAAATTACTCTACATTAGATGTCTTCCAGACGATTCCATCGTTTGCCTTCGTAACGGAAAACTTTTTGGATGGAGCTGTTTGGATATCCCGTCGTCCTGTTATAGCACGATCAGGATCACGACAAAGAAAGCGCAACCGTGAGCACATGTATGAAAAATAGGGAATAATTTATATTTTACTGTCTGTTGGCCATTTTCTTTTTTTGCAATCATTTTCTCCCTTTGATGTATACAAAGGAAGTGTTAAAATCATTTCAGAGCATTCGTTCTCACACCTCTCCAAGGTAGTTTACGCTCAGTCCGCATGTGAATTCTGGACGTATTTACATTTACCCGGAAGTGTATGGATGGATGCGGTTAGTGGTTTTTTTTTTGTTATGGAAAAAAAACATTAGAGTAAAAGATGCATAAGAGAACCTCCATTTTGCCAGCAACCAAGTTTATAGCTCGCCCGCGTCTGTCATCTAACCTCATGCTTTATGCTGTCGAATATCTGCGCTTTGTTTATTTGAGGCTTTCGGTTAGAAGAATGGGTCACCGAGGGTATGCGGATGGCAACTGCTCCCTATCACGCACACTCACAACTGGCAAGCAGGGAAAGAATATTGTTCTGGGTATTTTTTTTTTCCCCCTCACCGTAACACATTTACACACAGAGAGGATATTTCGCACTCAAGTATGCGGGAACCAGCACGTATACCGGTGCGCTGTGCTCTGTCCCTGGACTTGGAGCAAAACGCGGTATGGCTGCGCGGTATGCATGTGTGTTTGTGTACCACGCAGAGTGCTACTACCGCTAAAGCTGTTAATGCTTGGGCTGGGTCATTGAACACATAGAATCAGCGTATACCGACAGATTCGCAGTCCCCACGGTCAGGCGATCCTTTCCACAATGCGCATCCTTTTACTACGAAGCTTTACCAAAGCCCAGGCAACCAAGGTTCAGTGCATATTTTACCGAAGGCTCCAGTATCGGTAAACATGGTGAATGGTGCGTACGGGGTAGACATCAACAATGCTTGCCGCCATTTGCCGTTGGTGGATATGATGGTTGGACAGGGTGTTGGCAACTCTTGGTCAAACTTTGGGGGCAATAGCTATCGAACCTGGTCCTGTGATAACTTGTCATTACCAAATCGGTGTTCGTAACATAGAATGCTGTATTTCTTGTATATCATGCTATGGCTCAATATGGCTCTTTTAGGTGCCAGCCGTCCCTTCCTTCCTCGGCACTGTTCCATATAAGAACTAGCTTCCACAAATGAAACTACAGCACTATTTCCATTCTTTCCAGCGGTGAGTGTGCTGACGCGCACGCCCCAGACAGTCGACCAGCCGTCCCGTTCCAACCCCGGCAGGAAATGCTCCCCAGCTAAATAATTATTTTGACAGTCTAGCCAAGAGTGTGAGGTGTCTGTGTTAACACCGACCATAAATGGTTACATTATGTTGTAGACTAAACGGCGTAAGAGATGGATAGGAAAATAAAATGGACGCCAGCGAGAATTGCCGTACGATGTTAAGCACCTGTGCGGATGAACTATAAATTCTAGACTTTTCTTTTTTTTAGATATTCTTACTGTATTTCTCAAGAACCCTCAACAAATAGAGCAGGAACATTTAAGACATAAGGTATCGAAGTTCTCATCCCTATCTGGAATTTCGAGATCGTTTGTGCAACACTATTCGTGTAAATACGAGGCAATAATGTATATTCCCCACCAGCGGAACAACCCCGGAGTAGATTTTCTTGATGTACGGTACCGAGTCCACCCGTATCATTGCCGGCAAACATTGGGAGTGTCAGCGAAACCTGTCCGTAGGTATATCGGGTGTTGGTAAGTCCTAGTTGCTAGCGGCTAAGCGCTAGTGTTGGTGGTTTGTCTGACCGCGTTTTTGAGCGTGCATCTGTAGTAGTGTGGCGGTTGTATGCCCGGTCAATGCAATTTTCCCAACAGCTTTAAGGATGTAGAGGTATTTCGATATCAAGCCCTTGGTGGTGAAATCCCTTGCCAAACCCGAAGCCGAGTCGCATCACTGGCGATGCTTTTGCAACGTGCCGTACATTATGTTTCATTTATTGATGGCAAAAACAGCACGATTTTGGTCAGCGATTTAAAATGGCTATTACAAAATATTATTAAGAACAAGAACAACAAAAAAACAACTGCCACACTGTCTTAAAAAAAAAACGATTCTGTGAGAAAGGTTCCATAGAAGCCAATGCATAGAATTTGGCAACAAAGTCAGAGAATGTGTGTGAGAGAGAGAGAAAGTAAGGGGTAAAGAGCATATAAAATATCCTTGTGGTAGAACGTCTTCGCATGTCGGTACAATGTTCCGTGACTAGTAAAGCCACACCAATGCCTTCAACAACTTCCGGGTTTTTGAGAGTGTCTCTTCGCTGTCCACGCCGTTCTCACAGCTTCCGGTTCCAATGCATGCTTAGCTAATATATGACACACACACACACAACAAACATCAAAAGTACGCAAAATACGCAGGAATCTCGCAGATAAAGCATTTCGCACCGTTACCCGTGCCGGTGCGCACTGGTGCTTGCGTGTATTGTGTGTCGGCTCCAATCACCAACACGCGCATTCGCGAACGTGTGTGCGAGCCCGACCGCACTAGACGGAAAAATAGGAGTTCGCGCTCGCCCATCGAAAGCCGGCAGGAGCAGTACGTTCGCACACATTCAAAGGGGAGCAGCAGCAGCAGCAGCAGCAGCAGCAACGGATGAGAGCGCGCACCCGTTCGGCACATCGGCGACGACGCTTTCCCGGAGTCAGAGTGGCACGCTTGTACGCCCGTGGTGCAGGTTTATTTGACGCGAACGCACGGTACAGAGCGAAGCGCATTGGATCCTAGGACGTACACAGTGTGCGGTTTTGCTCAATCCGGATCCACACACAGCACCAGGCGGTGGTGTCGTCGGCTTTGCTTATTAGTGGTACCGTTCCGTTGTTTTGTTGGTTAGAACGTTCGAGTTCGCGGATCTGCACACAAAGCACGGAGGTCGAGTTTTTGGATGTGAATTTTCCGTGTATCGGTGTATGTGTGTGTGTGTGTGTTTCGGTTTTTTGTTTGTTTTACCGCTACCTGCAACAGTGGCCAGTGCCCCGCGTGTACGTAGCCGTGTATACTTGCACTTGTGTGCGGCGTGAATATAGTGTGCCACCGTGACGTGAAGTGTGCCGTGCCGTGCCGTGCTTTCCTGCCAGTTACACCCGGTGCTATTGCTCCGTAACATTACTCGTCCTCCGGCACGCATCGAATGGAAACGCAGTAGCAGCAGCAGCAGCAACCAAGGAAAAGGTGTTGGTGGTCGGCCTGGTGTAAATAAGTGTGCTAGTCCATTGCCTGCAATCAACCAGCCGGGGCGATCCTCGTGGGAGGTTTTTTGTTTTTTTTTTTGTTTAAATCGGAAAGCATCTGCATCAATTTCGGCTGCAACCGGGGGCACCGACAAGCCGTACTGCCAGAGGATTGTCTGTTTCTTCTTCTTTATGTTGCTGTTGTCGTTGTCGTTGTTGTTGTTGTTGTAGGAAGAACAGGAACGTATGTCCACCGGCCAAATATATCCCCCCCTATCAACCAAGAACGCGAACAACAGCGACGCGCAGAGGAACATCAGAATTGCTCAGGAAAATATCGGTAAGTCTGTGGAGCCGTACATTGGCAGGACTCCACACCAAACCGCCACACACACACGCACACACACACCGACGGGTGTGGGTGTGTATGTTTGTGTCCTGCCGTACCTGGAAAAAAGTGTTCCTTTTTGCCGGCGCGACGTTGGCAGGGTTTTTGTTTTACCGGTATCGATAGCACCGTTCTTGTCGCAAGAGAGCGAAAAAACGTGTGTATGTATGTGTGTGTGTGTGTGTGAGAGAGCAAAACCGGGAGACTTCCAGGTATCGCGAGCAACATATAGCGAGGCTGTACAGACTAGACGGGCGCGCCCGTATATCCCTTACGGGAGCCGGTAACCGTTTGTTAGACAGAGCAAAGGCAGAGAGTCTAAGAGAGTGGGGGAGGGAGGGAGGGGGGTGAGGTTTGTGGTGGTGGGGAGTACGGAACGGTGGAGCAAAGCGAATGAGTCGATATACAAGCGTTCCAGCACTACGCAAACACGAACACACACTTACCTATTATAGCGAGCTGCATCCTTTGTCCCCATTCCCGTATACTACTACTACTACGACGACGGCGATTACTACTACTACTACTACTACTACTACTTGCTGCTCCTTGCTTGCGGGCGAAAAACTGTGCAAAACCGGAGCCGAAGCGTCTGCGCACACACACGCACCCACACCCACAGCACCCTTAGGCAAGCAGAGCAACGGGGGGGAAGGGAAGAAAGGGAGAGCGGAAGTGGAGACACAGTGGTAGTGAGTGTGAATACGCGGAAGCGGAGTAGTGTGCCATTTCTTCTGCTGCTTGTTGTGTGTGTCCCTCCGGCCGTACGTATGTATGCAGCGCTTATGTATAGAAATGTGCGCCCAGAAGTTGTGAAGCAAAATATAAACCGCCCTGTTTGGTGCTCTAGTGTAGCGCCGGGCATGAATATAGTTTTACTATGGCACAATCCAGACTTGAGCGCTTCCCCCCCCCCCCTCCATCCCCCCTTGCATCCCCTTCTCCATCTCAAACACTGCTTTAGTTTGGGGTTTTCGACGGACGGTTGTATGCGTTTCTGCGTTTTTAAATGCACGAGGCAGGTAATCCCAACCTTCGTACAATTTTTCAAATCTATAAACCATAAAGTTTCTCTGGTATTAAAAATGATGTTTATACCTTGAAAATATATCAATAATACTAAAATGAAAAAAAAATAACAGAATTCACACGATTTGCGTGGCTACATAATACAGCCTCCCTCTTACTCTTTCTCTCTCTCTCTCTCTCTCTCTCTCTCTCTCTCTCTCTCGCTCTCTCTCTCTCTTTCACCGTATTCTATATCAACTCTAGCAGGAAATTTAATGTTTGTTTTGGGTGTGTTTCTTTATCTGGTAAAAAAAACCGGCATACAATTGTGTACTAACTCCCGGGAACCCGAACGGCAACAAACACGAATTCAAAATGGTGGCACTACACAGAGACAGGTGCACCAGTTTAGTGCACTCTACTAGAGATATCTGCTGTTAATGCAAAATTATACCAAGAATGATTTATGGAGGAAGTGTCTTACCTTGTTTGTGTTACAGCCTTACAAAGAGCGAGCCCAATGTGTTCGCCTACATTAATTGGACAATGTCCCAACAATGTAACCCAAGTTTGACCCAAAGTCTGACTATAGCCGGCTACGTGGTAAAAATTTGTTTAACACAGCCTTGGCCCGTTCTAATATAAATAAAACAAAATCCAAGATTAACTTCAACTTCGATCTTGTGTTTTAAAAATGCTTGGAGATCCACCTCCTCACCGTACCGGTGCCAGTAGTAAATAAGTATTGAACAATTGCTATTTTTTTCATGCTACAACAGCCAGAGGGCCAGGTATTGGACTAATTTACCACGTAGCCGGCTAGTCAGACCGTGCTACAGGGGGACGGTCCGAATGGGTTTTGAACTCGGTCCGGTCGTGTTGGGACTAGGGGACGATGCCAAATACACCACCAAGCCGCCCCGAAAATTTGCTATTTGATTTCAAACAATGAGGAATGGCGTGATAATATCATTAATATCTTAATCTTCCAACCCAATATATGCCCAGTCAGCTATAATTACTCCATCGTCATATCACTTCCCAAAGGTGCAGTTTATCGTCTCGTTGTTTGCTCCATTACATTACCATTTCTCTGCTGAAACCTTGAAATAGGCCGAAATAGTTGTAATGCATTCGAAGGAGAAAACCTTCCTTTGCTTCTGCCTCCTCCGCCCCTACCCCCTCCCCTCACCCATACTCCTCCATCCCTTACCTCTTCCTAGTCGCGGATAAGAGAAGAACTCCTCTGTTCCCCGACAGCGTATATGTCGGGTGTGCAGCGCGCTAAACTATGCACCTAACGCAAATTGACATTTGCAACTTATTTTTAGCATGGCACAAAAAAGGAAATGTAAAACCATTTTCAACCATGGCTGGCATGCTGTCTTTTGCCATTCGGGAGAACAGAGATTTCGTCATGTTTTCGCGTGCGTGTGCCACCGGGTACATGGCGAGAATTGTGTGCGGCTCGGTGAGTTTGATCTTACCGGGATGCTCATACGTCTCCACGGGCCGTGAGTAAGTTTTCGATGCGGCAGGCACCATCGATAGAGTTTTTGCGGAAATCACCGCAACTGAAACAACAATAAAGCGGTATATGTTGAACTGCTCATAAAGAGCACGCCTTCAGCGCGTTGGAGTGTTGGAAGTGGTGTTTTTAGTATCAACCATCGCTGGGAAACCATCACTTCCTGCTTTTCCTGGTGGTCCCAAAACACCAAATACCGAACAAAGCAGATGGGCAGACGCGTATGGGCAAATAGGTACAGCAATATTCTACGCATTGGCGGATAGACTACCGGTGATGTCTTCCGGAAATGGTGTGTGCATAGACAAACCAACACATACTGGCAGCCTCAGAAAACAATCATTGGCAATGGCTAATGGCTACTGGGTGGCTTGGGTAGACAACAAAGACGCTCATCTTCCGGGTTACAAATGTGCTATATATCAGCAATATCAGAAGCACCGAAACTGATGGACGACACGACACTCAACAGATTCGCTAACGATCTCTCGCATAGTGAGCATCTGAAGGAAAGAGGGAAGTCTCATCCAACGAAGAACTAAATGAGTTACTGATCTGATGTTCAGGGAAATGTTTTTGGAATAAAAGTTACAACCAAATCCTTCTACCTAGCGAAGATATCCCCAAGCGTGAGATATTGTTTCATTGAGATTTGTTATGAGCGTTGACTATGTTTGATACGCCCCCATGCAAATAGTTCTGATTTGTTGTTACTCCACTATGTTTCCACCGCAGTCATCAGCCCTCTCCTCCACCCCCTCTCCCCCCCCTTGAAACCCTTGAGGGGGTTGCAATCGAAACCCTTCGAAACATGCTTGGAAAACAGAAACATAAACGGGCGGCGAAAAAAAGAAAATGTCCAGCCGCGTGCACGCACGTACACACGCTTTTGGTTTTGGTTGGTAGAAAAATGAAGCACCAACCGAACCCGGCCGCACACTTCTGCGAGTTTTCCTTTGTTGTCGGGAGTTTTTTTTTTCTTGTTTAAAATAGGGAGCAAAAGCAACAACAGCAGCTGCTTTTTTTTTTTGGAGGTTCGGTGTTTCTTCCTTACTTCCTGGCGCGACCATGTGCTCGGCCACACTTTCCCCCGGCGACGACATACAGTACGGGGTACGCGTACCTGTGATGAAGGCTTCATTTTGAAGGCAACGTGTGGCCGGCTGCTGTTGCACCACGGCCGTAATGAACATCGGTAATGAATGTTTCGGAGAATGAAGTTGCGCCTGGACGTGCGTGCCGGGTGGTGGCATACCTACCGAAGCAGAAGGACGAAGAAAAGGCCGGCTGTGTGTGTGTGTGTTATAAGAAAGGTGATGTGCAGCTTTTTATGATCCGAAACCGATCACGTTGCCGTTACTGCCACACATCTGTTCGTGCGACAATCGGCAATGGTCCTGCCCTGCCCTTGTCCCTACCCTGCCCTATCTGTCACAAGCCAGTCCTTGCCACCATCGTGCGTGTTTGTGTGTGTTTTTAGGACACAGGAAACAGGATATCGTGCAGTAAAAAGAAAAAGGTTATTGGTTGTGTGGCGAAAGGTGAGAGAGACAGCTGAGCGACAGTGCGAGCGCAAGGAGGATGTTTGTATGTATGCGTGTGCATCGTAAGGATAAATACCTTACCTTGGGTTTGTGCGTTTGATTTCTGATAAAGGAAGCAGTTAACCCCCGGCCCATGTAAAGGAACGTCGTCTTGCCGCGCACCGCTGGCAAAACAGGCAGGTAGAGTTGGGAAATTATTACAATCCAGGGGTTCCCTTTGCATGGCATCTGCCCGGTGGTGCTGTGGCCCGAATAGTTGTTTGCCTCCTGTGATGCGATGCGTTTGATCGGAACCGGCATCTTAAGACGGGGCAGCAAGGACAACCGGCAGAGCTGTTGGGATGTGGACAGGCATGGTAAAACTCGGTGTGGCCCCTTACCGGTAACAATGTATACGCGAGTGTATGAAACTATTCGCATCATACCAGACCGCCATGTTGGATTGGTCTAATTATAATGTTCAAACCTAAGGAAAGAGGCGGTTGATGTATGACCAGGGTTCCTTAACTAACTTACATTCATTATTTAGCTATGTAATGATTCATATCAAATGATTCATCGTGTATCTGATCGCCTGCAATATGTTGCAACACTGCCGAAAACTTCTCCTTCTGTGCACATTCTGTGATAGTGTGAAACAAAACACTAACGTTCCGGGACTTGCAGCAATTTTACTGTAGATGTCTTTTACCCTGTGTTTTTTTTTTTGGTACTATCTTTGCACCATGCCATTTTAGACCCAATTAAAAGAGCCATAAGACGCATACATGTATAATGCCGTAGCGCTTGTCGGCATGCTTTGAATGTGTGTAAGATCTACAGTGCATCAAAATGATATCTGCACAAGAAATTAAGTGTCGTTTTCTACCGAGAAATGGTCGGTCGATCTGCTAAACAGCAAATAACGCCCATCATCGAGGATCTCTTGAAGATACAGCCGGATAAAGGAAGAGTCCTTTGTTGGTTCTCCTTTCTTCAGCGAGACTGTTACCTTTGTTGTAAACAAAGCAAGTTGAGTTCTAGATCTAGAAACGGTGGTCGGTTCCCGACCCGCTTTGTTTGTAAGCACCATTCAGCTGCAGGGTTCGTTCCTTACTGGAGTTCGTCGGAGCGCGTCCTCATGTTTTAGTCCTTGAAGGTAACTTGAACATGCACATGACAGGAGATCTTACTATGTTTTTTTTTATATATATAACATTAAATGTTTAAATTCATGTCGTTCGAGTTCATCTTCCCTTCACTGTAAGTCTCTATATCGATCGACTAAAACTGTAAAGGCCACAAGAGAATGAAACAAAAACAAACGAATTCGATCCCGTTCCATCTACCCTTTTCATCTGCTGTGTTTCATACCAACCCCCTCCCCCCCCCTCCTCCCACTCCCTGCGCGGGTAGGAACATTCGGAGCTGTTCAGCAACTCTTTCGATATATTACAGCAAAACCGGCATCAAATCCATCACAAGAGACCTTTTTTTTTTTGAAGTGATGTGTGTGCATGGGTCGCAAAAAAAAAGTTAAAAAGTTCTACCTTATTCCATGCCTTTCACAATCGTTACCCAGATTACGGTTCTTGAGCGATTAAGACGGATCCGTGCGAGGTAGCAGCTCTTTTAAATGCATTTTAAATCCGTACGCTTGTTTCATCTGCACTCTAGGGGGGTTCGTTGCTTGTTGCTCCGTGCTGTCTCATCCGCACGGGGTAGTAAGGGACCGTATCGGCGTAGTTCTTCGTTTTTTCATTGTACTGTTTTTATACACCCATGTTGGCAAGCCGTTTCTCGTGTGTGCATGGCAGATCGACTCATAAAAAAAAAACATGGGCACGGTTGAGAATGCTCTCTGGCATTACTGGCGAATTCTCACATCCATCGGCCGAATCTGTCGCTTGGCGGGGTTGGGGAGAGTTCTTGCTTGATGCCAAAATCTAAAAGTGAGAGTGAGTTTCGATACGCGAAAGCGAACAGAAGGTGTATATTAAAAAGGAAACGGAGAGAACGGAGCAAGATTTTGTGTTTTGTTTCTTCAGAAACTCAAAAGTATTTTTTTTTTTAAAAGAAACGTGTAAAGAAACTTCTCCTATAAGGGATGTTGCGAATATGGCCTTCGCATAGCAATGACTTTGCTAGATATGTGTGCAAAACTGGCTAACTCTTTTCAGGCTACCTGAGTTTCTTACGATAATCGAACAAAATGTGATATGCATTCTTCACGAAGAGAGCGATAAAAACCTTTTTTTCTGCTAACAGAAGTTCTGTGGAATTGGTTTGGAAGAAAACAAATCAATATCTACTTAGCTTTTTGAATTATTGCACAAATTTAGACCACTCCGCTCAATGTCAATGTCCGTGAGCCAACGATGGCTTGCTTATGTACTACTCTGTACCACTCTACATACATGCTGCTCTGATACTCCTCTGTAGAAGCTATATTCTGCACGTGAAAACGTACAATAGGTTAAGAAGCTCTCTCTCCTCCTACCTTGTTGGACGTCTTTCTTTCAATGCCGGCTATCATCGTTTCCTTTATCCTAAGCTATCTTCCTTCCTCATCCGCTTTATTGCTTGTTCTTATTGTACCATGGGAAACGTATGAAAAGAGGCAACGAAAGAAAAAAACTCAACCACTCAGTAAAGCAGCTGAGAATACGCAACGCAAAAGAGATGAAACAAAAGGGACAGACAGAAATGGGAAAAAAACCACGTGCTTTTCAGACGATCGAAGGAGGCCCCCTCGGTACTTCTGCCCTAGCAACGGCTGTTCCACTACCATAACCACCAGTTCTGCCACAATCGCCACCGATAGTCCGATGCGTTCTCAAGGCGAAATGGAGAGTTGCATTAGCATTTTGCAGGGTTTGTGTGCGGGTTCGTTTGCGTTCTGTGGTGTGGAAGGCCGTTCAGACGAGGTGTGGTTTGGATGAATTTTGCTGTGCAGAGGTAATATGAGGAATTTGTTGTTATGAGAGAAAGCATTCTCTAGAATGCGAGCTTAGATTGCAAGAGCTGTCAGGGCTAATTTTTGCTGCAGAGTTTTTCAAACGTTGAAGCAGGCTCAAAACCAGTTTCCAGCAGTATTTAAATTTCCGAACAGAAACCTTCTCACTGGCACCGCTGCCCTAGACAACGGCTGGTTGACACTACCTTTTAGACAACCCTGCATCCTGGCAGAGATGATCCACATTGCATGTGCGTACGAGCGAGTTAAACATCTAATTATCAACGTCTTTTGCCTCCTTCTTCGCAATGTTCCCAGCGCACACCAGCTGCTTCGCTGTCGAGCGCAAGAGGCGAGCTACCGCACACGCACAAAAGCAGTAACGCATACATGCAGCCGTGTCGGGATGCGGACGACGTACGACGACGACGCATGGTCTGATTTGTGGAGACCCCGTCTGGATGGTTGTATGTTGAGGCTTCTGGGCCGTTCGCGCGCGCACTGCTCAGCTACCGGCAACGCGTTCGTACACACGGCTACGGTCCCATCGTCCACGGGTGTCGCTCACTTGTACAATGGCTGTCAAGGCGTGCGGTTCTCCGTTTGCCTTCAACGTGTATAGCGTGCGGTGCTGAGTGTTGTAAGTCGTGCGTTTTTTTTTGTGCGTTATATATACACATGCGTACTCTCCTTGGCGTGGCTTCTAACGCACGTTGGTGCTGCGCGTGTTTGCCGGTATAGAAAGTGACAGATGCTCGGTGGAGCAGTCGCGAGTGCAGAACAAGCTGGTGGACGTGCTGAGGAGCAAGTTTGCCGGAGCCTTCGGTACCGGCCGGCAGTTAAAGTGTGTGAATTGTGGATTATTCGGCTGCAGGAAGGAAAAACAAAGAAGCAAACTGAACAGCCGCGAATGCGTGCCTTTACACTAGATGGTTAGTTTTGTGGTAGAATCTAATTTTGATTCCTTGTCCTGTAATGCAAAACGACGCTTGCAGCCTTGCTTCTAAGCGTACCTCTATGTGTGCTTCTTTATGTGCATGTATTGCGGAGTATTTCAAAGCTTGTATAGTTCATAAGAGCTCAACATTGTTTGTCTGGCGATAACTAAACATCACCAAGAGGAAGTTTTGGAGGCTAGTTGGTGTAGTCGATGAATGATCGCACGACCTTAGGTCATTAAAAGTGATTCAGCGAAGATTTCCAATATACTGTGAATCGTTAAGAATATCACAAAAGAACTGAAGATCGCGAAGATATCCCGATCTCCTGAGAGCTCGGCCACCTATCAACCACAACCCCACGCTATCCCCAATCAACGTAGCGAATATCTCCAAAAGCGTACCGTCACTACATATGGATAACACGTGAATGGAGAAGAACAAAGATCATTAAACGTTTCGCAACACATGAATCACCAGTTAGAGTTTTGCCCTTCCGCTCCAAAAATTTAAAGAAGCTGGCGATGTGTTTTGTTACGGTTCGCTGAAGTCAAGCATCAGGAACTTCTTCATCTTGTTGGATGTTGTTCTAGCATTGCTCGAAGGTTGCTACAAAAGTTGTGTGGTGGTAGATCACGCGCGAAGAAGAATTGAAATTTGTTCGTTGTGAGGCAGGTGAAACGTCCTTCTCCTTCCTCCCAGAGCTTACAATTCTGCCTGATGTTGTTGATGGTAATGGTACCGATCCTTGCATGACAGGATCGGTAAATAACAAAAACTAAAACCACTTCTCGGCAAGATCTCTTCGAACACGTTCCGAAGTTTTCTATAACTCACTATATATAACATTTCAACTCGGTCTTGTTCATCCACAACAATATACTAACAGGTGTCTTTTTTCTCATTTTCTTTTAGGTGTACACTAGGGAACAATAAAGTAGGATATACAATTATCCGTCGAACTATATTAGTAAGCTACTCTTACGGGTACAAAGAGCAATAGCATTTCCATCATACAAGCTGATAAACCGGGAAACATTTTGAAACATCTACGAGATCCGCGTAAACTCCAACAACCCAGTATATAGCCCGTTGCGGGGCAAACCCGGACTGTAGGTGGGCGCAAGAATGGATGATTTTTCGCTAGCCTTCGATGACAATCGCCAGTCACTGTCGGTGGCAACGGCGGCCACCACGCTGGCGCAGCTTACGTCGCAGTTCGACGATCTACATCTCGGGAATGGTGATACGACGGCGGCCAGCCTGCTGAACGGACTGGTCGGTAGCGGTCTCAGCAGCATCAGTGGTCTCCACAGTCACCATCATCACACGCTCGCATCGCTTGCCGGCGCGGACAGTGGGCTGATCGAGCGACATCACCATCTGAACGGTGGTATCGGCAACGGCTGCAGTAATGGTGGTGGTGCCGGAACCGGCGGACAAGCGGCCAACGCCACCAACGTGCTCGACACGTTCGTGGCGATGGTGAGCGGGCTGACCGGTGTGTGCGCGAATGGGACCACCAATGGCGTTGGTAACGGCGGTATAACGCAGCAGGGCGGTGGCGGTGGCAACGCTACCACCAACAACAACACCTCCCTGAATAGCACCAACAGCAAGCTCGAGGAGCGCCCGGTCAAGTATAAGTCGCACACTGAGTGCGTCCCAGTGCCGTCGTCCGAGCACGTGGCGGAAATCGTTGGCCGGCAGGGTTGCAAGATAAAGGCACTGCGGGCGAAAACGAACACCTTCATTAAGACGCCAATCCGCGGCGAAGAGCCGATTTTTGTCATCACCGGCACGAAGGAGGATGTGACGCGTGCCAAGCAGGAGATCCTGTCTGCGGCGGATCACTTCAGCACGCTACGCTCGTCGAAGAAGCAGGCGATTGCACTGCTGGCGGAGAGTCGCAACATGCTCGGGTACAGCATGCCGGACGAGATCACGATCCAGATCCGGGTGCCGCAAAAGGTGGTCGGGCTGGTCGTCGGTCCGAAGGGTGCCACGATCAAGAACATACAGCTCAAAACAAACACCTACATCATCACACCGAAGCGCAACCAGGAGTCGGTGTTCGAGATAACCGGACTGCCGACGAACGTGCACACGGCACGGCAGCTGATTGAGGAGCACATTGCAACGCGGGCCGGCACAACATCGGCAACCGCTGGTGGAGGCGGCGGTGGCAACGGCGGTGGTGGTGGTGGTGGTGGTGGCGGCGGAAGTGGCGGCAGTAGTGCTGGCAGTGGTAGTAGCAGCAGTAGCAGCAGCAGCAGCACTACCAGCTCCAGCGGTTCATCCTCCTCATCCGGGCACGGTATTGGGGCGGGCGGTTTGAGCAGATCCGGATCCTCCAGTGTTGCCAGCAATGGGAACGGTCCGAACCTGGGCTGCCTGTCCGGCAGCGTAACCGGTAGTGCGGGCTCACTCATCGGGGGCTTTCTCGGTGGTGGTGGTGGTGGAGGAGGAGGTGGAGGTGGCGGCAACGGGCTGCTTAACGGGAACCAGTACCATCATCCCCATCATCATCTGCAGGAGCAGCATCCGCATCATCAGCAACATCACCACAATCATCATCATCATTCTCATCATCATCACCATCAGGGGACACTACTGAACAGTGGTCTGTCGAGTGCCTTGAACGACGGTGGTAGTAACGGTGGAGGCGGTGGCCTGCTCGGTGGCATTGGCGAGCACGATTTCGAGGGCAATCAGTTCATCATCGAGAATCTGCTCGAGTACTTCAACAACATGTCCGGCACGAACGCTTACAACTCGCCGACGTCAATGGGCGGTGGCGGACCGGGTGCCGGGACCGGCGCGGGCACGGAACACATTCCGGATTTCCGCAGCATCTGGGAGAATTTGAGCGAAAGCCAAACATCCGTCACGACCACCGATACGGACAATTCGTCGCTCGTCTGGACGCTGCCGTCATCGCCACGGAACTCCGTGTCGTACAGCCCGGACGACTTTATCTTTCAACGATAATTCCGGCGCTGCTCGGCGTGACGGCGGTGCATTATTTATTAACATTATTCTTATATTGTAATGCACAAACCGGAAGAGGAGAGGTGGCGCTAGGCTCCGCGCTTACCAACGGCAGGAATATGTACAAGCAATACAACAAAACGTTGGCTTAAACGTGGCGTACGCAACATCCATGGCTAAACAAAACTACTTAAGCAGTGCAGTTGTGTGCACTCAGGAAGCACGTGGGAAGGATGGAAATGAAAGGAGGTTTTTGAGGCACGCATGAATCTAGCGATTTATAGATTCACACACACAAAAACACAAAGACACATAGACACACAGGCGCGCGCGCGCGCGCGGCTCCGAACAACAAAACAACAAAAAACTAAAGGTCAACGCGCAAAGCTGTACATATAGAAATTTACATTCACACTAATTTATAAGCCTTGTTTGCATGTGTACCTCAGTTGTTAATCGATTAGATGTGTGAGGTTATTACATTTTCTTTACATCCCGTTTCGAGTTGTTCTATTTTATTGCGGTTTTATGATGCTTTGTTCGTATGTTTATTTTATGATTATATCATTTTAGGCCTATTGTTCCGATCGATTGTGATTGTGAAAACTTTATATTACGAAAGAGACACTCTTATGGCGAGAAATAGTTCAGTGAGATACTGTTATTTTGCTAAATTGCGTTTGATATATATATATATATATATATATTTTTTTTTTTTTAAATAACGATGAACGCTGCACCAGCAAAATGGAATGAATGATGATACCAGTGTACGCCGGCTAGATTGTAATAGCTACTACTAGTAGAAGAAGAAAGTTGGAAGCATGGCACAGATTGTTTAATGCTTTATAATATTTCAATGAGTTGAATTCTATTATTGTGGTACGCAGCATCCCAGTTAAAAGAAATGTTATTGATTGCCAAAATTAAAGGCACTTGAAAACTTACAAAACACACACACACACCCAAGAGCGAATGGTATCCAGCGATAGGGAGTGAAAGCGAGAGAGAGAGAAAGAGAGAGATACAGACAGAAGACGTTTTAGTACAGGAATTACGTCTATTCTTTCCGCATATTCAAGAAATATTCGTATATTATATAAGTATATTCGTTTATTTGTGAGCCACAACTATGAGCAAGCAAACTGATGCTGTGCTAGATAATTATCATGTCGGAGTATCCTGCATTATTGGTTTTACTTATTCAAATTGTGCGGACATTCAAAATGCGTTCACGAAAACTCACCCAACTGCTTTCTCAAGCATTTCTTCAATCCATTTGCTTGGAATTCTGAACACTTTTTTTAACATTCTCAAGATGTCGTTTTGTGTGATTACCATAGACCAAGGATGCGCAGTGCAGCAAAATGTTAGCACAAACAACGAGGGGAAAAATTGCGATTGCATATGTTACATTGGAATTAAAATGTGTTTGCCAAGTAAATTACCGGGCCGCCCCATAAAAATTGGGGTATTTTTGGATGATTTTTTAAAGAATTCATTATTGTGTTAGCCATTGTAACAAACTTGAACATATACTTTTATATTTTATTTAATTATGACGGCTTAGCGCCGTATTGTCGACATATACTTTTGTATTGTTTTTTTTCTTCATTCGAATCGCTTTCTCTCTCTATATGAGTTTCTACGGTGTTATGTGTTAATGTGTACAGTGATAAAAAAGCATAATGAAAAAAGGATAATATTTTTCATAGTCAGTTAAGATTTGAAGATGAATAACAAGCAACAGGGAAGGAATGCGCGATTTAAAATATGTTGCAGCTGCGTACATAGAGGTAAAGCGTAAAAGAGCGATAATGTTTGCAATGGTAAACTCGAAACCACCATGGTCGCGATGTTTGGTTGGGCAGTGAGGAGATCCTTGTATCCGTGGCTTCCGCTCGCAAGAGATCAAAACACATCGCACACGTGTAAGTAACCAGCTGAGGGTGAGTGAGCGAACAATTAGGGGATACGTATCATTGTAATCATGTGCGAAAACTGTAACAAAAATAATTCATCAGCACTTCACTCATAAACACAGCATCCCTCAAAACGGTTTAGTACGGAACGCGATTTCTGACAAGTAATGAATAACCATACTTTCTATTGCAGTGATGCAAGAAGACGAATAGAAAAGTGCGGACGGTGCATAGAAGAAATATTTAACATAATATATAGATGCCTAATACAGATGTAATATGAAAGGCAACCGAACGAAACAGGGGACATCAACTATCGATTGATGGAGCAAGAGGGAGGTCGAGTGAGAGTAAGAGAGGAGGAAATAGAGAAGGACGAGAGATGAACATGAATTAAAAATATATGAAGTTTGATGTTTGTTAGGTTATCTTTGTGTTCTATTATCTCCTTTAGCATCGACAACGATTTGGTGCGTGAGAAGAAATGTTATAGCTTATTCAGTTTCCTTTGTATTTTGTCTTTTGTACTGGATCCTAGTGCGTACTAAAGGATTTACGCCATGTGCGCACAGGGAAAGTAAGGTCATGAAGAGCACCAGCACCAAGATGGCGTACAACGCGAATAGTAACACGATTGGGCGCTATTTGAAATGGTGGATATGATCGTTAAAACTTGACGCACATGTTTGGTTGGTGATGTTTGCTCTTTCATTTTATTTTAACACACACGGACGAAAGTCAACGATAAAGATGAAATTTCTCTAGTGAACCGGATTCGACATTCGTTCATTAATTTTTACTAATCGAAGGTGCAGCTATGTAATGGTTAATTTATTTTCTGCATAGTTTATTTTATAATTCGGAGAGTATTTATGCATCGGTATCGGATGGTGTAATGCAGACACATTGTGCTGCGGATGCGTTTGGTGATGAAGTGCTGAAATAGCCGAGATAGATAGATAGTTACATAGTTAGTGAGCGAGACAAAGCGATACAGAAGATGGCATTAGTATGGGATACTGCTCACATACACAGAGTATGAGAATATTAGTCCAGAGGATAACGTAAAGCCTAGCAGGAAACGGAACGAACGAAACCATTTGCCAAGGCGCTTAAACTAATCAAACATTAGACGGAGCAGTGGAATCGAGATAACAATGGAAAAAAAGAGTGAAAATATTATTATCAAAAACATATACATATATATATATATATATGTTAAACTACATCAATTGCGTTAAAGGTGCTCAATTTTGGACGGCCGGAAAAGCAGTTTGAGCTGTTAAATTTGGAGGCTAAAAGATTATTGCCGCTACCAGATATCGCTACTATTTTATTTGGCTTCATATATGTCGGCCATTGTAAGTGACTTACATGGAATTATGTTAAACACATAGCCAAGTGACCTCCCAGTGCACCTACGCTGCAATAACTCTTCTTTCGAAACACGTCAGCACAAGCGCAAATTGACACGGTACCTTTTTGTTGCCGAACTTTCTCCGCCGTCCAAAGGGAGCCCTTCAAACCGGAATAAAGGAACGATCCTGGTACCAAGATTCTTAAGAAAAAGAATAATTATTATCCAGCTTAAGACAGGCAGGTGTGAAGTAAACATATTTAATAAAGAGCAGCACGAATTGTGCATTTGTGCGCGTATGAATGGGTGTATGTGTGTAATAGGTGGTAACAGTAAGGAACCAGAGTTCGATAACACGAGAAACAGAATATATTGTGCGATAATGGCGAAGAAGATGAAAACTAGGCAAGGCGTAGAATAAAGGGTGTCCCTTAAAGAAGTCATCAGTTGATGAAATTTTGCACTAAATCGCAGTGTAACGTGCAGTGTAAATTCATTATACATGCAAAACACAGACGTACACGTGCGGGAAAAGCAGTTTATTTTTATAGTAACAAGAAAACATCTAAAGCATATATATATATATATAACACAATTTAACGTGTCACGGTAACGAACTGGGCTAGAGAAGGTGGAAATAAAGCATCAATACAATATAACTAAAATTGGCTCTTCCGGGACGGTAAGGTAGGGTAGGTAACCGAACACGAAACACGAAGGAGCAAAATTAGCAAAGTGAAAAGGGTTAACGTGCGCTCCTCCGCCACCGGTAGTACTGTGTTCCATTATCTCTGGGAAATTGCCGAGGTAACGTGCGAAGCAGAGAAAGGGAGAACAAAACAAGGCGAAGTAGCGAGAGAATATAAAACAGATATTGAATATTCCTATACAGACATATATAGATATATATATAGTATATAAATATATTTATGTACAGATATACCGCGTAGGCTGTAGGGAAAAGGGGTTGCGTTTCTCAGTGTTTTATGCTCCTATTTTTTGTGTTTTTTTTTTGCTTCCGTTTTGATTAAAGGTATGAGGAAAGGAGCAGAAAGAAGAGAAAGTTTGAACAAAGAGAAAACCAAATCGTATTATGCAATTACGCAATAAAACTGTCACTATGTCGTCTAGTGAGAAGAAATAATTGAGGTACGTACTATACACAATACGCCACGACATGAGGGTGTTTCCGTTGGAAGCTTCCTAGATTGACGACACACAAAAGTGAGAGGACATGACGGTGTAGGGCAGATTTTAACATGTATTCCACAAGAAGAAGCCCAAACAAATTTCCCCTTTCACCCACTTCTAACAAGCAAACTGTGTAGTAGAAATTAACTACAGTTCAACTACATACTTCTAGCGGCTTTCTACGTTTGCAGTAGATCGTGCTTTACAGATGCCATTGCAGGTCTCTTTCATTCTTTACTTCTTCCTTACATTTTACTGTAACTGCTATAGAATATAACCATGTAAGAAGAAGGATATGGTGGCAACGCAATCTTATAAAACACACTCTAACCACACATATGATAACGCAGCTTGCGAGCGGATTCTGCAGGCGCAATTGGTCAACACCGACAGCAATCAAAGCAGATTAAGCCGTACGAGCTATAGGCGAACTGATGAATGAGCGAGTGAACAAGGGAATGGGAGAGAGAGAGAGAGAGAGAAAGAGAAAGAGAAAGAGAAAGAGAAAGAGAAAGAGAAAGAGAGAAAGAGAGAGAGAGAAAGAGAAAGAGAAAGAGAAAGAGAAAGAGAAAGAGAGAGAGAGAGAGAGAAGTGTAAGATGGTGGTTGAAAATGAAAACATATACCGTAATTACTAGTAGGGATATCACCTTATAAATTTGTTGTCTGTGTCAATAAGTTTTATAATGTTTCTTTGTATTTATATGGAGTTTATGACGAGCGTAGCAATTACACAAGTCCAGATCGTTTTCTTAATGGTTCATACATATATCCTAACCTAACTAATCTGTAGAATGCGCATCGTACAGCCTAGCGTGAAGAATATCATTTGTACGTATTAGGCCATCTTTGCCAATGGGGCTGTTTAAGACACGATTTCTGTATACTCTCTCTAGACATATGGATGCCGCTCTCCTTCCAGCAAATGTACATGTGCTATAACTGATATCCGGATAGATGTCTAGTATTATGTCTAACGTGACCAATATGACAAGGCACTTAACGGGCAAAGCAACCATTAGAAACAGACTAATAATACCTCACTAGGCAGGTTACTAAAATGAGTGTGACGGGATTACAACACCTACCCCATCCCTCAACACCCACCCTCTACGCATTGCTAGTAGTTTGATTGAATGTGATTGTATTATTGTTGTGTTAATGCACCAACATGACAAAATGGCCATACAGCATGCCCTGTTTGTGGGGTTGATACACTAACACCACGACCACTACTAATAATATCAGCACATTGCTCTTTGTTGGTCGTTGCTTACGCGTGTGTTGAACATTCTTGCAACAAAACAACCCATCTATGTAAAACAAATAATTTTAGAAAGATAAAATGGTGATTTCATCATGGAAGGTGTGTGTACTGGTCTGGCAACCTACGTTAACATAGTAGCCCAGTTTCACCTCAGTAACATGTGTAGTGTGGGTAGTATTCGGTTTCTGTTTTCTATGATGTAATAGTTTTGACAGCTTTCAACTGATTGAGCGAACACATTTTCTGTTTTTCTTTGCCATTTAGGACGCGTTACATGCATGGCTCTATTGACCGGAAAATGTCAACGGTCACATGCATAGACAAACACAACCGTAATCTTCCAACATTCGGTACACATTTACAGCAAGGTGTGGAATTCATAAAAAAGCCATCCCTGTTTCTTTGATTTGTTTGGTACATTGTATTGAAACATAAAAGTCTGACAATGGTTATTGCTTAGGTTAGGACAACTTAAGACAGAAACAGAGTATTATAGAGGGAGAGATAGAGAGAGAGAGAGAGAGTAAACGAAGCAAAACAAATAACAAGCAACTAAGTGTTGAAGCAAAAATGTGACACACTAAAGTTTAATCACAAAAAAGAAAACAGAAAGAAGAATACGTTGTGAAAATGCGATAAAAAAAATCAAGATAACAAAAATGCAAATAACGAAACATTCAGGTTTGTGAGAAATTCAACATCTTCTAACTAAGCCCGCCATGTTGCAGGGTGAGATGTTAGACTAAAACAACTTTTCAATCGAATGGTACGTGAAAATCCTTATGGGGGATTCTCGGCACACAAGAAACATTAGTATCTTATAATTATACCCGCAAACTAATCCAATAATAATTACGACTGTAATGTTTTTTATATATTTCTCTCGATCCCCAGCTATATACAGACACCAAAACACTCACACATACGGTAGGAAAGGTACACGCAAAATCCACATAACCATTAAGCATGCGAGCAACGTTTGCGTAAAGCAAACACGGAACGAAAACTGTTCATTTTAACAGGTGCACGCTCTTTTACAGCTAAAAAAAGGAGAGCATTAAATGTACACAACAACAGTAAAACACATACACACACACATAAATGAAAAATGCTAATTTGCGTCAAAATATTTAAAAAAAACTCACGGTGAAGATAAGAAAGAGGTAAGACATTATCGATAACACGATAAGAGCTCAATTTTATAACGAAAAATTTATATACATACTTGATAGATAAAAGAAGAAGAAGAAGAAAAAAACAAACCGTAAGAGTTAAAACGATAAAGCAATAGACGATGATGGCAAACAAAAACGTTAAAAAAAAAAGAAGCAAAACAAAAAAGCAAATGCAAACACAATACTTAAAGATGTACGCTAAAGCGGACAAGCTAAACGAAGTTTCTTGCACAATTTGGCATTCTTGTTATTCAGGCATGTTTTGGTTGACAACTATCGTTTCGTTGTTTGTATGTTTCCGCTGTTTATCGCTTGGGCACTATGTTTTTGTGTTTTAGTCCAATTGAACCATTACCATTAATTTTCCAACGAGTTTTATAAACTCCTATCTACGTCCTAATATCATCCTCATATCTTCAGTAAGCAATCAATATTAAGCGAGACGTTCAAGAAGAGGTCGGCCTTTGCTGCGTTGTTTGGGAGGTTTAGTTTTCGAATTTCGGTGGTTTAAGTTTTTACCAGCAACGGATGGATTACGTTTCCGACATCGCTTATCGATCATCGTCATCGGAAACCTGATAAGGCAGATCTTAATCTCCCCTCCATACGTGTGGTTGTAGTGCCTGACAAGTAGCAGAAACAAAGAAGCACAGCGAAAAAGGAAATAAGAAATCCAGTGCACATTTAACAAACATGGCGGATAACTCCATCACGCATTCAAAGACGCATTGAAATGTGGTCAAACGTTCGAGTTCGACGTTGGGGGGTGATGAAAAGAGGATGGTTGATGGTTATTATAACCAACCAAAGCGAAACACTATCGCGAACGCATTCTTTTATTTTTTGATTTGCACTACTACTACTTTTATTTAACTTCTATTTGCACTAGCCTACCCATCCCAAGGAAACGCGAACGCCGTCGTATCCCACGTTCTGCCTCTGCCGTAGCTAAGTAGTAGAGATACACTACTTACTCACACTCTTTGCTTTCACGTCTAAGCTCTTCTATCGAAACTCGGAATAGTAATGCGCGAAACGAACCAGTGAACGAAAGCAGAAAAGGAGATAATAAAAGCATAATGTTTAAATATTTGCAAGAAGAAAACACTTATAAAACAGGGGTGAAGACACCTATAAAGAGACGGCCGTTTTGTACGAATAGTAAATCAAATTAGTAATGAAGAGGGAGCGGGGACAGAGTGGGGGAAATTAATCAACGCTGCAGGAGGAATATAATGCATGTGGGTGAGGGACGGTATCGAGAGGTCTATAGTTTTTAGTATACAATATACCAATCATGAAGCAATGCCCTTGTAATCTGATGACTGGATAGAAAAATATATAATTATACATAAGATAAAAATACCACTCGGTGAACGATCATCAACAACATACACACCCTCATATTCACCAACACATTAGGACGTGCATCCCCAGATGGATGGGCAGCAAAGGAACGAAGGGAGTTACTTTTACAAGATGGCCGGCAATTGATACATCCTTCCGTTAATCCCCCCCTTCAGCAAACTCACACACACACAAAGAGATCAGAACAATACCTGCCAAGAGTGTGGCCAGTTACAATGTCATTAGCAAACATGCATATACATTAATAGTACACCAAGGAGAGTACAGCCATACAGCGAATGAGAGGGAAGAAGAAGGGGGAGGGGGGGGAGCAGAGGACAATGTAGCGGGATATGGCGCAAGGTATTGGCCAAAGGCAGTTCCCATTAACAAACCACAAAAATAAAACAAAACAAATAAACACATACATACACGGCGAAGGAAGGGCGGGAGAGTCGTACAAGACGAAGAAGACTGTAATGCACTACTCCTAAAATGTTGTATGGGAAGTATTTAGAACAAGTGAACGCGTGAAAATGAATATCTAATAAAAATCTTATAATTAGATTCAACGTATGTTATGAGTTTTTATAGCGTCCTGTTTGCCACACACAAATCGTATGAAAAGTGGTATCGT
>CM032179.1:8978866-9026938 GCA_018908115.1 Anopheles rivulorum
TTGCCAGATTTGGTCATTTATGTATACACACACGGCGAACTACGCCTTCGCCGATGACTTCAATTGCTTGGAGTTTGCATAGCGTTTACCGGGCAAAGCTGCCATCATTAGGCGAGAAATCGTAAGTAGCGCACATTTGCGAGGGAATACAGTTAGACACGTGTGTACTCACAAACTCATACAATGCGTAACAATACGTAAGCCTTAAACAAAGCGCAACGATTAGTCTAACAACAAGAGTCTATTGATTTGTTTGTTTTGTAAACAATGCGATTAGTAAACGTGAGGAAGGAGCTGACATGGTGTTGTGGTTTTTATAACCCTACCGCACTACGTAACTGTAACGCAAATGCGTAAATTAATTTTGATTATATCGTTAGAACCAATCTGATCTCGTTACATTTCTGTGCGAAGTTTGTATTTCAGCAAGTATCTTTTCAAGATATTCACCATCAACTGAATCGTGTGCGGGATGCAGAGCGGGGTATTCAAATAATTACATGTAAAAGCAGTTCTAAACATTAAATCTTGTTGCACTTTTCGCAACTATGTTAGTTTAAAATTGTTTGGAAAGAGAACCACTAGCATTTTGGAATACTTTTACAATTGCTGTAATATTATGATAATCAATTATATACTACTATCACTACAGGGTAAAATTAGAGTGTGCTTAATTAGGGGATAGTGTTAATGCGTGGAAAGTACAAAAGAAAGAGAGAGAGAGAGCGAATCAAGCAGATAGGCAGGCCGAATTGGAACGCAGTACCGCTTACTGGGGTTCAGTGGTGAATATTAAACAAACTTTGCAATTGTTAATACCTAACTTGAGCAAACGAACGAGCGTAAGGGCGATTTTGTAATAAAAAGCAAATATGTTGCGCTTATCCGTTTTCGCTGCGATCAGCCTGATGCACTGTTGCAATAATGACGCGCGGTGTGATCAATCCATCGAGATGAGGGTCGCCGGGTCGAGTTCTAGATCGTCACACAGATCGATTACACCGTCTGGGTCGAGAATGTGGCCAATGTTGACAAAGCTGTTCATGTCGTAGCTGGACAGGGAGGACAGGGAGGATAGTTCCGTTGCGGCCGCACCCGAACCGACCGGTGAGCTGGTACCGGTGGATGACATACTGCTGTTGAACAGATTGGTCGGCAGGGACGGTGACCACACGCTCGGGGACGAACAGAACGACGCGGAAGAGGGTGAAGCGGTAACCGGCATCATCGCTACGGAGCTTTGACTCAGCAGGGCGTCCGGTTTGCCGCTGACACTAAATGTGTTGCGCGAACCGAGCCCGGCAGAACGGTCACGATCCGGCTCCAGACCTGTCACTGATGAGCGTACGCTTCCCGGCGATAATTTAGCGAAGCTTTTTGCGGCTACATTTGCGCTGGAAGGCGATTCACCACCAGTCTGGATCCAATCGCGGTCCAACGATTGGGTAGAAGCGGCCGACAGTGTCGCAAATGCACCGGACGTTACGGTGCTGGTGCGTGCGGGCGTTTTGCTCAGTCTTACGCTTGCCGAGGACGGCTGCGACATTGTGCGGGACAACGGTGACACGTACGTACTGGCGGCCATGGCACCGCTCGTCGACACGGTGGTGGTTGACGATTGCGAAGCGGAAGGCAGATAGCTGATCGTGGTGGTAGTGCCACTGGTAAAACCACTGTTTGCTAACGACCGGATCGTGACGGTATTACCGGTCGGTACTGTTGCGCTCTGCGTTTTGGGCAATAGGCACATACCGACGCCACCGTTCGTTCGGGTGCGACCACCACCGGCACCTGTTTTCACGACGGCTGTCGGTGGCGAAGCTTTTGCGGTGGTGTGCAATATTTGGTGCTGGCCGGCACTGATTACCTTCACTTTGGTGCTACCGTTCGCTACCGAGGTGGACGCACTACCTGGTTTTACCGCGTTAATGCTGTATGTGACGGCTGTTATCGTTGGACCGAGCGAAACACCGCTCGTGATGGTGGACCCGGACGACAGCGTATCGATGCTTGCTGTTGACGTAGCTGTGGTAGTGGCGGGCGCATTGTACTGCTGCAACAGCTCCGAGATACTGCGACGGATCTAAAAGCAGGAAAAGATGGATCGTAAAACCGGTGGCCAAAATATTTGGAAACCGATACATACCTTCTGACCGTCCGCACGGTGCGGATTGCGACAGCCACGGCACTTGCAGTCGACGCATGATTTTGAGTCAACGTAGCACGGACAGCGTTGACCGCAGCAGGTCAGCTTACCAGGCGTTGGTGTAGCATTACCGCAACGACAGCCTTTACGCTTCATTGATTGCTGTTGCGATGGTGGTGGTTGCGATGGCGGTTGTTGTAACGTTTGCGGTTGAGATGTCATCTGTTGTTGCTGTTGTTGCTGTTGCTGCTGCTGTTGCTGCTGCTGCTGCTGCTGCTGCTGCTGTTGCTGTTGCTGCTGTTGCTGCTGTTGCTGCTGCTGCTGCTGCTGCTGCTGTTGTTGAATGATAAGCGAGCGGAAGTTTTGCTGTGGTTGCGGTGCGAGTGCGACTAATGTTTGCTTTGATGGTGTTGTGAGTTTCTGTTGTTGCTGAAGTTGATATTGCTGCAACTGTTGTTGCTGTTGCTGCTGCTGTATTTGTTGCTGCACCAGCGATGCATGTTGTTGTGGCAGCTGAACCTGTACGGACGATTGCTGCTGCTGTTGTACGACTGCCGCATGCTGTTGCTGTTGTTGCAGTGGCAATTGTATCGAACGTGCCTGAGGTGGCCGGAACTGCAATACGATGGGTTGCTGCGTTTGAGCCTTCTGTGCCGTTGCCAGCTTGCTCTGATCGACATCAACCTTCGCAGGAATTAGTGCGCGTGAACTATTTGCTAGACCAGCAGTGTTCGCTACCATGGTAGCTAGTTTAGCCTGCTGACTATTGTTAACCGACTTCGCAGCTGACACCGTGTCCGGTTTCCGCTTAATCGTAAACTTGTTTCCGCTCTCTGCGTACAACACAGAATACATAGTGGTACCGCTGGATACAGTTTTAATCGGTGCCGCCTCGTATTTTATTTCCTGCGGCGTGGTGATGTTCACGATGCGCGGTGTAGTCGGTACGCAGCTGTTCTTAATGATTGGCTGTGTAAGCAGTGGCGTGTTGGCTACGATCGGTGGTACCATCGTACTCTTTCCGGTGCTTCCACTCGCAGCAACCGTACCGGCCGATCGATTCGCGTGTGATTCTGCGTGTATGATGGTGGGACCGACACGGGCCGGTAGCACGTTCCGTATAAGGTTGGAGTTGAACTTGCCCGCGTTTGGACGAATAACCACGTCGGATATATTGCCTGGAAATGCCATACGCGATTGCTGCGGCTGCATGATCGACATCTGCTGCGATAGCTTCACTGCAACGGTTTGCTGCTGGGAGGACTGTTTTTGCGGCTGCATAAGTTGTTGCATCTGCTGCTGGTGCAGCTGGTGACGTCTCTGAGCAATTTGTAACTGCTGCTGTTGTCTCTGTTGCGCTAGCTCTTGTTGCTTTTGCAAACTATCCTGCTGCTGATGATCTATCAGGTGCGGGTTATCCTTTAAGTACTCTATCGTTTCCTGCGGTTGCTTACGCATCTGAGCCGCGTTTTGTACCGGTTGTACCGGTGGTACCGGTTGCGCAATGATTGGTTGATGATTTTGGAAAGCCATCTGTTGCTGTTGCCTTTGTTGTTTGTGCTGCTGCTGCTGTGGTTGCTGCAGTTGAAACATGGGTTGTTGTGGCATTGGCTGTTGCGCGATTTGCTGTTGCGGTTGCTCGATCGATTCCTGTTTATTGGTTTGCTGCACCGGAAGTGGTTTCTGCGACCGGACGGATGCGGGCGGTGTAGCACTCATGATCTTTTGACCGGACATCATTGGGGAACCAGCGGTTGGTAATGACGATTGCTGTTGCGCCGGTTTTAGAGCCTGCGATTGCATCTGCACCGAATTCTGTGGCAGCAGCCTTTGTTGTTGCTGTTGCTGTTGTTGTTGTTGTTGTTGTACCTGTACCGGGTTTTGCAATTTTTGCTGTTGCATCAGTTGCTGCGGTGGTTCCTGTGTTGGTAGCAAAAACTGTTTAGATTGCATTTCGGGACTTTGCTCTATTTCTAGTTGTTTCGGTTGCTGCCTTGATTGTTTTATTGCTAGCTGCTGCTGCCCCATTTGTTTCTGTTGAGACTGATGCGAAACCTGCTGCTGCTGCTGTTGTGGATGAACTTTCGGTTGATTAGCTTGTTGCTGTTGACACTGATATTGTGGCTGTGGATGCTGTTGCTGTTGGAGTTGCAGCTGTTGCACCTGCTGTTTGCGCTGTAATGTTTTTTGCTGCTGACATTGTTGCATCTCCTGTTGCTTGTGTTGTTCCTGCTGCTTGTGTTGTTCCTGCTGTGGTGATACCTGATGCATCGTCAGCCTTTGCTGTTGCGGGGCCACATTCGGTATTTTTTGTTTGAACATCTGTGCTTTCTTCTGCTGAGCTTGCTGTCCTGGTTGCCGTAGCGGTTGCGAACATTGTTGCAATGGTTGCGATTGTTGCACCTGTTTCTTTTGTTGTTGCTTCAACGGCTGTGCTTGTTTTTGCTGCAGCACTTGTTTCGGATGTTGCTTTTCCTCTTTCGCCAGATTTTGCTTCTGTCTCGCTTGATTCCGTTTTTTCCGTTCATGTTGGGCCGGTTGCTGGTGCTGCTCTGATTGTTTTGGTTGACACGGCTTTATCTTGCGAAGCACTTTTTTCTTTTCCTGCAGCACAATTTTAACATTCTCAGTCGTTCCAGCTGTTTTGTTTGTCGGTTGCGGTTTGTTTATTGCCTTAGAGCAACAGGGTGCTGACGGTGGCACGACAGCGATCGGTTTCGGGTCGGAGGGTGTTTGAACGGTTACGACGGGTGGTGGGAAGATGCATGGCAGTATCGAATAGGCCGACTTCGACAGGCCGGAATTGCACTTGAAGTCATCGACGAAGGCCGCTCCCTCCTCGATCAGATCCATCAAACTGTTGGGCGTTGTGCCAGAACTACCGGCACCACTAGTGCTCGCACCTCCCTCTGCGCCACCACCACCCGGTTGTGTCGGCGCACACTTGCATATATCTGCATACACTGGTCGCGACCGGACGAACGTGCAGATGCTTTTGTAGCACTGCAGTAGTAGGCGAAGCTGGGTATTCTCCCGGTATTGTAGCAAACCTTTGCAGAAGCGACATGCTGGTTTGAGCTTCTTGTGTTTGCCAACGCAAACACGACAGATGTGATGCTGGCAATCGCCTGTAGCTGGACTGTGCGGCTCCACCAGCAGCTTGCAGCACACCGCACAGCTTAGGCTTTTGCGCAGGTAGGGCAACAAACGGTTAAGATCCTGCAGCTCGGCCACAATTTCGCCCTGGAAGACGAGCCGCGACGTGGTGATGTACAATGACGTCGGATTCATTGCACTGTTTGGTGTCTGTCCGCCCGGGTCCGCCACCAAACGGAGCGACGCATCTAGATGACTTCACTATCAAAACAATACGCTACGCCAGCGACAAGCGTCCGGGACGTAATGCGAGATTTTCGGCTGTTTTGCAAGGTAGCTGGTTTATGCCCTGTTTCTATTCGCACCGGTTGAGAAATGCACCAGGGCGCACCCTTCACTCGAACAGTTCGGAAAACGGGAAAATCTTGATACACCAGCTCTAAACTCAATCAAATAAAGTAAGCGTAATAAATGTTTGACAGCCTGCTTACCCTGCGGTGCTTGGATATGGCGCAGTTGTCTTTACCAGCATATACACTGCTCGAAAACTGAAGCTAGCATTCCAAGCAGTGCTAGAAATGTGCACGGAACGTACACAAACTGCTGTATGCAATGCCCGAACAAACCTTCACTTTTATTTTGTTTTATCTAGAAACAAGTTTCTCTTCTGTCTTTTCTCATCTACTTTTCCCTTTCACAATACATTATTTTTCAAGAGCTGAAATAAATTTCACATTTGATTACAAACTTCCTTCAATCTCTGTGAAGCATTAATTTTGTAGTATACTCTTGAACTAGGGCATATAAACCGATACGCAACGAATTTCTTTGTTTTTATCATCATGAAAATAATAAATATTTTCGCTATTTGAGCAAATTCCGCAAATTATATTACTATTACCAAAATATAGCTGTTTGCAATTGTTTAAAATGGCACGGATAATAGAAGAATTATACTTTCGTTACAGCTTTTATTACTAGCTGTTCTTTTTTCTTCATTACTAGCGAATGTTCTTTTTTAATATGGTGTAAATAAAATAAAAATATGTTTCCGTGAAGCACATCATTCTGTGTATGTTAGGATAAGCTAAAGAAAACGGTTCTACAATGGCAGAATCCAACGCCTAAAGAGGCATGTTTTAGAATGATATGTGTAGCAGATCATGAAACTACAATGCGAAATGCAATAAACGCACTAAATAACTCGACGTCATACTAACAAAATACACGCTTTGTTGTACTATCACTAAACGAGCCGGAAATGTTCGCTTTTGCAGCATTCCTATCCATACTTCATTTGTCAATATGTTGCATTCCTTGTAACGATTGTCTTTCTTTTCACAGTGGAACACCACGTTCTATGATAGTTGTGCCATCATACTACTGTTCAGAACAACCAATCGTTTATAAACTCCTTTTTTCATGTAGCAAATACACATTCGCACCCAGCCCAACACGGCAGCTTAGCTGGACGGTTTGTACTTGAGTGTTTTTGTTTGGTGTTATTGACAACTGCTTCAGCGCGTTGACTTCGTTTGACAGTTCACAAACGGCTGGGCTATCGTTCCAGCGAGCAAGAACAATTCACTCTGCCAGCAGCGGATTGTACACAATCGTTCTCGTTTATCTTATCAGCACACTACACGTTTTTTTTTCGTGTACAACAAGCAGAACAAAAAACGAAGACCAAGCGTGTTGCGGTGGTACGCAGCAAGCTTTGCATTTGAAAGCGAATAGTCGAATGAGAAGCATTCCAGTATTTGCAGTTGGTGTTTTAAGTGGAATTTCAACCGGTAATTGCTAGCAGCAGTGTTGTACAAGCGAAGCAAAATGTGCGCTCCAACAAAAACACTCCAATCGTGCGTCCCATTTCCGCTGGATGAAGCTCAGCTGCTGGATGTAGCGGAAAAGGCAAAGGATTGGGCCATCATGCATGGGGCAGCGATGCGGTCCAAGCAAGACTTTAACCCGGATGCGTTGCTGGTAAAGCGAACCATCGTTTTCATTACATAAGAGTTGACCGTCCGCAACGTTTGTTTAATTATAATTGTATCGTTTTAGTTTGCTCCGTTTATTCTCACGCCGTCTTCCTTTCCCCGGAAAGAGTTCCAGAAAGCGGTGAATCTGCAGCCGTTGCTGAACGAGCTGATTCATGCCGTGGCACACGACAGTCAGTTTTTACTTGGTACGCTCAGCTCAACCGAGAAGGTGGACGAATTCACGCGTTCGCTGATCACTATCTACCGGACGGTGCTGTCCGAGGGTATTGCTCAGGTAAGCGCATAGACATAATGTTGTGTAGGGGACCCGGTCAAAACCGTAGTCATTTTGCAGAAATTCATTCTAACGGGTGTTTACGGTTCACATTAAATGGCCGGTTGCATAGCAGCAATGAAGAACGATTCACATGTTAATGGTTTCTACCATTTTATGGTGTACAGTTTATTCATTGGAAACTTTTTTATTCCTTAGCGTGAAAGTGAAATGCATAGTGTACTAAAACCTGTATTACAAATCCTGATAGTACCAAATGTAGAAGGATTTTGTTCCTTCATGAGTTGTCTTAATCCTCTATTCTACTTGCCATATATCTGCTCCTGCTATGTAGTTTAGTGGTGTAAATTCAAGATGTAATGGAGATGTTCTTATTCTTACTTGACGTCTGTTCTGGTTAAATAGATAGTTAGCTTTCTAACAATAGTTTCTTGCACTGTCATCCATTTGCTATGGAACAGCAAGTAAAAGGCATTTTACAAGTCTGTTTAGTTTTCACGTATCTCTATTTCTTGCCTTGGCTCTATCAGGCTTTTCGTAGAGCTTTACGGTCCGAAGTATGTTAGTTGTCTATTACGTTTGTTATGTAAACTGCTCTAGAAGGTTGAAAGAACTTAATTAAATTTCCTGAATTGAAAAATTGTAAAACGTGCGTTAAATAAGCTTTTGAAAATGTTTTGATGTAGGAAGGATAGCATTAGACTAACTTAATGGAGCTTAATGGAACTTAACAAACACAGACTCAACGCCCGGTCCAAAGCTTTTCACCACTGTGTTGACTAATTTTTTCAATGCACACATATACGATCCACCGGGATTCACGACCCGTACGAAACTACCGTTCTGCCGTCCAACCGTTCTAACGTCCTTTCGCGACTCCCAGCCCTTCAGTTTAGGGCTGCTGCGTTCGGATTTGATGCTGGAGACGCGGTGCGACGACGAATGCAGCGAACGGACGCGTGCCTTTAATGCTTACTGCTGCTGGAAACAGGTGGAAATCAACACGATCGCGTCGGGTTTCGGCCATCTCGGGCCCTCGAGCAAATATTTGCAAAGGTTTTTACACCAATCATACTTATCTATTTTCTTCCTTCTTCTGCTTCCATCTCTTCTAACGCCCATCTAGAGTACAAAGTTTCTTGTACATTCTTATCCCACCGTATGTTTGTGCATCTAGTTGTGGATTTTCCTTCTTCTAATGATACTATTTACATTTTATTTCCATTACCACTGCTAGTATCGTTTTGTCATCTGTTTTGTTGTTCTGCATACTGGAAGTGATCTAGATAGTCAGGTTCATTAATAACTTTTTCTTGTCTTGTCTTTCGCTTTATCACCCTGATCTCCTTGTCGGTCATAGCTGTCATGTTTTGCTTTGGAGTTTCAGTTCGTTAGCAATTTTATGTGTTGCAAAAGTTCAGGAACAGCTTTCTTGTGGGATGCTAGTTTAAAATGTTTGCCTAAATAATATTGATTTCCCAATAGTTTGCCAGCGATATGGTCCTTAAATCTTCGCAATAGCTCATCATTTTTTTATCTAGTACTTGATAAACGGCGTGTTACATCGGCAGTCAATACCCATCTTTACTGTAGTTCTTGCCTTACTCGGAAGAATTTGAAGGTTATTCCGTTATGAATTCTAAAAAATAATCATTCGGGTTTCATTCCACAAATTCTTTCTAGCACATCCATATATATTTCACATGCATTACGCACATCTAACTTTGAGTAGTACCTCAAAATATAAGCCGCAAAAATGTTTTTAACGTTCTATTAGTATTTATAAATTTGGAAAACAGGCTATATACCCTTTTGAAAGACTTCCGTTTAAAACATAATTGGCAAATCAGTTAATCGATATTTATTTCAGCGTGCAATCAACATCCTATCGTTCAGTTGTTTGTTTTTGTTTCCTAATCAACAGAATAATTTATGCTTATATCCTCTCATAGTGGGTTGGTTTTCGGTCACTGACATAACATACAGCTGTTGAACTTATTAATCAAAGAATCGTCCCAAGAGTTACCATTTAGGTAGTTTAAATTGACGCAAATGATAAAAATGTATACACAATGATGTGATATCATTTCGAATAAGCATAAACATCTTGAATTTCAAAAACAAAATTCAACAATAGTCATCCAGGCGCATCTCAAACGCCTTGTAAATAAAATTAAAACCCCAATTGCCTTTTTAGTCGAATGCAGCTTCATTTGTGACATTTAGCCCTTATTTTATATATGCTCGCAAAACCTTTTTCCAATAACTGTATTCTACTCTGTCTATTATTTTATTACTAGCTGAATGCCCTTTCGTTTGATTTTATGCATGACCTGTACACAGTGTAGTACGTTCGTTTTGTTGCAAAGAAAGCGTGTTGTTTTTATTTTTTGTTTTGAAATCAATAATCACTCATTACTACCAATTGATGTGATGTTTTTGTTACAAATATTTTGATTAATCTCCCTTTAGAACGCTACGAAGCATTTATAATTATCGAGATTATCGTTTTCTTTTCATTTTCATTAATTAATTGTAAGCGTGTGATATATTGTTGTTCGTATTTAAAACGGTATGTTCGGTATGTTTGGTTCGGTCTTTTGTTCTAATCTATATAAATGCATCTTGCTATGGTCACATACTGTGAACGTGTTTTATGTGCAAACACCTACAGTGTGATGGATAGGTTTGTGGTCATTTCTTGAACGGGAGTGTAACGATTGGATATCGACACACACCGATTGTTTTCGCTACTGTTTATCCCAAGGTCCTGATATTCTTCTCCCAGCAAACATATTGTTCTAACCGTCCATTACAATCATTTTGCAACTTTTGGCTATTTGCTCGCGGGCGTGCATAACCGAAATTCGACGTAAAACGTGTAAAGTGAATCAAAGAATACGAATCAGGCACGTGTTGTATAATGTTTAGTGTATAAAACAAGCAAACAAAAAACGCACCGTTTGCTATCGTTCTTGAAACAACATCATTTGCTAGCGCTAAGTAATCAAATTTTAAAAAATCGAACAAAAAAATATAAGAAATTAAAAAAAAAAAACAAAACAGACACCACAAAAACGTCCTTCTTCTTTTAACCCTTTTTTCAGACCGTAACGCTTGCACTACTGCGGTCAGACTATTTGCCCAACTTTTCGGATGCCATCAAGCAGGTGGAGATAAACACGATCGCCTCCAGCTTCGGCGGTATTTCGACCATTATGACACCGATGCATAGGTACATTTTAAACACAATCCTTCATTCGCTTCGTTTTTTTTTCCCTCCCGTGGGGAGGTTTTACGTTATACTTTCTTTTCCCTGTCTCTCTCTCTCTCTATGTGTTAACGTTTCCTTAACGTTGTTTAACGTTAATTTGTGTCGTTGTGTTGTACATGTTGTTCTATTTGTTGATAATGTTTGCATGCATGTTTATTCTTGATACACGCTTTTAGATTTAAGAAAGTTTTCATGTTCGAGCAATTGTTTAACATACGCACAAGGCTGTTATTACACTCTGTTTAAATTGTTTGCTGCGCCATTGCAATTAACATGTTTATAGACTGTACATTTAATTTCACGGCTGTATTGTTTGACTGTTTGGAAGTGTAAGTTTTAACATCAATTCGGTGTCAAGGCGTACCACTTCTCTCCGTGTACCCTTGGAAACACTTATGAAAAGATACCAGTTCATGTTTCGGCTGGTGATTGCAAACAATTCTGATGCGGCTTCTCGGATGTACGGGAACGCATCCCGTTGCCTGCTTTCAATGAGTGGAAAACAATAAATATATTGTATACCTTCAGGCGCGCACACCCTACTAATAATCTACTGCTACGTTTGATGTTTCGTGTATATAATGTTACGTTTAATCTCGTTTGATTTTTATGTATTACAAATCTTACTAATCTACTGTACTCTATCTGTAAAACATGTAATGTGTTTTTGTTCTTTTAATTTAATAAAATAGATTTTTTTTTTTAAATAAACTAGAAAATTTTAAATGTGGCTGGATAGACTACTTCAAGAGTGTTTGCCGCTGGCGATACAAAAATGTTTTGGCAAATAGAAAAAAGTGTTACATAATCCAGCAAGCACCCTAATGCTGTCAGCGTGGTGCTATAATACAAAAAGTAATGATTTTATAATAGTAAATCTTGGGACCGTACAGCTTAGTATTCATTTCTTTCTATCTTCTACTCCTTTCTGCCTTTCATAAGTAGCGTAGTCTTTCCACGTTAGCTAACTAATTCAATCATCCTGGTGAAGGTGTTTAGTATTTAATAAGTGCATTAAACTTTTAAATAACCGACTTATTATATATCTATTCACATATCCTTTCTTCTTTTGTGTTGCACTTGCTCCTTAACAACCAGGCTTGTAGTATTTTGTGTAGTATTTTGTTGTGCATAAAGTTGTTTGAAGTTGAATAAATAAACCCTTAATTAGAGTGTACATGACATTTGCAATTTCCTATTAAACTTTTGTTGAACAATCCTATCATGCGACTAACTAAGTGATTATTCTCATTTTTTAAATTCTCAATGCATTTACGGTGTTTGGTGTATGGGAATTTTCGAATCCGATCTCAATTTAGTTATATATTGGCGGAACTCGGACAACAATCTAAGCTGGTTAATGTAAGTATATACGGCTGAATGTTCGCTTTCTTTGTCGATTGATTATTAAACTCACAAGGTTTTGTTTGTAGCTACCGGAAAACAATGCCCTGTCCGGACTGTGCGATGCGATGGTTGAGGCGTGGAAGCTCCAAGCTCGTCCATCGGCCGCCATCTTGTTCATCGTAGAGGACGTGACGTACAACATCTGCGATCAGCGTTTCCACGAGTTCTACATCCGTGAAACGTACCCACACGTCGCCGTTATTCGGCGTACGCTTACGCAGATCAGTCAAACCGGGATGCTTGGCGCCGGGAAGGAACTGCTCATCGACGGTACCGAAGCGAGCGTCGTGTACTTTCGTGCCGGCTATGAACCGGGCCATTACCACGGACAAGCCGAGTGGGATGCACGGTTGCTGATCGAGCGTTCGCTTGCCATTAAGTGTCCTTCTATCCAATACCATCTGGCCGGTACGAAGAAAGTCCAGCAGGCACTGGCAAAGCCGGAAGTATTGCGCCGCTTTGTAGGCGATCAGACGAAAATTGAGGCGATCCGTGACATTTTTACCGGGCTGTACTCGCTTGATCAGGACGAGGGCGGCGATGAGGCAGTGGCACTCGCACTGGCCGACCCGGAACGGTTCGTTTTGAAGCCGCAGCGCGAAGGAGGAGGAAATAACGTGTACGGTGCAGATATACCGACCGCGCTCAAGGGCATGAGTAACGATGAACGCTCCGCCTGGATACTGATGGAGCGTATCTTTCCACCGACGTCGACCGGGTACATGATCCGACCAAATGGGCCATCACTGCCACCGTTGGTGCAGCTCGTTTCCGAGCTAGGCATCTTCGGCACCATCATCGGGTAAGGGCAACTATCTGAATAGCAGGCATTACATTTTAACGTCATTATCGTTTCTGTATTTTTTTTTGTCGTTCCAACCAGCTCGAAGGATACCGTGCTGTACAACAAGCAGGTGGGACATATGCTTCGTACAAAGTTGTCCACATCTAACGAGGGAGGCGTTGCGGCAGGTTCGGGTGCGCTGGACAGCCCGTATCTAATCGATTAGGACGCCGCAAGAACGCCTTTCCCTACCTCATCCATCGCTGGTGTAATGACGGTTAGATAGACATAAAGCAATAAATAGAGAAGAAGTAAGAGAGAGAAAGAGAGAGAGAGAGAGAGAGAGAGAGAGAGATAGAGAGAGAAAGAGAGAGAGGAAGAAAAAGAGAGAGTGAGAGAGAAAATCAAATGCACCTTTATTCTATTCTGCATTCGGATACACGCAAAAGCAAACCATTCTTCAATTTTCAAATATTATATTTACAACCATACAGATTGTTATATTTTGCCCGCCCAAGAACAATAAATCAGTAAACGTTGTCGTATTCATAATACATTACCCTGTCCACGTTTGACGATGTTTAAAAACATAATTTACTTTAAATGTGTGGTGTTCTTATGTGGTAATATAACGCCTTCAACTTGTTGCATTTTATTGGATAGTGGGAAAAGGCGAGTAAAGTAAAATGTCATAAGCGACAATGATATTGACAGCTGTGTTGTAAATACAGCAGCGCGACAATCTCGGTGCGAGCGAAGCAGGTGAAGTGTAAATATTGATGTGATGATGTACTTTAAATTTGGATCTTCTTCGATAACGATATAATTAAAAGCAATGTAAATTTTGACCATGTCAGTGAACAGATGGCACCACTATGCATTACAGCGAAACGCAGCTGATGATGTGAAAGTGTTGGTGTGTACGGCCAAATCGTCCAGCATAAAAGTGCAACCCCCAGTGTGGAGAATGTGCAGGATTTACAACGAAACCGCGCGATAGGTGAGAACGAGATAATGCAAAGCGCTGGCCAGATGTAGCAGCAGAAAGGATCTGTGTGAGTATTTAACTTTTCTACCCAAACGGTACGCCAGATTGTATGGCTCTATTAACATATTCCGAATCCCAAATATCTATCCATCGCGAAACACACACGCACACATGTACGAACCCACCCCATACGCACACCCATCGTTAACCGCACGCAAGCAGTGCATCTCGCTTTGGCGTACAAGGCGCATCCTCCATTCAGGAGCTGTCATTCGATGTGCGTTTCTCAATCAACTTTCACACGTGTATGTACGCGTAGGTGTGCGTGTGTGTGTGTGCGGATGTGTGTGTCAGTTTGCCGCTAGAGCAAACGACGTGCAACGTGCTTATCGAAAACAGCAGTAGAGCAGCAGCCGCCGAGAAAACATCTAACAAGGTAAAAGACGGCATTTCACGTGATCTGCGTGTGTGTGTATTTCCCTCTCTTTCTCTCTCTCTCTCTCTCTCTCTCTCTCTCTCTCTCTCTCTGTCTTTCCCTCCCTCCCTCTTTTTCTCTGTCTCTCTCTCTCTCTCTCTCTCTCTCTCTCTCTCTCTCTCTCTCTCCCTCTCTCTCTCTTTCTCTCTATCTTTGGATAAATGTGGCGAGTGTGTAGAACACGCGTATGTTGTGTTATGGATCGGTATTGGGTGCGTGCGTGTGCGGCCCGTGTAGCATGGGTACAATATTACCCGTTGTGTTCAATCAGGCAGTGTATGCGCCCACCATCCAGGATGGTCCTTTCTTTTCGATGATGCCGTAGATCTTCACGCGTCGATCCCTTTCGTGCGACATATTCGTGCATGCTGTGCGTGACAGGCTAGAGATCCTCCGTAGAGCATTTGACAACTAGAGTTTATGGTGAATACGCTGGAATAAGGCACTTCTTGCCGGTTCCGAAATCGTGCACCAAGTAATGTGGTTAGCAGGTGCGCACGGAGCAGCCGATTCATCTGTTAATGTTAATGTTCTGATGGTTTACACGCTATGAAATTAAGGAATTGTGAAACTATATAAAACTTCAAACTGAAATTCAACACACTCGTGGAAACATTTAGAACCGTGTGCTATGTGTCCGTGTGTGTATATGTGCGTAGGTTTTAGTAACAAAAGGGCCAGCTTTGTATCACCAGAGTAGGTTTGCTAAGTGTCATAAGTGTCGCTTTGTTGATAGTGTGCCAAAAGGCTGGCAATTCCATATGGAGAAAGGGAAATTGGGCAGAACGTTTGTTTACCTGTTGCGTCGAACGTACGGGCGTGTTTTAAGCGAAAAAAGAAAAAAACCCCAATCAAACGCAAAGAGTTGGCAGCAAATGTAAAACTAAATGTAAAATGTCGTTGGCAGTTACATTTGGTTCGATTGATTGCATTCAAAGAATGGTCGTTATTTAGATTTTTTTTTTATTTGTGAAGAACGGCCAGCCCAGACGTTGCTTACTTTTCTTTTATTTGCTTTGTAAAAAAAACAACCTCGTTAAGTCCTGTTTGTTTGTTCAAGCGCACCTACATTAAGAATGCTAATGATGGACGAAAAAGCGAAACATAATCTAAAAACTAACACAACAACAAAAGTACAGGACACAATGCAAAAGCCATCAAACGTTGAAACTGGCAAACTATCTCACTAAAAACCAAGTATTTGGCATCTCCCGCCTTTCTTTTTAATAATTGCCAATTAAATTAGTTTTGTTCTTGTAGCTTGTTGATCGTGTTTTTCCAACGATGCACATGGGTTTTCTTATATATTTTTTTATATTGTGAACTGATTTGCCTAAAACTATCAGTACTAAATGAAACGACTTATTCTGTTGATTGATACTAATTATCGCATGACAGGCAAAAATTCGGTCCGTCCTATGTTCGGTGCCTAAAATCTGTTGGTCAACTAAATCATCAAAACAAAAACCGAACAAAAAACATCAACAAACCGGCTCGGCGTGCAAAACACTAATTGGACTAATATGTTCTATAGGTGTTATTATTAGCTTCCTAATAACCGAAGAAAAAACCGAAGAAAAACAAACCGGCTAGGCGTGCAAAACACTAATCGAACTAATGTGTTCCATAGGTGTTATTATTAGCTTCCTAATCGTCGCCGATCTCGACGATCGTTCGCACTTATTCGAAATTTATTGGGGTGAATGTGTGAACTTTTATGTGCTTTGTTTAATCCTCCCACGGACGAACACGTTGAAGGATTTGTCCTCATGCTGGAATTCAGCACTCCAGAGTTCTCCGCCACATTAAACCGTTGAACCGAACACCTTAGCACCTTGGAATATGTTAATTTCATTTTGGTGTTTCGAATATGTGTGCATGGATCTGAGGATTTCCTATGCTTCACAGGACTGGCACATCGCGGTACAACCGAGCGCTAGAGAAAGGACTAATTATTCGTGCAAACCATGGACCCATCGCTTCCTTTGCACCGATGCATTCCTTACCCTTCACGTTACAACGTTCTTCTATCTCACACACGCAGATATAAACGCTATCTTTCTCTCCGTCTCTGCCGATGTCTGATGTCTTGAATTTTAACCGATATTGGGCGTCACGAACCGGCGGTTTGTGGGAAATCCGTCGCGAACGGTAGAGTATAGGATGGAAAAATCTATTTCCGGATAGACACAAACTGTCAAGCCATGCAGGGCACACTAAATGGAAGTGCGGGAGGGAGTCAGCATTCTCCGTGGAGCATGTGGCAAACCTTGGAAACCTGCTGTTCCCCCCTGGACAAACAGCATCCGGATAACAACAATCTTGTCAAAAACCCGACACAGTCACTGTATCGGTGGATATATTTTAATGGTTAAATTATAATTGATGTTCACACAATTTGAAGACGTGGTACGACTGTTATTAGCTGCTATTTGCGTGGAATGGAATATTGCCCTAATTGCTAAAAATGTATGCAATCGCTTGTTTTTAGGAACATCATGAAATGAATCAATAGGATGTTTTTGAAGCAGCAATCAAGCTAGTTGCTTTTTTGTACTGATTTGGTTACTGTTGCTTGTTTTGCTTGGTTTTTCATACAAGCTCCATCAAACCCGCTTTCGTCACTGTGTCAGCTTGAACGCGTAGACTGACTGATGTATGTTCTCGGTCACTAGTTAGGACACTAATCCGTTTTCAAGTACAGGCCCAAAAAAATCTTCATTTTCAAACTGGCAGTTAAAGCATCGGTAAATGTCTTCTTTATTTTCCTAACAGATCCAGCAGGAAAACTGAATCTCATTCACTGCTCTAAACGTGGCTAGATTTAGAATGACCGCATTGGGTAAGGACTATACTTTACTGCATTAGACCGTTTTGAGTTTGCTCAAAGGAAAGTTTAAAGGAAAGAAATATCCAAACCCACCAATCAACCAATCAATCCACCTGTTCGCTTGTACTAGCATCTCCATCAACCCGCTTTTAGTAACAATGCTTTTAGTATAGTTAGTTCAATGGAAAGACTCTGCCAATGCTGAATGTAATGCGTGTGCAAAACAAAAAAAAATCATCTCCACAGAAAACTGAACAATGGATACACACAAACGCGAACGAAGCAAACCAACGAAGACGGCTGGACGGACGATGCCCGCCACAGTGAATGTGATCCAAAGCAGTGTACTGGGCATTGCGGGGAACGCACCATCACTGCCGGCCACTCCAGAACGGCGACTGACAGCGATGCAAAGCAGCAACAGCAGCTGCTCGGGCGGTAAGTTCACCAGCGTCACCAGGGCAAGTGGACCAACGGATCGCAACACATCGATTGTCCTGCGCTACCCAGCACATAGCGCCAGTTCCGAGATGCCAGCGACGACCAACGTCAAGCGCAAGGTGCCACGGCTCGCAGGCAAACGGCAGCCGGGCAAACCGTTCCTGGTCAGTCTTGGTGCGAAGCAGGCGTGCAGCCGTCCGTGTCTTGTACGCAAGTCGCTGCCACCGGTCAGCGTCGGTGCTAGTGGCGAACGGCTGACGCGTCACAGCGGTGTGCCACCGATCGTTGTTACCGCCGCCACAACGAACAGTGATAATTCCAGTGATTCCTTTCACGGCTGCGATCGCAGCGGTGACAGTGCCGAGCTCGACAAACATCATCCATTGACACCGGACAGCTATCAAGCAACGTCCGTCGGACAATATGGCTCGGAGGTACAGCAACCGCAGATAGGTAGCAACGGGTAAGTGTTGCCTTTATTCTTCACCAAAAGATACAAACACGGTTAAACTGGGCGCAATATAGATACAAAACCACGAAACCAAAGCGAATAATCATCCGCCCAGTCAGATGCGACGATTACGGGGCTTTCGGGCGATCCGTCATCAGCCTCAGCAGCTTCAGCGTTTCCTTCCCGGTTGTTCAGGTTTTCGGTCATTTTTGCCTGATGTGAAGCCTTTATTGCGCACCCATCCACCGTCCGTGCGGTGGTCCGAAACAAAAGCTGATCTTATCGCCAGCGTCTGTACACGGCTGATAAGAGCAGATGTCTTGTGGGCAATCTTCCAACAGATACACATGCCCTTTTTGCTGGTGGTTCGCCCTACCAGACACAAGCGGCCAACTGCTCCGCACAAACAAAAAGCCCCCATCGGGCTTCCAATTGAATGGTGCGATAAGAACGCACGCCGGACCCGTGTTCGGGTGTTTTGTAACCGTTGCGTTACGCACATACGATGCGATGCCTGTCTGACACCCGTGGACGAGCGTTGGATTTATTCCAGCCCCGCTAAGCCGTTAAAGGGCCGGCTGAGATGATGAATCAATAATGTATGCACTATTCCCGATAGCGAGACATCCGGGGACAAGCCTTAGGAATTCCCTTTGTGACGCAGCAGCGTACCTGTGCAGAGCGTGATCTCAAATGTCCCATTGCCGCCACACTACATGCTGCAGTGACGTCGCCAGACTGGCGCCATTTGCAAATGCTATTTCCTGCTACGTACGAGTGTCTCACTGCGCTGTCACACCCCGCCTAACCGGACCACGGGCCTTGCACTGGGTGGGCGAATATGTACCTGCACCGGAGGGTGATTGGGCACCATGTTGGGTTTTTACGGACAGGGATTTTTTCTTACGATTTGGTCTGCGACTCACCGCATGCGAACCGTGCATCAGCGATGCGGTGAGGGTGGCGCATATTGTAATTAGATATCAAATGTCCCGGTGGAATGCATCACCTTCAACGGCAGGTGTTGGAAACATATTTCCACCGAGCCAGTTTATATTGGGTGGCATGTGCGTTTCGTGAGGACGGCGCAGCGGTGAAGGTACACTGGCTTGCGATTTGATTTATTGTGCGATGCGATGCTGTTTCCAGGTGCCCGTACACGCTACTGGATCTCCGATCTCCACAGACGAGATGCGAGTAATCTACCTCGACTCCGTTACCCTGCCCTGGTTTCTGTGACTCACTCGCCCTGGTCGTGTTTGGGTTGGTGCGTTTACAGTAGATTAGGGTGTAATTTATCAGCAGGCCGTCAGCTCCGCGGCGCGGTGTAGATCAGATTCTGAGAAGATGCCTATTAGATCGGACCAAGCAGAGTAGTGTACACTTGTTATTTGTACGGAGAGGCGTGGACAACCCTCGACACCTCTGGCTGTGGTGCGTGTGTATGTGTGTGTGTGTGACGAATCCTAGTGTGGGGAACACTTCCGTCTACTGTCAGCAAACAAGCGGCCATTCTCATCGGTGGCTACTGTCGGTGGCAGGGTCTCTGCCCGTCTAGCCGTTTGTCCCTCGCGTGGAGATATGTGTGTATAGTCGGACTTAGTCGTCACAGTTATGTGGCTCGGCATCGGCATAATCGTGACTCGACAAAATGGCAACAGGCGGGAAAGGGAGAGCGAGCTGCTTATTCCGTCGTCCAGAGTTCCGATGCGGAAGGTAAGAGAAAGCAAAACACGAGAGAAACAGAGAGAGAGAGAGAGAGAGAGAAAGAACAAGTTCATGACTGTGAGGCAAGATCGATTAGTACATCATCTTTGGTGTGTATGCGTGTATGAATGGGAGGGAGGCACACAGAAGCACAGAGCCACGCTGATCCCAGTCGCTAAAGTTGTCAGTCTTGTTTACACCGCTCAACCGTCAACAGCTGTTGCCTGTCACGGTGGTGCGTGTCGCACGTTAGAATCGCTCCAGGGTGTTTACGCTGATACGCCCAAGAGCGTGCGTATAACGCTGGAATTTGCGTAAATCTATAACAACGCTTGAACATTGGCACCTCCGGACAAACAGCACAGCAGCCGGCAGTGTTAAGTGATCAGACAAACGTCTACGCGGTCGTCAGTAGCATCGTTGCCGTTGTCGCTCGCAATATGAGGTGCGGGTCGAGCGCTCCAGTACAGTGTTTGGATGGTTTGCGCCAACCTACTAGCAGAAGTGTGTTTTAAAGTTTAGCACCAGTGTTCCGGCCGTAATCATATCTCCACAATCAAAACGCGTCGCCCCGTGCATCTTGAGTAACGCAAGAAGAAAGTAAGTACAGTCAAATATCGCTCTGTTTCACCTTCCAATCGCACGCTGACGCACGTCAGCAAACCGGTAGCGATTGTCTTCTTGTGGTGTGTGTGAGTGCTTTTTGGTGTTACGTTACGGCCTTGCCAGGACCTGGAAGGTCAGTTTCGTGCCGAATATTTCGGGTGGGGAAAGACTCCACACCAGCTGTACGGTGAAACTATAAATATCTATTTCCAGTGCCTTAGGTCAGAAATTTTCTCGCCCATCCACCGGTTTCGGCATAATTTGCCCTGCGGGTAACGTTCCTATCGGGTTTTTGTTATGTGTAGCATGTTTTTTTCTTCGAAAATAATCAACACATATTATGTACTGAAGCTGTTCAGTCTATTTTGGCTGCGCTGTACGCTTTCATAAGCATGGTTACTCACTTTCAAGTCTGTTGACATTGGGCTGGGAATCTGTTACATCAATTCCCAGTGCAGTATGTGCTTCAAAGAAGGAAATCAAGCGATGCTAGCCTAATTCCGTTCACAATCTGTTCGTAAGGTAATATGAAACAGTGACACTTCATAGCTTAGAAGTTTGTACGCTTAAGCATCTGAAGTATTTATCGTGAATGACACAATTTTGCATTAAATTCCTCACGTATTTTTAAAAAGTTTTGTTTTGCTACCTTCAAAGGCAGCAAGAGGATAAATCTAACGTGTGTCTATATGCTTATCGGGTGCTATACCCTGTACCTGGTGACATGTTAGAGCTGTAAGATGCCTTCACAGGTAGGACACTAATATGATTGTCTAAAAAAAGCTGTTTGTAACGCATATTTACAACCGGCGTGTATACGATTAACACACGATGCGATTAATGTGCAGCTGGCAGTTTGTTAGACAGCAAGCAAGATCAGTCGGTCTGCTTTCTGTGTTGATTGGTACGGATTGTGCTCATAGTGCACATCATCTCGTTGCACGCTAAACTCGACCAGCTCGTAAATTGAATATTTATTCGATTGCAACAACAACAAGAACAACAAAACCCGCAACAAGATTGAGGAAGCGATCGAGAACCGTTTGCACACAGACACACGCGTGTAGTAAGTAGGCAAAGCGATACGTAATGGCATGAATGAGATAGATCTAGCTGATTTTCTCAGAATGATTAACTGCGAGTTAATTGCGGTCGCGACCGAGAGACACGCATCGACACAAGCACCCGGTTTGGCGTGCTGATGCTCATATCTGTGTTGCGTTTGACTGTAACGCTGCGGTTGTTGTTGTTTGGCGTCTGGTTGAAGAAACCACACCGAGTCATTACGCTACGATCTAACTATCGCGACCTTCTTCCACTGGATGATCTCTCTCTCTCTCTCTCCCTCTCTCCCCTCACCCAAACCCTTTAACGCAAAAACTGTCTAATAAGTACATGTGCGGTACGCTGTCTGTCCCATATGGGATTCTGCGGTTTTTTTTTTTAGCAGCGGACTGTAACGATTCACCCACCTACCTCCCTATGCTCCTCATGCGTCCCCCGTTACGTTTGGGTGGGCATGTTCAATTCACGCTCATTTCTCCATTTATTTATATTTGCATTCGCTTCGACATATTCAAGTGTCCAGTGAGGTGCTGTTGTTGTTTTTGATAGTCTATAAATACATCACGCCAGTCAGCAATCGACTGGACCTGGCAGTGAACGGCGGACGGAACCGCACTTAGAGCGATTGTATATTGTAATGATTTGGTAACGTCCCAAATTGGTGTCGGTTCCAAATGTGCAATAACAGCCATTCATTGCCCTACCCCCGGTACGCTAATCCGCATTCCGTGCTGGGTTCGTTTACGAATGCGAGCTAAAAATAACGTTTACTATCTATAACTCGTTGTCCACGTACAGGATGGTTGCCACATCGGGGTCTCCACTGTCCCAGAGTCTGTCACCCGCGACCGGTTCCTCGCCGCCGCTAACGATCTCATCAACCGTAACGCTTAGCACACCATCGCTGGCGAACTGTACCGGCAGACAGGGTGCCTCCGTCGGCAGTACGCGCACGGCGAACGGCCCCAACAGCAATCGGCCGTCCAGCACGTCCGGGTCCGGTCTGGGTGCCGAGGGCCGATCGTTGCCGTTCCGACTGACGGCCGGCATCGATGGCAACTGCATGCCGGGCGGATCGCCCACCCACACGAGCGTCCGGGACGGTAAGGTGCAGCTGCAGATTGTCACACAGCCGGAGCAGCAACACCGGGCCCGCTACCAGACGGAAGGTTCCCGTGGTGCGGTGAAGGATCGAAGCGGGAACGGGTTCCCGGTGGTACGGCTCGTTGGTTACAGCAAGCCCACCGCACTGCAGGTGTACATCGGGTCCGATGTGGGCCGACCGTCGCCCCACATCTTCTACCAGGCGTGCAAGGTATCGGGCAAGAACTCGACACCGTGCATCGAGCGCAACATGAACGGTACGAAGTACATCGAGATACAGCTGAAGCCGGAAAACAACATGACGGTAACGTGCGACTGTGTCGGCATACTGAAGGAGCGTAACGTGGACGTGGAGTACCGGTTTCCCGATCAGACGGCGTCACGCACGAAGAAAAAATCCACCCGCTGCCGGATGGTGTTCCGCACGACCATACTCGGGGACGACGGTACCCCCGAACTGTTGCAAGTGTGCTCGCAGCAAATCATCTGCAGTGAGTAATCGTTACGTTGCGTTGCGCATAAAGCCGTACGTTACACAGATCATCGTATCGTAATACACGTTTTTTTTTTATCGTAATACTCATTTTAGCGCAACCACCGGGTGTGCCGGAAATACTGAAAAAGTCACTAACCTCCTGCCCGGCGGACGGTGGACTCGAGCTGTTTATCATTGGCAAAAACTTCCTCAAGGATACGCGCGTAGTCTTCCAGCGTTCCAAGGGCATGGTGACGCAATCCGCGTTTACGCGTACGGCTGTGCAGAATACAACCGCCTGGGAACAATCGGTCATCCCCGATAAGGAGCATCTAAATCAGGTAAGCTGCGTGTGTGATTGTGGGGCGCCACGCGCCAAACACACATCGTAAGTTGATCTCGCACACGTGAAACTATATCAGTTTCAGATTTTATCCCATCGATGGGTGTATTTTGTTGTACAGCCGTCAGCACTATATTGGTAGTTCGATGTGGAAATGATTACATCTGATTGCTGTTGTTGGTTTTTGCAGGTACATCTCATCTGCGTGGTGCCGCCGTACGAACGGCAGGACATTACCGAACCGGTCACAATCAAAATGTACATCGTGTCGAGTGGCAAAAAGAGCGAAACGCATGACTTTATCTACACACCGAAAGGTGAACATACCACGCTCAGTGCGGCAACCGTATCATCGTCAGCGCGCCGTAACAGAATAAACACAGCAGTTAGTCAACAACTGCAACAACAGCAACAAAAGCAACAACAGCAGCAGCAGCAGCCACAATCCCAACCGACATCACTCAACTATTTTAGCGAGCTTGCCGCTGCCGCTATCGGGACGGGTTCCGAATTGGAAAATGGTGGCACCGTCAATGTTGGCGCTAGCGCTGACGGTGCACTAGCGGTGGCGAACGCGAATGCCGCCATTAATGCGATTGCAGCAACCGTCGTCTCATCGTCGGCCATGGGTGAGCTGCCGGGCCCGAACGGAACAGCCGGACGCTTCGTCTGCAACGGCAACCGGAACGAAGGTATACTTGTTTGGCTTCATTACGCTGGTGTTAGTAGATTTGGTTTCGAGCAGAATGACTTATGGAACTGCTCTGTGCGCTCGTGCGTCTTACAAATATCCTTTAATGATTGCATTGATCGGATTTACAGAGGGAAGTATGTGAATGTTGGTGAGCAACTTATTGGGGAAACATGCGTTATCAACTAAAAACGCTTATAAATTGTAAAAAAAAAAATATTAAATTTACATCACCATTTCATACACATTTACAATTTTCAAAACCTAGTTCATTCGCTTCATAGCATCCACCATGGGGAGCTACTGACACGCAATAAAAGTAAAACAAAGTAACTAGACTGACAGGAACTGAACTATACAATCCATTCCACGTCCATTTGTCCCCGTATAGTACAACCATGTCTTTCTTTTTACCCTCTTTTAAAATGTTTGGCCTAATTAAGAGCATGCCGAAGCGATATGAGACATGGGCAGTAGAAGTCAAGGCACCTGCTCACAACACGTGAAGGTGAAGGTAAAGAGGATGAGATCAATTCCTGTTTGATGCCTTTCCGTTGAGTTTTTTTTTTTTCAGTTGATATGTATCGGTTGCTAGAATTTGGTTTTTTTATACATCATCAAGAGAATGTTTGGATTGCAGATTGCGCTTTTGTTTTTCTGTTATGTACAGCTTGGTACCAATCTATGATTACTTTGTTTGATTTCTTTGTTTTCGCGAAGTGAACTTCACCGTTTAATTGCATTTGGTACATATCGCTAGAGCGTTTGGTAGTAATTGTTTACTATGTTTTGTTCGTTGTACTGGACTGTTTTGATCGACAATTTGTTAGCTTATTTCTTTGTGTTTAGTAGTACTTGGTTTTTATTTGGCAAGCAACATATCAAACAATGAAGTATTAACTCACATAATATATTAAACATGAAGTTGAAACAAACAGAAGACACTCGGTACACGCTACAAGGCAGACCACATCACCTTATTCCGTAGTTTGAGATCTTATGATTTATCCATCTGAAACAACGCGTTTCGCGCCGATGTAATCCTACCCATTTGCAACAAATTGACTTTTCGTGCTAAGTTCTGATTGTGTTAGTGTATTTGGCATATATGATTTGTGCATTTAGTAGTAGTAAGACGGTAGTGTTTAAATGTAGAACGTTGCAGGTGTTGGATATTGATACACTATTTTTAGCAAATTAATTTGCTTTGTAGCTTCTTTGCAAAAGTATGTTGAGCAAAGTATTTTATTAGACTCGTATTTCATATTATCGAAAGTGTTGGCTAGGAACATTTTAATTTGTTTGCTACTTGTTTTCTCCCGTCCCTTAACGTTATCTTTGCTTACCCGATGCCTTCCCCAGCCGTGTCACCGTTCGACGAACCAAATGTATGTGACAGTCGTCCAATGTTTTTGAGAACTTCCACAACGCTCGAAATTGCTGCGAAGGGCATGATGCCGCCACCAATAAATGTGCTCCAACCAATCAGTGGAGGTGCTGCAAGTATTATACAACCGCAGTGCCATTCGAGTCTGGCGATCGGCGGTGGCAGTGAGCAGCAGTACTCAGTGTCGTTGTCATCACCGCAACAGGTAGCATCCACAGAAGCATTTAAAGCGGAATTGGTCGAGCCGGAGTGCAGCCGTAGCGATATGGTCGATGAGGACTCGCTGGACGGTGTCATGTACCGACCGTTGCCGACCGACGCAAGCATTCTATATCGTCGGCGCAGCGTACGTCAACCGAGTATGGACATGGAGGACAGCTCATCATCTATGTCGCTGCTGCCTAATGGCAGTCACATGTTGGACATGCCGCTCGGTGAGGATGGTGGCCCTGGCGGTGGTGGTGGTGGTAGCGGCAACAGTGGTGGTTCGATCGGTGCACAGCATTTCGATACGGTGATGAACATCGCCACCATGGCGACATTCTGTGGCAGTGCAAACATGCCCATGGCGCTGATGGATACGAACTATATGGGGAGTGAGCCGTTGGACACTGCGAAAACTGCCATACCGTCGGAATGCGAGCTAAAGAGTATCATTAAGACGGAGACGCAATCACAACCGCAACTATCCTCTGCCTCACCTGGCACCATTCAGCTAAGCCAGTTAATGGTTGTTACATGCAATGACGCTATCGCCACACAGATTGAAGCGAAATGTCTCCAACAGCAGCAGCAGCAACAGCAGCAGCAACAGCAACAGCAACAACACGTTCAACAGCAACAGCAACAACAGCAGCAGCAAGCAGCACTTTTAGACATTTCGAATCTAACAGTTCCGAGCGATGCTACTGCAGTGCAAAATATGCTGCAACAGCAAGATGTGCTGTTAGCACCGAGCGTTCCCACGGCCACATCGCTGTTACAACAACAACAGCAAGAACAACATCGCCAACAACAACAACAACAGGAACAGCATCAACACCATCAGCAACAACTACAGCAGCAGCAGCAGCAACAACAACAGCATCAGCAACAATTACAGCAACAGCATCAACAGCTACAGCAGCAGCAGCAACAACAGCTACAACAGCAGCAGCAGCAACAACAACAACAACAACAACAACAACAGCAACAGCAACAACAACAATTACAACAGCAGCAACAGATACAACAGCAGCAGCAGCAACTCCAGCAGCAACAGCAACAATTGCAACAGCAGCAGCAACTGCAACAGCAGCAACTTCAACAGCAAGAACAGTTGCATCATCATCTGCAGCAGTTACAGCAGCAGCAACAAATGCCTGCAGAAAAAATGGACGTCGGTATGGTAAGCGGTTCGGTCGTTGTATGCGATGGGTTGTTAATGAACAGTCAGCTAACCCAGCAACCGATGGATACATCAGCCCCGTTATCCACTGCGTCGGTTATGGGAGCAATGGGTGTGCAGCTGAGCACCGTCGTCAGTAGCGCTGCCGGTGAGATACCGTCGGTCAACCAGGTCTCTACGGTCGAACCACAACGCATAGAGGATCAGCAGAGCAACGGGGCGCCTATTGCGATGGATTCGATTGGTCTCAATACGGCGCAGGAAGTATCGCTTGCGGAAGAGTCCCGTGTGTTAGCGTCGGAACTGACCTCGATGTCCGAAACGGAGCTCATGAACTTCATATGTCCAAGCGCTTTCGATTCCGGTAAGTAGCTTGATTTGGACGTTGAAGCGATGTAAGGCGGTGTATGCTAATTGTGGTTTTGGTCTATGTTTTAGTTTAACGCGCTGGATAGCCGACAACAACCCGTGATGGTGGACAATTTACATGTGAAAATATACACAACGGCTACGTATGGAACAAGGTGTAAGTAAATAGATTGCGTGACAAGAAAGCGCGAACAGGCGTGCTGCATTATACCAAACGTTTTATTTAGCTGTCCATGCAAACTGGGCGCATAAAGTGTGCAAAACTGTGTGCTACAAGCATGCAGCAATTAGGAACGTTGCGATTGATGTATCTGTTTTATGGTCTAGTTCCACTTAACAAATGCTTGTGGCCTAGTTGCGCTCACCTTTGCGAACAGACAATCCCACATAGTTGTGCAATATATTAAAACCTAAACACGTGATCATACGACCTGGTCTTCTTGGCACTTCTTGGCATGGCTCAGGAGGTCCTGGTGTAGCAATACGTCCTGGCCGTTCTATATGCATAAAAATGAGGTTTTGATGTGCTGAACATATTTCAGCACTTAAGCGAATAAACTGTGCTAGGTTTCGTGCAAATTATCGTGGCTATTTAAAGGCAACAGTTGTCAAGTGGAAACGGACGAATAGGTTTGTTTGGAAGCAACCTAGTTGCGCACAAAAGATTGCAAAAATGCTCGCCACAAAAAATAGGAAAAAATTGGAATTTAAGTAAGCAACCTAGTTCCTACAGCTTGGACAATGCTCCATGGTTTAAAAAATGTGTGTCTTTTTATCATCTTGCGTTAGTGTTTGTATTGTAGAACTCATAATGTTTGCCATAAAAATTCTCTGAATCATGTTGCATTACAAAGAAGGATACAGTATACAATTAACATGCCGGTAGTTAAACAAAAAAGGCACGTCATATTTGAACAAACAGTTTTCCGGCGGTCGTTGCCATGTAAGGCTATGGTTTAAGTAGAGAAGAAGAAAGTAATCGTAAATGAGAGTATTTTTCGCTATTAGGGTGAAACCACACACTTATCTTTGTAGATGTATTTCTATTATACCGTCATGCTGCGACTCGTTACTAGATATGTGCACCATTTTTGCTACTATACCACTTACACACAGTTTAAAATTTTCCTATTCTGCTCTTCGCATGGTCATTTGCGTGAAGACTCTTTTTATGGCACTGGTAATACCTTCTTGACACGTAAACATACACATATGCACACCCATATCCAATAATTGGCCACCGGTTAAATGGCAGCGGCGATAGCGAAACGTCAAAGCACTGACTTTACAAACTATAAGATATAACGTAACGATGCGCGAAAGAGCGTTCAAAACCAAAGTGAGACTTTGATCCGATAGACAGAAGAGGCACTTGATAGAGGAAAGCAAATCACTTAACATTTAAAAATAATATGGCTGTTGATTTTTTGTTCTTCGCTTAGTTAATTATTTAAATTCCATATGCGTATAAGCGCAACAAGGACGTTAAAATACCGTAAAACTCATACATAAATAAGCTCGTGAAAAGTGGTTTTTGCTTTAGTGATTTTTGTACCTAAAAAATAACAACAACACAAACATCCTTTCTGCGTTTCAGAAAGAGGAACACGTAAAAGGGGCAATGAAGAGCTAAGTTGACTCGAAGGCCTGATAAGAAACCAGGACGAAACATGGCAAACGATCAGGATCGACGATACGATAACTAATGCAAACAAAAAACAACCAGAGATCCCTCTCACAAAAGCAGACTGCCATAAACTCCCGTTTAAAGTTTAGCAAGTAAGGCTAAGAGTGATTTCGATTCAAACAGCGTTCAACAACGCTGTATAAGCAGTGCATTAGTCGTTTCAATGCAGCCAACTCAATGCTGAGTACGTCCGATAATAGTGTAGCTTTAGTTTCCTGCCATCCATGTCGGGTTTACACGTTTTAAGCAGAGATCTATTTTTTATAGCTCCCCGTTTGGTAGTTAGCATTTTAACTAGGATGGCAAACGCCAACCAACAGTTTGTGGACGTTAAGCTCTGCTCCGCTGTACAATAGGCGGCTTACGCGGACGGTAGAACCCAGAGTCGTAGTTCTTAGGGTACACTGCATGAACACTCGAAGCTGGCTGAGTTTGAATTCCACGATTGTTGTTGTCGAGTTGCGCGCAGCTAAGTAGGAACGTTCGCTACTAGTGATAGTGCTGCAGTGCATGTTCTAAAACACTGTTTTGCAGTGCTAGTAGATGTGGAATGACAGAAATAAAAAAAGTGTGTATGAAAGAGAGAGGGAAAGAGAGAGAGAGAGAGAGAGAGAGAGAGAGAGAAAGCGAGAAAGAGAGAGAGAGATAGAGAGAAAGAGAGAGAGAGAGAGAGAGAGAGAGAGAGAGAGAGAGAGAGAGAGAGAGAAAGGGGAGGAGAAATATATATATATATACATATATATATATATATATATATTACAAACACATTAGTCCAAATTGAACGAAAAGTCTTAATTAACAAACTTTAAAAGGCCAAATGATTATTCGATAATCGAACGTTAATTAATTATCATAGGTGATAGCCGAAGTCAACGAAGCACGTAAAATCAAAAATATTCTTAGTTGTCTTTTCCTCCAATTTTTTACCGTAAAATCTTTATGTGGCTTTAGATAATTTTAGAAAGAACGCATGTCTATCTATAACGTCTGTGCTATTCCACAAAGCAAGAATTGTTGGAATGTTCCAAAGTAATTTTTTTTATTGTTATGTTTTAATATTTTATATACGTATATGTATTATATAGTTTCTGTATTTGCGGAGCGATTATTCTAACTTTATTACATCTATTACATGTTTTTTGTTTTGCTTTCTCATCTCGAACAGTAGTCAGAAATGTTTTCAAATGTGTTTGTGTGTGTGTGTGCGTGCGCTATAGATAAGTGGAACGGATTTTGGGCCATATATTTCATTACTATAAACTGTGAGAATATTCGGTAAACACTTCTGTTGGTTTTGTATTCTAAAATGCTTTATTAAAAGCTGTCAAATAATATTGTCAGTCTGACATTAAAAACAAAACATAAGAAAAACAATTCCAATCGTGTGTTGCATTTGACGCTAGGCGAAGGATGAAGGGACAACGAACAACGATCACAAACAGGGTATTCTACAAGAGGAACTGAATTTACAATATCCATCAAAAACTGTTTTAACACATTGGCTTAAACTAAAGTAAAAGCATAAGCTGTCTTGAACAAAGTAAAAACAAAAATTATACATACATATATCGCACACAAACCACGTTAGATGATTCGATTGGCCATCTAGACCATTTTCTCATTACAACAATTCTCGATGAATGTATTACGCGAAGGAAATTTAAAAGTACAACTGATTCATATATTACCAAAAACAAACACACACATAAATACACACGCTGGTACCACACTGGTACGGTGAGGCTATTAGTGAAAGGAAACCGAAAGGTTGAATTGAGCTATAACCTGCTTAACCTAACCGGGCTGGTGCAAGATATACGTACACAAAATAAACAAAAGGTGTCCGAATACAACGATTAACTTAGTACGTACGGAAAGGAAGAAGTTGTTTAGCGGGCGATCTAAAACTCTCATACTGCTGTGTGTCATTTATAGTCAGCATACATATACAAAACGTATCAACACTATTCTTACTGTTATTGTTCACAATAATAAATTTATTTTATGTGTTTTTTCGGAATATCTACTATAACCCGACGTAAATGTGTCAGTCTTCTTCACGAGTAATCGCTAGTAGCTGTGTATTACTTAATGCGTATGGTACACGTTTTTTAATGTGAGAGCGTTCGTATTATGCACTGTGAGGCTGTATGGTGAACAATGAAGGTTGATGCCTTTGGTATGGCTAAAAAAACAGCCGGTTCACATGCGCGCTGTTTGAATTGTTAGTGAGAGAGATTTCGGTATCACTCTTGATTCGCCATTATTAGCGCCATTATTATCGGGCTTCTCGGGAGTGTCTGTAAAGTAACACGTGGTTATGGAAGTAAAGTCACGCTTAATATGTAACGCAACGTGTTTGGGTTACTTACGCTTTGATGTTTCTCGAGCACGTCCAAATAGCATCCGTTCCAGCCCGATAATTGGAGACTCGAACAGTAACGTCCAGAATACTGCGACCGTCAACGTGAAGCCAATGTCGCCCCAAAATTGATACACGGCTAACAGATCGGTGAAGTAATACGACACACGGGCGAACCCTGCCATCATCAGTTGGATCGGCAGATGCAGCAGATAGATCGCGTATGACAGACGGCCAAGCGGTTGCCATACGGTCGCACCGAGAAACTCGTTGATGGGTCCACCGTACCCGTTGACGCACGCGAACACGATCCAGCCGATGGCAGCTGCCCAACAGACTCGGCTGAGTGACTCGTAAATGGCATCTGCCGCCTGCGGTAAGCTGTCGTAATCCGGCTGCTGGATCGGATGATCGCCGAGTAGGATCGCCAACATGGCGGCGCCCGCTAGTATCCAGCCGAGCGCGATATACCAGCGCGACAGCGGGACGTAATGTTTCTTGGTGCGCTGCAACACGTACCCATATATCACACCAACCAACCAGGCACCGGCCCGTGTATGCGTGGGATAGTATGTGTACACGTGCCGCAAACGTTCCTCATCCACCGCCAGAAAGGACAGCCGCAAATGGTGTACGTAAAACAGCACGCACACTGTAACCATCGAGGCGGCGATCAGCACCACAATTACGAACAACATCCGTCGGCCCCAGCGCCACAGTGGATAAATAATGAATGGTGCGAGCAAATACAGCTGCATGTCGACGGATAGGTACCAAGTGTGGCCAAGGCAAACGTCCTGCGGATTCACGTAGTTCTGCACGTACAGCAGTGCCGACCACCAGTATTGCTGGCAGGTGTTTACCGTAAGTGTCATGGCGCCGTCCCAAAATGGCCCGGTACCGACGTACTTCATGAGCGTGGCGGAGAAAAGTACGAGTGCGCCCAGTGCCGGTGTGAGACGAAGGTAACGATGCAGATACATGATGGGCAGGTTGAGTCGGCCACACTTGTCCAGCGCATTGAGGATGCTCCAGCAGGTGAGCAAACCGCTCAGCAGAAAGAACGTGTCTACAGATACGGTAGACGAGACGACGAGTACGCTGTGGTACGATTCAAGCCACTGTACACGGGACGGACAGAGTGAAGGCTAACATTAGCACAAACTGTACGAAAGTGTTTGCTGCGCTACTTACCGACAGAATGACGTGCGAGTTGACGATGGGCTGCATACCTATACGCACGTAGTTGTGACTAAACACAACCCAAACCATCGATATAACCCGTATGCCGTTGATACAGTCGATTGTGCTCGACTTGACGGTTGACGCTTGTTGGTTCCGTTGATACGTCGCCATCAGCTTCTTCCCGTTGCAATAGAGGGAAAAGATGACCAGATTACGCTGTGGCCTCCGTCCCCGGCAGAGAGTGGCAGCTTCGTACAGTGTACTCGCTATCGCCAACAGCACAATCGTCCCAAAAATGGATCTGTTTTGCGGATGGGGTACAGTGAAAGTCGTTACAGTGAAGTCGAACGAGCGATCAGGACGATCTGTGCAACTTACATCGTTACCCACTGAATAGTGCCGAGCGTTGGTGGAATAGCGTTACATTGAAGCAGTAAAGGAGGTAAATTGGGAATGGTATCGTTGAGCAACTGCTGGAAGCGTTCGGCATTGCAGGATGCCGGAATGCATAAGCCCAAATGGGCGGCCCATAGCTTCCCAGACGTACCGGGCATGATACGCTGCGTCGGAGGACTCGACGGTAACAAGTTCTCTAGTGGCACGGTCAGCATGCAGTAACGTCCTCGTATCGTACCTACGACGGGCATATTATGCTCATGGTGCAAATCGATACACTGATCGTAGTGCCCCAGTTCGTACATATTGCCTGAGAAGATACCAGCTGGCCATTTACCCCAGGAATCGAGCACTAGAGAATTTGGAGGAAGGAACATGCTAGTAGTAGACATTTCTGGTAGGATAAATAGCAATTCCTTCCGAAAGGATCGTTGGAATACAAAAAATAAAATGCTCATGTCGATAACCTTTTACCAGTAGCACAGGACAAGGGCTATTGTGAGTTTATTGTCACACTAAAGTAATACTTCTATCGTCGTCTCTCGCTATAAAGCTAAGAATGCTACTAGTTTGAAGAAGATTAGATAGGTGGTGCGCATCTCATTGAACATTTAATCAATTTACACCCTTGGATGACGCACAAGACACTTTCTCCTCCACTTACGACTGTCGATGGATTATAGTTTCGATTGTTAATGATGTGCCGGCTTAACCGGTGGTTTGATAAGATTGAACAAACACTTTAGCGACCTGTATGTCCCACCACTCTTGCACTAGATGTTAATTTTGGAGTTTCGAGAGTAACAGCATCGCCATCGACACACCCGTTTGCAGATACGGTCCTTTAGTTATAAAAAGGGCTACATAGCTTACATTTCAGTGTCCAAAACTCTTTGGCCTGTACGCCGGCCACCAGTGCTAGCAGCTGTCGTTCGCACTGTGTTTCGTTGCGCATCTGACGAGTGTCGAGTGTTTGGAACCCGTTCACTATGCCGGTGTAGTCGATTGATGGACGTTGATCGTTAATCGCGAGAACGTACGGCAGCAAACCGCCAAACAGCCAAAACCTCCAAACCAACATGGCGGCGGTGTGTGCACTTGCACCTGTACACTAATGCACCGAAACTTTTCTGTAACGTTCACCGAATCGCACTGGTGAATGGTATGTGTTGTGCGATTAGCGCGGGTTTTATACTCAGACGTGATGCATGACAAGTTATTTCTCCAATCGACTACGTTTTTCTATGTTAAAAGGTACTTGATTTCGTTCTGATTTCAAAGTACACATCGTTAAAGAAACCCTACTCAAGGGTTGAGAGCAAGAGATAACGGGCAAGCTTTTTGCTGTTTCGCTTGCCCGGTTTGTTGTACTACTATTTTTCGAAAGGAAGCGTCATGGTTCCGTAAATAGTGACCTATTTGACCTATTGTATCGTGCTTGAGGTAATAATAAATTTGAAGCTATAAACAATGGTTGGTGGTTTCGGTAAGAGTGGTGGAACGAATTTTTCCTGCCAAATTACTACTTGTCTAATTAATTAGTTTATGTTTTTGCAACCACTAAGCTAAATGTACTTTCTACATCAAGAATAATGTAATGATAACAAATAGCGTTTTCTCCAGTTTTTCGAACATTTAACGTCAACGGCTATTTTGTATGACAACCGTCAGACTTGTACTGTGGTGTTGAGAAATATACTGTGGTACGTGTTTAATTGCCACTAGTGATGGGTCAAGTAGATCTTTCAGCGGTGTTCAGACCTATGTAGAAACAAGCGCGAACGAGGCGCGAACGCTGTCAAACGGGTCGTTCGCGCCAAAGTGGACATATAAGAAGGAGTCATCTAGACCAATTTTTCCTCTGAGCCGCATCAATTTTAAAAAAACCTGCAACAACTGTCAAAACCGACCATTGCTGTTGGCGTGTGTGCACGTAGCCACCGATTGAGGCAGCAACGGTCTACATTTCAGATACGGGAGTAGTTTTTATTACGGAAATATCATGCTGCAAATAGCACTATTGCTTAATCTTGCTTGAGATCACATTCTCGTTTATTATTTTGTTTCTACAGACCAAGGCTATTTAAAGATACAAGGTGGTGGAATGTAGAGCATTTTGACAAGCAAGAAGATTAGCAAGTAGAGGAACCGTTTGACAGCGCAGGGGACGTTTGACTGCCAGCAAAAAGGCTCAGAAATGGTAAACCGACAATTAAATGTTTGATTATAATGATTATCACCATGAGTTCCATTAAATCGATTTAATTATAACAGCCGCTCTGAATGAATAAACATTAATCTAAATCGATAAAATCAAACAACTTAACGATACATTCAACAAATGTTTTTTAATCGGCCGTTCAGAAACGACACACTGCCTATTCGCTTTAACTGCTTTAACCAGAGGTATGAACGTATGGCCCTATCGCCTGTATTGTCAAATTTTTGGAAGAAGAATTCTGAGCGAAAGCGCTAATATTCAACCTTGTTTCTTTAAGTAGCCTTGCTACATACGTCTGAACACCGTTAGTGATGGGTCAAGTAGCTCTTTCGTCTAGCCAGATAAGCGGAACAAAATAAATACTTTTACTACTAAAATACTAAAATACTAAAGTAAATAAATATATTTTTAAAATAAATAAATAAATATTTTCTTTATTTTGTTGCGATGTGCACATTTGGGAACATGAAATAATGCACACCAGGATTTGCATTACCTGTCTAGACGTATCCTTAGTACATCCTATTCGATCTATCTAGTCTGCTGGTGTTTTTATGGGTAATGGTTTTTCTGTAAATTTTGCCATACTAGTGGCCAGGAATTTGCCAGGAATTACCGTTTAAGGTAAAAACAATCAGTAAAATCCAGAATAGAAAAAGGGGTGTGAATGGAATAAGAAGTTGTTTTTCAAGGGCTAGGACTAGTATCTGTTGGGATTTATCTACTGTCTCCTTTTGCTTGCCGTTATAGCAATATTAACGAAAATCTTTGCTTATTGTAATTTTTACGAATAGTTGCATTTTCCAACCAATTTGGCTATGCCATTTTACATGAAAAAAAAAAATAATGCACTTTCCGTAGCATTTTATTGACGGAAGAAAAATCCGTCGAACGGCTTTCGCAATGCGAATTTTGGACTTTCCGTTCGATGAGCATCAATTTTTAAACGTCTGATTGTGCCGAACGGGTAGTCGAACGGAAAACCATAATACAAAAGTGTCGATTGAACGACGTTCGAGAAGACGTTCGGCCTTCGCAATGCGCCCTAATATGCCGGCATATTATTTGGCCAAATTGCGACAATGTCATACCAAGTGTGCAGATGTCATTGTTTTTGTCAGCAGTGGCGCTGTATTTTGTGTTTAGGAACAAAGTGGGTATATAAGGAGGTGTCTTCATCTAGAACAAATTTTGCTCTGAGCCGCATCAATTTTAAAAACCTGCAGCAACTGTCAAAACCGACGATTGTTGGTGTGTGTGCATGTAGCCACCGATGGAGGCAGCAATGGTCTACATTTCAGATGCGGGAGTAGTTTTTATCACGCAAATATCATGCTCCAAATAGCACTATTGCCTAATCTTGCTTTAGATCACTTTCCCGGTGATTATTTTGTTTCTGCAGGCGATAAAAAGTCCAGCACGGTCGCTGTATGTGAGGCCTACTTTTGTAAACAAACATTCACCTCGCGTGTCAAATTGAATTTGCAAATGGCCTCCTGCCAGATGCAAAGAAGACACTTGCGTATATATCCACTTTGGACACAAACAAAACAATGATTGAGCAAGCCCAAACCAAAAGACATATGACTCTAGATAGTCGAAGTGTAAACAGAGAAAGTAAGCCTCTGAATATGAGAGTTTGGACAAGTGTTTGAACAAGCACAGGAGGATACAACCTTTCTCACAAAAAGAAGAAGAAGAAGGAAAGAACGAAATACAGAAGCCAATGCGATAGATGTGCTAACAAAAGTGTATGTTAATATCTGGGCATAACTATAGTTTTCCTTGCTGGTAATAAAGAACATCACAATACGGTACAGCAAATACAGCAGTGACGTCTCTGCGAAATGCACAATTTACGCAAATAGATTTAGCAAACGTGTTTGTATTAGCAGCAGCTACAACATTATCAACACATTACGGGATGGCACCGAAGAATAAAAAGTGTTCAATGTGTGGTAAAAACACATCCGCTAAATGGATAACGCTCGACCGTAGGCTTTTATGTGAAGATTGTTATGATGTTCAATGCAATCCACCACTGGAACCGAAGCAGGAACCAGAAGAAGATGCTCCCGGACCAAGCGGTCTCGGGTACAGAAGCGAAACATTTATTTCAACCGTATCGGTATCAAGCAATCCGGCCGATGATGCTGTCTTTGCGAAACCTTCCATGATACCAAAACAGAGCAAAGTTGGCAAGCGTGCCGATACTCAGCAGGCACGCACCAGCCCAAAAAAACCCGTCCGCAGTAAACCGAAAAAGACAGGTATGAAACTCAAATTTACCGACGAAACAACACGCCCGAAATCCGTTCCGAAATTATTCCATGAGGTAAGAGTATTTGCTTATTTCTGTTTGTGTGTCAAAATTCCAACATGAACCGACAGATCGTAAAATGTTTTTGTTTTTGCAAACTCTATTTTTTCGGTAGAACTTCTGGTACGAAATTGGAGATATTGTGTCGCTGATCGATATGAAGGACAATACGTACTATGCACAGATTCGAGGTCTGGTTGTGGATGTGTTTAATGAGAAGAGTGCTGTACTGACATGGTTGGTGCCGACCGTTGACAGTCCGCCACCGAACGAAGGTTTTGATCCGGCTACGTACCATATAGGACCGGACGAGGATGAGCTGAGGGATTTAAGTCAGATGAGGTTTGTTATGCACGCACCGAGCGGGTATTACTTTAACCGTCAGCATCCCTTCCCTCGACCGAACGTATACGGACCGATCACAAGGGATGGTCGATCGACAGAGGTGCCTAAGTATGAGTGGAAGAACATTAGCCATTTGCATTACGGTGAACATTCGTCTCGCTGAGCTTGTAATACAGTCAATAGGTAGACAAAACACACTGCATAAAAACTGTGGTTCTCACTAGTAAATTGAACCTCTAATTTGTAATGTTGTTCTTTTTTGTTAAATACGAGCTTATTGATACATTACTCCTTTACAAATAGTGCACAGGATACGCTCTTATAGCAGCTCTTGGAGATTCGGGTATCTCGAATTTCGCGTATGTATGTGATACGCAATAAATATATTTAAATATAAATATATATTTGTACCATTGATTAATTGGAGTGTGATAAAAAGTCGGAATTGCCAACCGTTAGGAGTTATCTTTTAATTTATTTTCCTTTTTAAATAAATGAAGGAATAAACTAAGGATGAAAACAGTTTAAATCTTACAAAATCTAAAACCTAACCAGTGAACCCAATTCGTTGTTTACACCAAGAATAATTGTTTGTTTTGTACATGTTACGTCGTAAAATAGTCTGATTTGCTCTTTGAAACGCTTTATTAAAACTTAGACATATATGACACACCGTGGTAAAAACAGAAGCGTCCGTCGTGAGCGTGGGGGAACGATCGAGTGGCGCTCAGCTTCCGATCCGACTATCATCCGAGTAGTGGCCACCCATCAACACGATAACGAAGGGATATCGGTGAGTTCCTTCGAGGATCAGCTTGGCTGCTGCAGGTGTGCACAACAGTAAACATTCAAGTAAAAAAAAATAGCTGTGTGCAAGAAGCTGTAATATCCTGTATTATTAGGGCCACAACCGTACCAAAAGATAAAATAATCGTAAATCTCACGCAAACATTCTGAGAGAGCAAATCGTTTCACTCACGCAGGTCATATAGAAGCTTACAAATCCTATGAAATAAAAGAGAGCAGAACGACAAACAGACGCATTAGACTTCTCGCGCAATTCTTCATTCAATTCTCAATCAATTCAATCAATTCTCACCCAACGCAGATACAGAAGACACACAAATAAATACCGATACTGCAAATACAAAACTATACCCTAATACCCAAACATCCAAAGCAACAAATTTTAAACACCCGTTAACCTCATCGAGTGAAGGAATCGCCTCAATAAAAAAAAGAAAGCTCATCGAAAATAATTAACAAACTTTTAGAGGTTGGCGGCTGAACACTCTAATTTATTTCTTCTTCCTTCCTTCCTTCCTTCTAGCTGGCCTCGAGGGTTCTTCCTTCCTTCTAGGTTTGTAGACGAGGGTTCTTCCTTCCTTTTAGGTTTGTAGACGAGGGTTCTTCCTTCGTTTTAGGTCCACCAGGAGATCCTTCCTTAGTCGGAGTTGAAGCTGGAATAATTTGGTACGAATATGTCGCCTTTTGTATATCCGGCAAGACATGTCACGAACCTTCCTAATATCGCTTCCTCTCTAGTTACTTTCGTTTCTTGGCTTCTCTGCGACGAATTCCGCGGGGATGGTGAGTGTTGTTCCGTACACTATTTCTGCCGGCGATGCCTTGATGTCTTCCTTGTAGGTGGTGCGTAGGCCAAGCAGAATCAGAGGTAAATGTTCACTCCACCTGGTTGTCTCCTTGCAGCAGATGGCTGCTTTCAGGGTGTGATGCCACCTCTCGATTAACCCGTTCGCCTGCGGGTGATATGCGGTCGTTCGAATATGCTTTGTGCCGAGTACTCGCGTAAGCTCCTTGAACAAGGAAGATTCAAATTGTTTTCTTTGGTCCGTGGTCACGTGCGAAGGAACTCTGAATCGGGCAATCCAGTGATAAAGCAGTGCCGAAACGACAGATGATGCCGTAATGTCAGGAATCGGTACTGCTTCGGGCCAACGGGAAAAAACGGTCAATGATTGTTAAGCAGTAGCGGTTGCCATTGCTGATTGGAAAGGGTCCGACGATGTCTACGTTGATGTGAGCGAACCTTGCGGCGGTTGTTGGATACGCTGCTAGGGGGCTTTTTGTATGTCGTCCTGCTTTCGCTCTTTGGCAAGCGATACAATTCCTCACAAACTCCTGAGTCTCCCTCTTGATGTCCAGCCAAACGAATCGTTGTGTCATCAATTTGGCTGTGGCTCGTGCTCCAGGATGGCTAAGGTCGTGGACGGTGTGTAGGAGCTGGTTGCGGAATGATTTCGTGATATAAGGACGAATTATTCCACCAGGACGGTCAGCGTATAGGGACTTGCTGGTTCCGGGGATCGGCGTCTTCTGAAGGTACAAGTCGGTTGGTGTCTTTCCACTTAATATATCTGCCAGCTCGGGATCGCTGGCCTATTCTTCCGCCAGTTTCTCATAGTCGATCGTCGGTTTTGCTTGTATCGTTTCTATGCGTGAAAGAAGGTCGGCGGTTAAATTCTGCTCTCCAGCTACATGATGAAGGTCGGTGGTAAACTGGCCGATGAAGTCGAGCTGTCGGGCTCGTCGCGGTGAGGCATTGTCTTGCATTTGCCGGAAAGCGTAGATTAGGGACTTGTGATCCGTATAGATACGGATGTCACGACCCTCTAATAGGTGTCGAAAATGTCGCACAGCGAGGTAGATGGCTGTCAGCTCACGGTCGTAAGTGGAATATTTGAGCTGGGCTTTCTTGAATTTTTTTGAGAAGAATCCTAGGGGCTGTAGTTGGCCATCGACGAGTTGGTGTAAAACAGCTCCAGCAGCGAAATCCGAGGCGTCGGTCCAGAGGGATAGTTCTGCGTCAGTTGCGGGGTGTGCTAACAGGGTGGCTTCTTTCAGTTATTCAGTCTCTTGCAGTGGTCTAACGCTTCGGTGGCTTCCGGCGTCCAAACCAGTGGAGTTTTATCTTTTTTTCTGTTACCCGGTGTCATCTCCAACAGGATGCCTAGTGTCTCTAGGGCGTGTGGTAGAAAACGGCGGTAATAGTTCACCATGGCGAGGAAACGTTTAAGTTCCATGATGGTTGTTGGTTTTTGTACTCCGTTTATGGCTTCTACTCGTTCGGGAAGAGGACGTATTCCTTCTGTGTTGACCAGGTGGCCCAGGAAGGTGATTTCGCTACGTCCGAACTCACACTTGGGTGGGTTTATGGCTAGCTGATGTTCCTCGAGGCGCCGGAATAGTAGGCGCAAGTGCTCTCGGTGTTCCTCGTGTGATGATGAGGCGACTATCATGTCATCGATATACGGGAAAACGAAATCGAAACCTCGCAGGACGTCATGGATGAGTCGCTGGAACGTCTGTGCCGTATTTCTCAAGCCAAAGGGCATCGTGATGAATTCAAACAACCCGAAAGGGGTGGTGATAGCAGTCTTCGGGATGTCTTCCGGGTGCAGAGGAATTTGATGATATGCCTTGTGCAGGTCGATCTTAGAGAAAATTATTTTTCCCTGCAACTGCATCGTGAAATCCTGTAGAAATGGCAAAGGATATCGGTCCGGGATCGTCTTCGCGTTGAGGGCACGGTAATCTCCGCAGGGACGCCAAGTTCCATCGGCCTTCCTTGTCATATGCAGTGGACTTGCCCAACTGCTATTTGAAGAACGGCATACTCCAAGCTGCACCAAAGACTCAAATTCCGCGCGAGCTGCGNAAAAAAAGAGAGGAATAATAACTATCCACGCATGTAATGAATTGGACATCTCAAAACTAAGATAGGAAAGAGAGGAATAATAAAAATCCACGCATGTAACGAAATGAACTACTCCTAAAAATACTCTACAGTCTTACATGATAAGAAGGTTTAAAGGTCTTAGTTACCTTAAACAACTCACCTATCTCAAACCTTCCTTATCCCCAGTATCCCTTTCCCTACAATCACCGAAACTGATCGGTATTTGAAATTCATATAAATCATGAAAAACAATCTAAATCAAAAATACTTCCTAACAGTTAAGGGAGATGAGGCCCAAATCTCAATAATGCTATAAAAACAAAATTATAGGAGCCTCCAAATAATGACTAGATAGCATTGCAAAAGAAGCTCGAGCAAAATATCGGATGACATTTAATGAGAACGCTTATCAAAATGCATCAGGAAATGATTAATGTTTGTTCCATTGCCTTTCTTTTAATGCCGTTTGTTTATAAAACAAGTTTGTATCGATTGTTGATTCACTAGGTAGTATTAATAATAGTTAAACTCGGTAGAAATACGATCCGGAACAGTAATTACGAAACAGTGTTGCTTTTAAAAGGTAAAATGTGACAGAGTGATTACAATGGCACGAATGGGTTGTTGCGTCTTGTTTTCCTTACCGCAGGTAGATTCTACAATGTGGATGTGTGCTCTGGTAACGCTGGTTGAACGTTGATTGTTCTGTGTGCAAGCCACTAGACTATCTTACTCCCGGCTAGAAGCAGCCATTTTTGTTTGGCCTTCTGCCCTGGTGTTTTGTCCTGATAAAATGTGACTTTGACTAGAAGAACGAATAGATTACGCAAGCACGAAACGAAGGGAAACTATTTTTGGGAAATGGGAAATCGGTAGTAGTTAGTTTTGCGACACAACAACGCAACTTAAATAAAAAATATCAACACCCAAACTGTTCGAGTGTGTGAAACTCTCTCTCTCTCTCTCTCTCTCTCTCTCTCTCTCTCTCTCTCTCTCTCTCTCTCTCTCTCTCTTTCTCTCTCTCTCTCTCTCTCTCTCTCTCTCTCTTTCTCTCTGTTTTTCTCTCTTTCTCTTCTAACTCTTAATTCAACGAAATTACACACACACACACACTCGCGTACACAAACACATACTCCAGCACACGCACACGGTATTATACTAAAGTTGTTTTTAACGCAGTACGCTAAAACTAATGAGCTTGAGTATGGCACAAACTAATAAGGTTATAGTACACCTTGTCAACTATCTGCCATCTGTAGTCCTAATCTCAACCGTTCAATTGATGGTTACGTATGGTGCATAGATGCTGGAAATGTCGCATCGCCACTAGACCGGCAAATCGTCCTCCTGCAACGGTTTGTGCGACGTACTGACGGTGACCGTTGGCGTGACCATCGTGGTCGGTATCATGGCGACGATCTGCTGCACGGTACCATCGATCGGTAATGTATGGCAGGGCGCAAAGACGGGTTCGAGCAAGGGAGCAACTAGCACGGTTGGTGGATGCTGCTGCAGTTGCTGTGATGGAGCACGTCGTCAGGTCATGATGTTGTTGCCGAAGTAGTTCAGATTGAAGTCATCGAACAGTATGTCGTCTTCCTGTCCGGTAGCGGAGGGGATGTTGATACCGAGCTCGGCTGGATCGAGTGCTACGGAGCGCAGTCCACACTCCTGCACAATTTCTTCCTTGGGCACCGGGTTCAGGTAGTCGGCAATGTTGTACTCCGCTGTAAATGCATGTGAAAGCATCGTATTGTGTAAGAGGAACGCCACATACAGCAGTTGCGGACACCTACCAGAATCTAGCATCTCGTACGTCTGGATCGTTTGCGTTGGGCGATCGATTTGCATATCGCCTCCACGTCGCAAACCGTTGAATGCGTCCTCGTCCGGATGCTTGATCTCTTCCGTTCTTGTCGTAACTTTAAACTGCGCACTAGTGATGATGTCCGCGTACAACGTTTGCGCCTCATGGTACGTTGCGGTAATCTGCTGTTGCGGATGATGGTGATGATGTTGTTGATGATGCTGTTGATGTTGTTGTTGCTGTGACTGCATTGCATGCGACAGATGCTGGCGATGCGCTTCGGAAGCACCGGGATTTAACGACTCCAGACACTGTAAACAGTACACGATGTTTTTAGGTCATGTTTTGCTATAGCTCAGAGCGATTAACAATCAATACAAAAAAAGAACTATGTATCGAGTTTCCTTAGATTCTTTGGAATTTGCGTCTGTCTAAAATTTCAGAATATACCGAGACTTTTTGAGGAACTGATTAATATACTATTCAAACTAGCTGACGAAATATGTGCAAGATTGTATTGCACTTCGAAGATGATGTTCTCACCGAAAAATAGAGCCTATACATGGAAAGTTACAGCCATGGACCCAACGTCCGAACGCGTTTGTGATCTAACCTGTAAGGATGGTGAACAATGGCAGCTTACCTGATTCACCGGTGAGCCTGTGGTGGGAGATTTGGGCACATATTGTGCCAAACTAGCGGTCGCAGCTGCAACCTCCGCATCCGTCATCGTATCATTCGTACCAACCTCTCGCATACGCGCATTCGCCTCCATCTTGAAAAACCATTCAAAGCGTTGCTTTTTCTGTGTGCACGAAAATAACAATGGTATGGTGAGTGTGTCTTGAAGCGATCGGGGGTTGGAAGCAATCGCATTGTACGTACGTGTTCCCAGGCGAGAAAATTGTCCTCCGAGTTGCGACTAGAGATTGTCCATAGGTGGCCGGAACCGTGCGACGATTTCCGACCCTTGCGGAAGTGTGGATTTATCGACAGGTTATGGCGCACGGAGTTCTTCCAACGGTCGTCATGCGACTTGTAGTACGGGAAGTGATCGCTACGTTGTTGCGGCACGTGTTGCACAGAGAGATGGAACGATAGAACGAAGAGCGTTTTAGAGAACCGAGGTAGTATCGTAAGACAACAAACAGCGTATCTATAAACATGGTGCAATATAGGTGACCGGAAGCAGTCACCCTTTAACCGTCCTGGTACAGTGTGCACGGCTACAGTACTCATGTCAGCTGTCGCGCTTGGGGATTCCGCGAAGAAGGGTAGGAAGGATTTTCCCCGCCACGACGGGAACGGTGAACATATGATGCTAAATTAAACTTCCACCGGTACGGCGAATCGGTGAACCGTGGCGAACTGTAGGGTGTGGTGCCCCAAGACACCGGTGTCGCTGGTTGAGAGATGGGTCACCGTGCTCGCCGTGAAATTGATTACACGGTTCAATGGTTCTTTCCAGCCGTAAGCGATATACCATTTCACAACTTAGCGAGTACCGCGGTTATGGATGCACTAGCGCACTGTTTTTTTCCCCCTAGCCGCTTAATTACAGGCTTTTCAGGCAATGTCAGCAAACGCACCTGCGTCACGGGGTAGCCTTTTGCCATTTTCGGTTTGACACGGGACTACACACCCTCACATACACATAACATTGATGACGGTGCAGTGAATTAATCACCTTAGGTGTTGCGTGCAACTACCGTCATCGATGAGAGCAAGAGAGAGAATGTGAGAGAACAGAACGCATCTACTATGTAGGGAACAAGGTTTGTAATATAGCTGCAGAGGACGGAGGACGATTTTGACAGTATGATAGTGTAAACTATAGTAATTCATTTTTTAAACTGCCATCGTTGATTTGTACGGCTAGTTAAAGGGTGACAAGTTGATTCAATTTTACCATTGCCAATTTCACAACATAAAAATTTGCCTCAGCTACTAGCTCCTGAAAGCAGTAAATTTGTTTCATTTCTTTTTATGGTTTATGGCACAGTTGTTCTTGTTTGTGTGCGTATCTCCAACGCTCATCGCTTTAGCTCGAATTAGCTACTACTACAGCTACCGTTAACGTTACCACTAATACCACAACCAGTTCGAAGGCAAAAAATGCTACATTCCATTCTACTTTCTTCACCTTGTTTTAACCTCCTTAGCGGCTGGTGAAAGATATTGTTTTTGGAACTTTTTCCCTTCACCTCACTCTGCCACCTCTATCACCTCGCCCTCGTCTACAACACCCATTAAAGGAGCTCCCCATTCCGAATGCTTCCTTTGAAGTTTCTGACGCGCGTGCAATGTATTCGTCCCTTTCTCGCTTGCCTTTTGTATCGTGTGCTATTCTTCGATAAGATTGGCACATCCTCCTGGGGAACCTTGCTCCACTCCGTTTGACATTTGCAAGGAACACCCCACGGTGGTTCGGTGATGTGTTTGTGTGTGTGTGAGCGTTTTGTTGTTGTTTTTGTTGTCTATTTGGGGTATTTGGGCTTGTTCGCATTTTCGGCTGCTCACTGATACCCTGCTGGTCCGATTGTGGGTGGCTTTCAATGGTAGCGGACACGTGCGCTCCGAGCGCCCTGCGCCCTTCAATTCCCCTTTCTTCTTCTTCAGACCTTGATGACAGTTCCAGTTGGTTCTAGTCATCGGCACAGTTCCAGTGCCCGAAGAAGCTACTTCCACAACGCAAAACAAAGAAAAAATACAACAACAAAAAAACGCACACACACACAAACCAACCAGCACTGGGCAAAGTGGAATGGGCACAGTAGGGGCCATTTTCTTTTTCTGCCCCGTCATGTCCATTATGGCATTTGATAGTGGTTCGTGGGTCCGTACCATCCAGCACTGGGCAAAACTTTGGGGCAGCGACGGCGACAATTCTGCTCCAAATCTTGGTTTCCTTCCACCATTTGCGAAGCGTTCGTACTATTTCGCCTTTTGTGCAACTGCTCGCTCGTTCGCCGCTCCGTGTGCTGGTGTGGGGCGTTTTTAATCGACCCGATCGATTTTTCGTTAAAATATGCATCTTCCACGCTTCCGCCGCCTTGTTTGTTGGACTTGTTTTAGTGGACGTTGTGCAATGTCATGAAGCTGAACATTCGCAATCCATGAGGCTTCGTGTTTATGTTGCCATCTTTTTATTTTGTCCACCCAGGACCATTCGGGCGGACACGTTAATTACATTATTAGCTGAACCTGTACCGTTGCTGCATGAAGGTTAAAATTCACCTCCATCGATTTTGCCCTGCCATACGATGACGAGAGATTCAATAAGGAAGGGCGCGCAGGGGCTGTCTGCGTTCCCACCACAAAGCGATGTTAGTTGCTATAAAAAATGGCCGCCAAGGCAAGCTTTGTTAGATAGGGAGCGATCTTAAAATGAGGATAAGGATAACATGTTACGTAAATACGGAGAACCGCTCGTATTTTGAACTGTTTCAATATTTGGGTTTCCCTTTACTGTGAATAGTAGCGTCTTCGTGCCCGGACAGTTTGTCTAGCGCTGTTCCCCCAGGCAGAAGGTCTATAAATCTTCTTTCTTGTCCTGCTGGCATACCACACGCTTACCGCACTGCTACCGAAAACCGTGTGCTCAGTACGATCATAAATATCCGAATAAATCATACGCCTTATAAAAGGAACTACCTCTACCTCCCACCACACCCCCCACCCACCACAACTTATTCGCTCCCCATTTTGCACTGTTGAGCGGTGTTCCGGCACAACGCCAACTTAGGAGGGGGGAGGGAGGAAGGGGGATTGTTTTGGAAATTCTCCCGAACATACTTCCTGTGTTGTAATGCACGTAGCGAAAACCGGACGCCATGAGCTTTTTCCACCCACCGAAGGAAAGCGATTTTCAGCTCGGGGTGCAGTTTTGTAATGAAGTCTTTACACCCTACGCAACCGTTGGTGGTGGTGCCGTTGCAGTTGCTCGGCTGTGCGGCTTTGCACCGGTTCTTGCCCTTCCATGCACACCACCGCACGAAAACGGAGGTTGATGGAGGCGCAAAAGCGAAAATGAAAAATGGAATGACAGCGTTATAAATCAGGCCCCACGATTGACGTTGATGGCTGCACGGCTTTTGGGGGCTTTGCAACGTTGCGGATTATAAGCAGGTCCTTTTTTTGCTCACTGGGAAGAATGGAGCATAGAGCGTCTTAGCCACAATGTAGTTGAAACTGTACGGAACACGGAACATCTCGGACTGTTTGTGTCCTTTGTCCCGGGGCTTGCTAATGGTGTACTACTGGTGTCCGGGGACTGGAAGAGCAAACGTACCGGGCAAAGGGAAGAACCTGTAACCTGTAACAGCGCAGAAGAATGGAACTCGTGCCATATTATGCAGACATACTTCGATAGGGCGAAACCAACCAACGCGGCAAGCTAAATCATCTTCGCTAAACCATTTCCAGCAAGTGGGGTGACATGTGGAAGCGGAACTATGGAACATTTTTCTTTCGCCTGGAATACCTGTCAGAACGGTTGAGGGTTGCAACCCGGCAGTGCACTTGGGGGGAGAGGGGGTTGGTTGGTGATAGGGGTGGGAGAGGGGATTGCATTATTGGTAGAGTCTGCACCAGATTTGGAAGCCAATCAACCGGAAACCATCGATTGTTTGCGTCACATTGCGCAAGGGTGAGCATCGGGTAGTGGGGTGACCGGGTGAACCGGGCGGGAGTAGTATAATAGAAAAATAATGTGCACCGGGCATCCACACCTTCCCAGCTATATATTTC